>CM052713.1:11375292-11393868 GCA_028551405.1 Uromys caudimaculatus
AGCATCACCAACAGAATACAAGAGATAGAAGAGAGAATCTCAGGAGAAGAAGATACCATAGATAACATTGACACAACAGCAAAAGAAAATGCAAAATTCAAAAAGTTCCTAACCCAAAACATCCATGAAATTCAGGACACAATGAGAAGACAGAACCTAAGGATAATAGGTATAGAAGAGAGCTATGATTCCCAACTTAAAGGACCTGTAAATACCTTCAACAAAATTATAGAGGAAAACTTCCCTAACCTAAAGAAAGAGATGAACATAAATATACAAGATGCTTACAGAACTCCAAATAGATTGGACCAGAAAAGAAATTCATCACGTCACATTATAGTGAAAACACCAAATACACAAAACAAGGAAAGAATATTAGAAGCAGTAAGGGGAAAAGGTCAAGTAACATATAAAGGCAGACCTATCATAATTATATCAGACTTCTCACCAGAGGCTATGAAAGCTAGAAGATCCTGGGAAGAACTCATAAAGACCCTAAGAGAACACAACTGCCAGCCCAGGCTGCTATACCCAGCAAAAGTCTCAATTAACATAGATGGTGAAATCAAAACATTCTATGACAAAACCAAATGTACACAATATGTTTCCACAAACCCAGCCCTACAAAGGATAATAGATGGTAAACATAAACTCAAGGAGGGAAACTTCACACTAGAAAAAGGAAGAAAGTAATCTTTCAACAAACTCAAAAGTAGATAGCCACAAAACATAAAAATAACATTGAAAATAACAGGAATAAACAATCACTATTTCTTAATATCTCTTAACATCAATGGACTCAATTCACCAATAAAAAGACATAGACTGAAAGACTAGATCCATAAAGAGGACCCAGCATTTTGCTGCATTCAGGAAACACACCTCCATGGTAAAGAGAAACACTACCTCAGAATAAAGGGCTGGAAAACAAGTTTCCAGGCAAATGGTCCCAAGAAACAGCTTGCAGTAGCCATTCTAATATCGAATCAAATCAACTTTCACCCAAGAGTCACCAAAAAAGATAAGAAAGGACACTTCATACTCATCAAAGGAAAAATCTACCAAGAAGTACTCTCAATACTGAACATCTATGCTCCAAATGCAAGGACACCCACATTCATAAAAGAAACCTTACTAAAGCTCAAAACACACATTGTACCTCACACAATAATAGTAGTAAAATTCAACATCCCTTTATCATCAAAGGACAGATCTTGGAAACAGAAACTAAACAGAGACACAGTGAAACTAACAGATGTTATGGACCAAATGGATTTAACAGATATCTATAGAACATTTCATCCTAAATCAAAAGAATATACCTTCTTCTCAGCACCTCATGGTATCTTCTCCAAAATTGACCATATAGTTGGTCACAAAACAAATCTCAGCAGATACATGAAGATTGAAATACTCCCATGCCTCCTATCTGATCACTACCGATTGAGGCTGGTCTATAATGGCAACAATAACAACAGAAAGCCCTCATACATATGGAAGCTGAACAGTGCTCTACTCAATGATAACTTGGTCATGGAGGAAAAAAAGAAAGAAATTAAACACTTCTTAGAATTTAATGAAAATAAAAGTACAACATACCCAAACTTATGGGGCACAATGACAGCAGTGTTAAGAGGAAAACCCATAGCTGTGAGTGCCTCCAAAAAGAAACTGGAGAGAATATACACTAGCAGCTTAACAGAACACCTGAAAGCTCTAGAACAAAAAGAAGCTAATGCAATCAAGAAGTAGAAGGCAGGAAATAATCAAACTCAGGGCTGAAAACAACCATGTAGAAACTAAAAGAACTATACAAAGAATCAACAAAACCAGGAATTGGTTCTTTGAGAAAATCAAGAAGATAAATAAACCCTTAGCCAGACTAACTAGTGGGCAAAGAGACAGTATCAAAAATAACACAATTAGAAATGAAAAGGTAGACATAATAACAGATTCTGAGGAAATTCAAAAAATCATCAGATCCTACTACAAAAGCCTATACTCAACAAAATTGCAAAATCTGGATGAAATGGACAATTTTCTAGACAGATACCAAATACCAAAGTTAAGTCAGGATCAGATAAACCATATAAACAGTCCCACAATCCCCAAAGAAATCGAAGCCTTCATTAAAAGTCTCCCAACCAAAAAATGTCCAGGACCAGATGGGTTTACCGCAGAATTCTATCAGAACTTCAAAGAAGACCTAATACCAATACTCTTCAATCTATTCTACAAAATAGAAACAGAATGAACACTACCCAATTCCTTCTATGAGGTCACAGTTACACTGATATCAAAACTTCACAAAGACCCAACAGAGAAAGAAAACTTCAGACCAATATCCCTTATGCATATCTAAGCAAAAATACTCAATAAAATTCACACAGAAGCAATCCAAGAACACATCAAAATGATCATTTATCATGATCAAATAGGCTTCATCCCAGAGATGCAGGGAAGGTTCAATACCCAGAAATCCATCAATGTAATCAAATACATAAACAAACTCAAAACAAAAAAACACTATGGTCATTTCATTAGATGATGAAAAAGCATTTGACAAAATTCAACTCTCTTCATGTTAAAAGTCCTGGAAAGATCAGGAATTCAAGGCCCATACATAAACATAGTCAAAGCAACATACATCAGGCAAGTAGCCAACATCAAACTAAATGGAGAGAAACACAAAGCAATCTCACTAAAATCAGGGACTAGACAAGACTGCCCTCTCTCTCGCTTTCTATTCAATATAGTAATTGAAGTTTTCGCTAGAGCAAATAGACAACAAAAGGAGGTCAAAGGGATACAAATTGGAAAGAAAGGAATCAAAATATCACTATTTGCAGATGCTATGATCATATACTTAAGTAACCTGAAAAACTACACCACAGAACTGCTGCAGCTGATAAACAACTTCAGCAAAGTGGCTGGATATAAAATTAACTCAAACAAATCAGTAGACTTCCTATACTCAAAGGATAAACAGACTGAGAAAGAAATTAGGGAAATGACACCCTTCACAATTGTCACAAACAATATAAAGTATCTTGGTGTGATTGTAACCAAACAAGTGAAAGATCTGTATGACAAGAACTTCAAGTCTCTGAAGAAAGAAACTGAAGAAGACCTCAGAAGATGGCAAGATCTTCCATGCCATGGTTTGGTAGGATTAATATATTAAAAATAGCCATCCTGTGAGAAGCAATCTACAGCTTCAATACAATCTCCACCAAAATTCCAACTCAATTCTTCATAGAGTTAGAAAGAGCAATTCTCAAATTCTTTGGAACAACAAAAAAAAACAGGATAGCAAAAGCTCTTCTCAGAAATCTCAGTTTGCTCCAATTAAATTCTAGGGAAATCTTAATAACCAGTTACTCAGGACTGTTTGGGTGGTTGTTTGACACTCTTGATCTAAATTATTTCTTTATCTAATTATTTCTAAAAACCACACAAAATCAAAAATATTATTTTAATATTTTATCAAATAACAACTGGTAAAAAAGTATTAGATAAATAATTTTGGAAAAGGAAATACATTTAAATAGTACCATTCATTGTGTGTTATTTTCTTTTTTTAATTCTAAGATTTTGACATGTGATGTTTACTCAGGTCACTAAATCTGTTTCTGAATGTTTCCATTGAGTTCCAGAGAAGAGACCAACCTGGCTGCCAGACTTGAACTAGCTAGGACATAACAGAAGTGAGTCATTGCCTCATAAATTACTGGGGAGAGCTAACAAAATTATTGGGGCAATTATCCTTGAATTGCCTTAATTGTTTACCAAAATGGTGACTCTACAGCAATTCCCTTGACCATCGGATCTGGGTGGAGATTCCAGATGAGAACTTCCTCTTTCTTTAAGCATAGTTTTTCAGCATCCATATCAATAATGCCTTCAATATGATGCCATCTATTTATGCCTCATTCTTGTTTGGTGGATCCCTTTGGTAATGGGCAGAATATTTTGGGGGTCCCCCTTACTTTCAGGTCTGGATGTTGCCCCATTGGAAATTTATAGTCTATCCATCCTCATTGATTTTAGAATACAACCAATCCCCTGTCCCCTTTGAATCCCTTTTTTATATTTATTACAAACCAATGGAGGTGTTTTTTATGATTAGCTTTCTAAGTTTTGTTTGAGGAATGTTTTCCAAACTGACCCTGATTTCTACATACACAGCTGTCATTTTTTTTTAATCCAAAGATTCATGTGTCTTAAGGTAAGTTGCTAAAGCTGCCTCAAGGGCCTCTGCTTGGTTAGAAACAGTAGGTAGATACCTTGTAGCATTTATCCAGTCCTCAAGCTCCCTATGTTGATGGAGGCAACAGTTGTGGCTCCATCCAAAATCTATTATTTTGCTGGAGCTTCACTGACTCCCACGTGTAGATATTGGCAGTTTAGTACCTCATGTATCCTGTAGACAAAATCTGATGTTGTTTGAGTCCCTGAGCAGAACAATAACCCTCACTCTGGTCTGGATAATTGCTTTCCTGGTACAAAGCTGCACTTGTTCAAAGTAGTTAGGTGGCTCTTGCATATGTGGAGCAGGCAAATCTTATACTGCTTTGTCTTTTAGGGACATCAAAGATATTGAAACTTCTGTAGAAAGATTTCCCTGAGAACTTCTTCTTCATCTTAAAAGGCAGACTTTTGTTAGAAGAACTGTCCTCCAGAAATGGTTGCCCTCTTTAGTTTTTCTACCCCTGCAGGGAGTTTAATGCAGTGTGCATGGATTCAAACATCAGGGGAACAAAATGTGAGTGCAGCCCCTTTTTCCATGACCACTTTCCATGTCCCTTGTAAGGTTTCCCTGGAATATGGTTCACATCTCTGCTGTCTTACATGTTGTTGGAGAAGAATCAAAGAGTGGGGATTCTGAAGGAGGAGTTATAATGGCCTCATAAAGAGGAAGCATAAGAGAAGAAGTAGTAGGCACTCATGACTTGGTGGCTATTTATTCTTTGGATATCCCTGTACCTGCCCCAGCTATGAGGCATTGTCCTTGTCACTGGGGGGTAATAGTTGTGTAGTTACAATGAGTGTCCTGAGAAGCAGACCCTGGAGAAAACAACAGGGTGCAAAACTAGTTTAATGTGGAAGTTAATCAGCATACATACATACATCATTCAGTCAGCTAAGGAAACATCATTTTATAATTTAATGAGGCCTAATGGCATATAACCAGTGTCATGAGGGTATATATGAGGAACACCATGTCCTGGTAGTGAGTTTGTGGACAAAGAGTATGAAGCTGGCATCCCTCTGGGATTGACATTGTTATGCTTGTCTCCAATGTGTACAGACCCCAATATCTGTCATGTTGTGTACTAGAGACTCACGTGTGGTTGAAGCCATCACAGGTACTCTTTGTACTTTTCACGTTCTCTTTCTCTTAGATACACTATCTTAAAAGAGACTGCACTTTCACATATTTTCACAAGTATTCATTTCAAATACCTTCTTGGTTAGTAGTGAGACACCTTGTCCTCAGGGCTGGGACTCTATCTACCTTGAATCTGTATGGGCCTTTTTTGAGCTCACCTAGTCTCTGTAATTTCATATATTCATCAATTTTGTTGAATTGGGAAGACACACTTTCCTTGGAGTAGTTCATTATCTTGGAATCCTTCTGCATTTTTTTTCTATATAGATCTCTGAGTTTTGAAAGTAGGAATTTGATGGAAACATCCGATCTAGATCTGACTGCTTCAAAGACTCTCATTATAAATACAGGTAAGTATGGATAGGCTGATTCACATCTACTGCAAGAAGTTTCTCTGATGAAGTTTGAAAGAGGCAGTGAAATAACAATATACCATTAGTAGTCTTTTGTTGCCATACCATTTTCGGAGAATGGTAATATTAAACATTCTACTAGACCTGTGATCTAGTATCAGGTCCTTTGCCACTTTAGCAGTGTCAGGTATGGTTTTCATCTTATAGTGTAATGCTTAAGTCCAATCAAAGTGAGTGGTCATTCTTATGACATCTTTGTCACCATTGTACTAATTAATATATCTTTTAGAAAAAGTTCAGTGTTGTAAGTTCCAGGAATTCTTCTGAAAGGTACTGATTGTTATCTATCTCCTCAGGTAAGGTGCAGAGTACTTTTTAGCATCATGAACACAAGTAATTAGGGATGAAGCTTCTAGTTACACACCAGCTCAATTACATTGGACACTGATGTCATAAGCAATAGAAACTTTGAGGTTGTGGATAGCAGTAAACAGCCTTGGCATTATTTTGTGATATTTGGGGATTCCATGGAAACCCTTTGGCTAATGACACAGTAAAATATATCCCATTTTTTGGCACAGCAGATTCTACATGGTGGCATTAGATGGTCTAGTTGGGACATTGTCTTCTGAATCATATGAAAGCTCCATTTAGATTCCTTCCATCTATGTATTAATTTTTAACTTTAGGAAACCTCTACAGTGGTGGGCTTATGTAAGGCTTTTAAAGAGAACTTTACTCTTAACTATTATCTTTCCTTATAACCCTCCTGTACTCATTTATCACATTCTCTCACCATTTGATATTCCTATTCTGGGTTCTACTTTTATTCTCCATTATGCTGTCTTTATTTCATTTCCCTTTTCTTGGGAAATATTCTCCTCCTTCCTTATCTTCTGTGGATTTTTTTTTTTGGCATACAGATTAGAAGCTTAAAAGGTAACATCCAAATATTAGAGAAAACAAACAATATGTGCCTTTTGTTGTCATGATTAATGCATTGAGGATTGTTTTTCTCTAGCTTGATCTATCTACCTAAGATTTCACAGCTCATTTTAGAAGGAGCTGAAAAAAATCCCACTGTGTTAATATATCATATTTTTGTTATTCACTTATCAGTTGTTGCAAATATAGTTTTTTATTAATGTTGACTATTATAATTATAGCATCAATGGACTAGATAAGCAAGTATCTCTATTATATGCTGTAGAGTCTTTTGTGAATATGCCAAAAAATAGTATCTTTGTGTAGATCAAAACAAGTTGGCTGAGTAAACACAATATCAATATTGAACAAATGTTCCCCTTTCTCTACATTCTTTGCTTCATGTAATGCCATTTGTTTTATTGATGCTGTTCACTTTAAGTGGGTAAGATATTCAAAATTGTTTTATGTTGAATTTCTCTGGTACCTATATGGATAGTAAAAGACACCAAGGAAACAAGGCCCTCTACACATACCAGGACTTATACTCATATAAGTGGAGAAACTCAGGCAGTATGCATAAGTCTAAGCCGTATGGAGTCCCAGTGCTAGAAAAGAAAGTGCTCACAATTGCCCATCCCTAACAGCCAAGATAACTCCATTTGATAACTGCTGCAAAAAAGTTAGTTTTCTTCAATTGAATATCACTATGAATAAAATCCATTCTGAAATGCAGGGTTCATACCAAGGAGTAAATGCCAAACCCCAAACAAACTGAGTGGTACTTTTTGGATGATTTTCATCTCATAATTCTATTCTTGGTTTTTTTTTTTTTCATTTAAAGTTCTTTTTCTTATATATTAAGATTTCCAATTTTATGTTTTTAAGAGTTCTCTGTGAGTCCCTAGGGCTTTATGGTTTTCACATGCATTTTATTCTTCCTCTTTTTTCATGTTTGTTTGGTTCTATACTCCTTTTGTCTACAGTTTATTACATGAAATTTATTAGAGGTCTGTTTCATCTGTCATTATAGAATAGTAAATTTTGTGGAATTAGGTGCTTGAGGATGTAGAAATAATATGGGCGGAGTTGAAATGGGGGAAGCTATTATCAGAATATACTGAATGAAAACATCTATTTCAATTAAATGTTTTTAAAAGTGAAGAAAGAATGAAACAGTAAATGAAATCAAGTAGAAACAAAGAAAGTAAGGAGAAAAATTGCCAAGACTATGTTCAATAAAGGGCAACCATATGGTAAATAGAAGTATCAAAACTATCCAAGACCTGAGAACAGAATTCAATCAGGACAATATATTGGAGGGAATTCAAGCTAAAATGAAGATCAAATCAAAGAATCAAATAGTCTACCTAGATCATGCACAGAAAAAGCTTACACATTCAATGAATGAAGCTGTGAAGGTTTGTATGTGCTTGGCCCAGGGAGTGGCACTATTAGGAGGTGTGGCCTTTTTGGAGCAGGTGTATCATTGTGGGCATGGGCTTAAAACCCTTATCCTAGCTGCCTGGAAGTTAGTCTTTTCCACTTAGCAGCCTTCAGATGAAGATATAGAACTCTCAGCTCTGCCTGCACCATGCCTGCCTAGATGCTACCATGTTCCCACATTGATGATAATGGACTGAACTTCTGAACCAGTAAGCCAGCCCCAATTAAATGTTATCCTTTATAAGACTTGCCTTGGTCATGGTATTTGTTCACATCAGGAAAACTCTAACTAAGACAAAAGTTGGTACTAGGGACTGGGGTATTGCTGTGATAGGCCCGACCAGGGTTTTGTTTGGAAGAATGTAGATTTGGTGACTTTGGATTTGGAAAGCCATGTAATGCTTTAAGTGGAGTTTGATGGGCCATCCTAGTAGGAATATGGAAGAATTTGTTGCTGAGAGTGATTTGAACTGTGGAAGCCTAGTTGTAGATGTTTGAGAGGAGAAGTGCTTTGAAGCATGAAGTGGTCATGAACTGCAGCTGAGGCTTGGCACTGTGAGAGGCCATGGAAGGCCATTGGTGAAGGTGCAGCCTCAGTTGTAGTTGATGGTCCAGGAATGAAGGGATCATTCAAATGGTTTGAGGCTTGGCACCATGAATAGAACCCATAAGAGGGTTTTGGTGAAGCCTAGTTGCAACAGATGACACCATTGTATTTCATATGCCACTACCATATGATGATCACCAAGAACAAAAGCAACAGTGGAGTAGATCAATATGATCTAAGAGTGCTACAGAGGATAGAACTGGAAAAAAGAGACACAAGACCTTTGGAGGAGCCCAGAAGATCATATGTGGATTCCAAACATTGAAACAAGAAAATGTAACACTGAAGTTGCCTCAGAGAGCCCAAGTTGTTTGAGATGCCAGAGCCTTGGGCTATCTGCTGAGGAAAGCTGCTAACAGGGAGTGGAAAGAGCCCAGGAGAAAGAAGTTTGTTGGAATCAACAAAGATATAAAAGAAGTTGGAGATCTGAAGACCACTTTGATATTAGACATGGAGATGCAAAGTTTGGAGTTTGCCCAGGTGGTTTTCTATCTTGCTTTCGGGGTTATAGTAAGCAATTGGATGAATCTCTGAGGAGACTTGAACTTTGTACTTCTAACATTGTTGAGACTGCTATAGACTATGGGGACTTTTGAAGTTAGACTAAATGTATTTTGCATTATGCTATGTTTAGGTATGGCCCCATAGACTCATTTGTTTTAATTAGCCTATGGGGGTCAGGGAGTAGAGTATGATGGTTTGTATATGCTTGGCCAAGGGAGTAGCACTATTAGGAGGTGTGACATTTTTGGAGCAGGTGTGTCACATTCTAGTTGCCTGGAAGTCAGTCTTTTCACTAGTAGCCTTCAGATAAAGATGTAGAACTCTTAGCTCTGCCTGCACCATGCCTGCCTAGATGCTGCAATGTTCCCACCTTGATGACAGTGGACTAAACTTCTGAACCAATAAGACAGCCCCAATTAAATGTTGTCCTTAATAAGATTTGCCTACATGATGATATCTGTTCCCAACAGTAAATCCCTAACTAAGACAGAAGTAGAGATAAACTATCAAATTTTAAGGTTATAAAATAAAGATCTAATCCAAATAAGCAAAAGTAAGAAAGAAAGATAAATTAAGCACACACACACACACACACACACACACACACACACACACACACACACACGGGAAAGGAACACACAGGAAAGGAGGACACAGGAAAATACATTATAATATGATGCGTGACAAAAATATCAAATTAATGGCACAGACTATATTTTCAGCAAAATCACAAATAAAAACTCCTACAAACCAATAAGTTACATATACAGATAAATAAAAGTGCAGAAGTGCAGAACACCAACTGGAGAAAACCAGAAAACAAAATTCATAGTATATAATAATTAGAATCCTAAGACAGAGAACCATTAAAGTGCTTTGAGACTTGCAAGAAAAGAAAATTCAGGTAACAAATACAGGAGAACCTACCAGAATAATATCTAAGTTATCCATAGAAACTTTTAAATTCAGAAGAGTTTGGAGCAAAATATTTCATAGTCCAAAGAACTATGATGGTGAAGATAGCATTATGTATCCCCCAAAACTATCTGTGAAAAATATCCTACATTTCCTTCATATCTAAGAAACAAAATCTAAATAAGGACAGGAGATATTGTTTTGGGATTAGGAGAGAAATGTGCATAACCCAGAGATTCTGATAGAAAAGTAGCAGACACAATAATTAAACACATATATCAGTGCACTGAAACAACACCAAAAATCCACAACACAATGACCACAATTAACATACATATTTCTAAAGTAATTCAAATATATTTGGAATCAATTCAGTTTTCTTTTTGTCTGTCTGTCTGTCCATCGATCTGTCTGTCCATCCATCTGACTGTCTGTCCATCTGTCTGTCTGTACCTCTCCTTCTCCCTCTCTTGTTCTATTTTCCTCTCTCTGTCCTATTCCTTTCTCCCGATCCTAGTCATCTTTTCTCCTATTCTTCTTCTTCCTCTTTAAATGACTGCTTATTAGCTTGAAGATAATTTTATTAGAGGTTTAAAGCAAACATCTAGGGAAGGAAAGAGGTAAATCTGGGTAGCTGTTCAGAGTAGGAGAATGGAAAAGGGAAAGAAAATGGCAACCAACAGATTGGAAAAAGATCTTTACCAATCCTACTTCCGATAAAGGGCTAATATTCAACATACACAAAGAACTCAAGAAGTTAGACTCCAGAAAACCAAATAACCCCATCAAAAAATAAGGAACAGAGCTAAACAGAGAATTCTCAACTGAGGAAATTCGCAGGGCTGAGAAGCACCTAAAGAAATGCTCAACATCCTTAGTCATCAGAGAAATGCAAATCAAAACAAGTCTGAGATTCTACCTCACACCAGTCAGAATGGCTAAGGTCAAAAACTCAGGTGACAGCAGATGCTACATAGAATGTGGAGACAGAGGAACACTCCTCCACTGTTGGTGGCATTGCAAGCTGGTACAACCACTCTGGAAATCAGTTTGGTGGACCCTCAGAAAAATGGACATAATACTACCTGAGGACCCAGCTATACCTCTCCTGGGCATATATCCAAAAGATGCTCCAACATGTAATAAGGACACATACTTCACTATGTTCATAGCAACCATATATATAATAGCCAGAAGGTGGAAACATCACAGATGTACCTCAACAGAGGAATGGATATAGAAAATGTGGCACATTTACACAATAGAATACTACTTAGCTATTGAAAACAATGACTTCATGAAATTCGCAGGCAAGTGGATAGAACTTGAAAATACCATCCTGAGTGAGGTAACTCAGTCACAAAAGAACAAACATGGTATGTACTCACTGATAAGTGGATATTAGCCCAAATGTTTGGAATACCATTGATTCAATTCACATCAACTGTTGGACTGAGCATGGGGTCCCAGATGGAGGAGTTGGAGAAGAGACTGAAGGGGCTGAGGGAATTTGCTGCCCCGTGGGGACAGAGCAACAGAATCAACTGCTCAGCCTCCCCCCCCCCCCCAGTGCTCTCAGATACTGGACCACCAACCAAGAATGCATATGGTGGGACCCATGGTGCTGGCCAAATGTGTTGCAGGGGAGAGCCTTGTTGGCCATCAGTGGAAGGAAAGGCTCTTGGGTCTGAGAGTGTTAGATGCCCCAGTATAGGGGAATGCCAGAAAGGAAAGTTGGGAGTAGGTGAGTGGGTACGTGAACACCCTCATAAAGGCAGGGGGAGGGGGAATGGGATAGGGGATTTCCAAAGGGAAGACCTGGAAAGAGGAAAACATTGGAAATGTAAATAAAGTACCAAAAAAAAAAAAGCAATGGAGCAGTGAGGTAGGAGTGGATGGGTGGGAGGATCACCCTCATAGAAACAAGGGAAGGAGTATGGAATAGGGGTTTCTGGAGGGGAATCAGGGAAAGGGGATAATATTTGAAATGTAACTAAGTAAAATAGCCAATAAAAAAAAAATGAGAGGACCTCATGAATACTGCAAGGAAAGGAATAGAACTAAAAAATATCATCCTGAGTCAGACCCAAAAGGATATGAATGGTATGTACTCACTGATAAGTGTATATTAGTCAAAAAGTACAGATTACCCATGATACAACCCACAGACCATAAGAAATTTAACAAGAAGGAAGGCCCACATGAAGATGCTTCAATCCCACTTAGAATTGGGAACAAAATAATCATGGGAGGCAAAAAGAGGGAGGGATCTGGGTGGAAGAGAGGAAAAAGGCGGCAGAATCAGGTATGGGGAGGAGACAGGAGAGAACCCCAGATGGCTAGGAGATTGAATGGAAATATTCAGCTACAGGGATTGGGGGTGAACCTCTAGAAAGTCCCAGAGACCTGGAATGGAAGAGGCTCTCAGGTTCAATGGTGATAAACTTAGCTGAACCTGAAGGGATCATTTTCAGTAGCTAGACAGGGACCACAGTAGAGGGATGGAGTCACCAAAGTACCTTCAAAAATTTTGACTCGGAATTGTTCATGTCTAAAAGAAATGCAAGGAAAAACCTAGAGCTGAGATAGAAGGAAAGGCCATACAGTGACCTTCCAAACTTGGGATCCATCCCATGGGTGCACACCAAACCCTTATCCTATTACTGATGCCATTTTGTGTATGGAGACAGGAACCCAGAATGGCTGTCCTCTGTGAAGCTCTACCGAGAGCTGACTGAGATGGATATAGATACTTAACAGCCAATCATTGGAATGATGTCAGCAAACCCCTGTGGAAGAGTTAGGAGAAGGACTGAAGCAGCTGTAGGGAATAGCAACCCTATAGGAGGACTAACAGTATCAATTAATGAAGAGATCCCAGATACTAAGCCATCAACTAAAGAGCATACATGGACTAGTACCTGGCCCCAACACATATGTTGCAGAGGACTGCCTTGTCTGGCCTCAGTGGGAGAGGATGTTCTAATCCTGTAGAGACTTGATGCCCCAAGGAAGGGGGATGGGGTGGTTAGGTGGGCATTATTGGGTAGGTGGGTGAGTAGAGAAGTGGGGGAGCACTCAGAGGAAGAGGGGGGAGATGGGGTCAAGAACTCTTAGAGGACCGGGAAAGGGGGGCAACATTTGGAATATAAATAATTAAAACAATTTTTAAAACCCTCTCAAGTTAATTGTGGAATACAAGCTCATGGACTGTGTTCTGCTCAAGACAGTTTTCATTGGAGATCTCCAGACAACTCATCTAGAAAGCTCTTCCAGACCAAGACCCAGTCTTCTATTTGCATATCAATTCAGTCACTGATTCCAGGTTCACTTTTGATTATCCCACAAAGCTGCATTCCATGATTCCAGTCCACTGATTTTTAGAAAAAGACAGCAAGCAATTTTTTTTTACCATTGCAAATGAATTCAGAGATCTGCTTGCCTTTGAAAGCACAAACAATAAACATAGCTAGGTGGGATCTCATCCTGACATTACATCCAATCATTACATTCCAATCACATCTAGACCTAAATTTATTCTGTCCCAGGCAGATCATGAACTCAGGAATCTGCCTGCCTTTGCATCTGCCTGCCTTTTTTCTGAAAAGCTGGTTCATAGTACAACTGCCTCTGTTCTTTTAGGGCTGTGAAGTGCTTCATGTAATTCATATTGTATCTTTATATTTTGCATAGTTGAGAAATTATGTATCTTTGAACTCATGCTTTCAGAGTTCTTTCCCATAGCCTTGAGGACTGTACTGACGGTCTCAGCATTTACCATTTGTATTAGTCAATAGACTCACCTCCTAAACACCTTCCAACTCCTGCTGTCATCGAGTCATTAACCTTAGCAGAGAAGACATTCCCCAATAACCATGGGAGGGTGAACACTTCTATAACTATGGCAGGGAAAACATTTCTATAATCTTGGTAGAGAGAATATTTCCTGAAGGGTGAATATGCAGTAAAATAATACATTTACACAAACAAGCCTCATGCCCAGCAACCATTAACACTTGTGGAGGCACATACCCTGCTGGCTCTGTTCCAGGGGCAGGAAACTTTCACAACATCCCTTCCACAGAACTCACCACATTTAAACTCAGGATTATTTTTTCATTCTTAAAGTTTTCTTTGACCTAGTCAACATTCATTACTACATTGTTTATTTCATATGGACTTGTAAAATTATTGGTGAATTTAGTGCTGTCAATTTTAAGTTTTGCTGCACTAAACTCAGACAAAATATAGATTTGCTTTAAATTTCTGTATTGGTTAAGAAATATGTGAATTTCTCTCAGTGTGTGGTGTATATTATAAACATTTCCGAGAACCTCTGAGTAGAGTGTATATATTGTGTTAGGGTAGAATAAACTCTAGTTCTCTATTAGGTACATTTGGTGTATGGTGTCATTTAATTCTGATGTTTCTTTGTTTATTTTTGTTCATATGACATGTCTTTTTGATTTTATAAACTGTTGCTAAGGTGGACTTAATCTGTGTCCCTACATCCACAAATATGCCTTTTATGAAATCTATTTTAATCAATTTTAGTGTAAAATCTAATTTTTTGGATACTAGGATGCTGATACCTGTTTGCTTTCTGGCTCCATTGCTTGTAATAGTATTTTCCATCCTTTTACTTTAAAGAGGTGACTATCTTTAAAACTTAAATGAGATTTTTGTAGATAATAGAAAGGTAGGTTTTGATCTTAATCCTTTCAACTTACATATCTATGTATTTTGTTTGGGAAAGTGGACTTCATTACTATTTAAAGTTATTATAGAAAGGTACCCATTGACGGCCTTTCTATTCTTTTTGGTCTTGATAGTATTTTGTATCTCAGTAGTTGTAATTACATTTTCTTTTATTCTACAGTCTCCAGGCTATGTTTATTGATCTTTAAATTTTGAAGAACTCTTTCTGCTATTCTTTGTAAGGTTGTTGGGTGAACATGAATTCTATTAATATGACTGCATCCTAGGTAGTATTCTTTCTCCATCTACTGTAGTACACAGTTTTTATGTGTACAGTAATTTGAGCAGGCTTACATGATCTCTATGATTTTGAAGTACATTGCTCCAGGAGCCTTTGAATTTTGTTTCCACTGAGAAATCAGTTGTTACTCTGATAGACGTTTCTTTATATATTACTTGTGGGAATTTTTTTCTTATGTATTTCAAAACGCTTTCTTTTTTATATTCTGCATTTTGGGCATATTATGCTATAAATATTAATTTTTCTGGCCCTATATGGTATTCTGTGTGCTTCTTATATCTCTTTGAGAATGTTTCTTTAATTTAGAGATGTTTTCTTCTATTATCTTGTGGAAGAGTCTATTTATACCATTGACCTTGTATTTTACCCCTTCATCTATATCTATGGTTCAAATATTATTTTTTGTGATGTTTAATAATCCCTGCATTTATTTGTTTTAAAATTTTCATATACTTTGCTGGTACAATTTCTCTATTTCATCATCATATCCTGATACTCTATCTTCTATTTGATTCATTCTGCTTGTAAGCCTTTCTGCCGGGTTTTATAATTGTGATATTGTCTCAATGTTGTCTTGATTTCAACTTTTTTACTATGTCTACCTCACTACAGACATCAGTTTTCAAAGATAGAATTATTTTGTCATTTCATATGGGTGTCTTTCCTTGCATATCACTTTGACTGGATGGTTTCTATTCATTTCTATTCATAGTATTTCTATTCATTCTATTCATAGTATGCTATGGAGGATACTGATTAATTCAGTTATCAGTTATGACACTTTGATTTTCAGAAATATGTCTTATAATGGTATAGAGTACATGACAATGAACTAACACCTCAATATCAAACCTCAAGAGGTAATATACACAACATATATACTCCAATAGCCCCAGATAAATATTCTGTACCTCTTCAGCTCTTTCCATTTTAGTCAAGTCACTTTCTTGGGCAATGGTTAGTGAAGAAGTGTGTGGCTCAGTGTCTTTCTTATCTAAGGCTTTCATCTTTATTCCTAGGCTCTGTGGAAAAGATGAAATTACCCTGACCTCCTGGTTCAAATTTCTGAAAGTCTTTACAGAAACACTACTTTCCTTCAAAGCAAACCTCATATCCATTTGTACTCTTGGTATCAGTCAGGGATATCTTACAAGATTTTTTTTATATGTGGGTTCTTGGGAGAATAGGCCATGATAGTGTGGCATATAGAAAAGAAGGCAATAATTCTTCCATCTCCATCTGTCTTTTTGGCATTAACTGCACACTTCTCCAAGAAGATATTTTATAATTTACAAATATTCCAATAATACTTTTTAAGGGAGAGATTGACAAGAGTGAGACATGATGAATATGAATATGATCAAAGAAGATTTCGGAAATCTAAGAATTCTTCTTCTTCTTCTTCTTCTTCTTCTTCTTCTTCTTCTTCTTCTTCTTCTTCTTCTTCTTCTTCTTCTTTTTCTTCTTCTTCTTCTTTTACTTATTCATATCACATCCCACTGTTCCCCTCCTGGTCTCCCCCTCCCACAATCTTTACCCTCCCACTTCCCTGAGGGATTGTAATTCTTTTTGCTATTTTTCCATCAGAGTCTCCAAGATCTATTCATTGTTTGTCTGTGGGTGTCTGTACCTGTCAGAGTCAGCTGTTGGGTGGAGCTTCTCAGAGAACACCAAGGTTAGACTACTGTCTGAAAACATAACAGTGTTTCATTATTAGTGTCTTGAATTGGTGCTTGCTCATGGGATGTGTCTCAAGTTTGGATGGCTATTGTTTGTCTATTTTCCTCAGTCTCTGTTCCATCCTCAATCCCTGTATTTCTTGTAGACAGGATAAGTTTTTGCTTGAGAGTTTTGTGGGTAGGTTAGTGTATGTATTGCTCCACAAGGGTTCCATCTTGGCCACAGGAGTCAGCCTCCTTACTCTCCATATCCCCATTGCTGTGAATTACAGGTAAGGGAAGCCCCATTGATTCCTGGGTGCCTCCTGAATGCCAGGTCTCCGTCTCTTCCTGGAGATGTCTCCTCCATAGCCCATATCAGTTGTATCCATTCTTATAGACATCTGGCCCATGTTCCCTGGACTCCCCACACATGACTCTGAAACCTCTCACTCCCCTCCCAATTCTCTTTCACAGTTAGATCCCTCCCTCTATCTTCCTTCCACAACTATTCTAATTCCCTTCCAAATGAGACTTAGACATCCTTGTTTGTAACCTCCTTCCTGTCCAGCTTCCTTGGGTCTGTGGAGTATAGAATAGGCATCCTAGTTTTTATGGCTAATATCCACTTATTAGTGAGTACTATTTAAACAGCCCTGTGACCCATAAGAAAATAGAAACAATCATTAAAAGTAACCCAACCCGCCAAACAAACAAACAATCAGAGGCCAGCTGGTTTTAGTGTAGAATTCTATGAGACTTTCAAAAAAGAGCTAATATAAATGCTACTCAAACTGTTTGTCTTAGTCAGGGTTTTTATTCTTGCACAAACATCATGACCAAGAAGCAAGATGGGGAGGAATGGGTTTATTCAGCTTACATTTCCATGCTGCTATTCATCAGCAAAGGAAGTTAGGACTGGAACTCAAGCAGGTCAGGAATCAGGAGCTGATGCAGAGGCCATGGAGGAATGTTTCTTACTGACTTGCTTCTCCTGGCTTGCTCATCTGGCTTTTTTATAGAGCCCAAGACCACCAACCCACAGATTGTACTGAAAGACCCCCCAAATCGGGGAGACTCTCACTCAAGTCTCGGGACGGTGCGATCCCCCAAGAACTCACGAAAGACCGTCCTTGCTGCAATCACATGAGGTTTAATTCGGGAGCGGCAGCAGAAGGACCGCAGAAAGGCCAGTGCACTGGGGTCGAACACGTAACCTAAGCAGAGGCAGAGGGGTTTGACCCCTAGCAGCTGAAGTCTGGGGTATTTAAAAGAAGAAACATCCCCAAGGCAATGAAGGAAATACAACTCAGGAAAAGGCTCATAAAACAGAGAGTTTACAAAGCAAGGGGTGGGGAACGAAAGAATTTGCATTATGGGGAAGTGAGGTTTGTTCTAAGCTATTCACAGGTTGGATGTACAAACGTTTCTGGTTCCTGAAACGTTTTGCCTCTGGTCCTGTGGCCAGGTCAAAGTCACCCATAGGAATGTAGCTGGGTGGGATTTTTGCCCGGGCATGTAGTTTCTACTCTTGCCCTGGGCCAGGTCAAAGTCACCCATTTCTTAGGAGAAAGAATGTCATTGCCTTCCTCATAAAAGGGCCAGATCTTACATTCCCCACTTCTTCTAGTGGTTAGTTCTAATCTTAGAACTATATTTCTGTATCATCATGGACTTGATCGTCTTTGTCCCCCAGCGCTTGGTACTGTTGTCTTAACATAAGAACCTGGACAGCGCTTATTCGTTCCCTGACAAAGGTTAACAATCTATTAAACAGG
>CM052713.1:11394368-11405539 GCA_028551405.1 Uromys caudimaculatus
TAAATACAGAGAAAAAGTCTTTTGTTAGAAACAGAAAATATTTTAGGCATGCCATGAAAGGCAGCTTACCTGGCACACAGTGTTTCTAAATAAGCATGGAATTATGTGCTCCTGAGTTTTCCTACAAGTCAGAACACTTCATTCTGAAGCAATATGGATAGCTAGTAACTGGTAGCTGGTAGCTGGCCTGCTGATGAGTATGAACCCTCCAGTCTCTTTTTCTTGTATTTCTTTAAGGAAGTTATTTATCTGCTCCTTGAAAGCCCCTATCATCCTCCTGAGATGGGTTTTTAGGTCAGAATCTTGCTTTTCAGGTATGTTAGGTGTGGTGGAAGCACTGGGTTCTGATGGTCCCAACTTATATTGGCTTCTGTTGCTTATGTTCTTGCACTTGTCTCTTGCCATCTGATTATCTCTGGTGTTAACTGGCCTGGATGTCTCTGACTGAAGCCTGTCCCTCATTGGAGGCAGGTAGATCTCTGTGATATTGGTTAGAGCAGGCCTCCTAGGAGGCAGGGAGGGCTTTCTCTGGTTAGGGGAGGCTTCCTATGTTCCTGGTTAGAGCAGGCATCCTGTGTCCCTAGTTACAGTACACTCCTGGGAGACAGGCAGGCTATGAGGTGTAAGAAAGGGACAGGAGCACCCTATCTGCCCAGGGCAGAGTTACCAACCAGAAGGAAAATGGGGACCCAGACCAGAGTTGAAGAGCATAATTCTAGTCTCTTTTTATGCATTTTTCCATAGAAACCCAAATGGTATGAGCACTCAGAGGTCAATGCTCTAACCCATATCCCAGATAATGACTGCAATGTCAATTGGCATCCAAATGTGGGCCATGTGAGTACCAAGTGGAAAGGGACTCACTCATAAAATTGCAGGTAGAATGCCAGATTTGCTGCTGGGGCAGAGAACAACTCTGAAAGAAGTGGTACACTAAAACAGAAAGGAAATAAAGTACAAACAGCTGAGTTAGAAAAGTTTGGTCTGAGTATCTCCAGGTAAACCCTCAGTGTTCTATAGAGGGGCCCTTTCATCTAGAGCTGTGTCACAGAGATTTGAATAATGCATGGAGAGAGGAACTTAGGACTGGATGATCCTTATCTGAATCTTTCTACCCTATGATTACAGCTATAACCTGTTGCCCATCTGGGTAGGGGAGAACACTGATAAAGCAGCATCTGCAAGCTTTTCTTGTGGCAGATAGAGATAAGGACAGTGAAAAAGAACAGCGAGAAAAGGACACTGATAGAAATTTTTGTTATATCCCAAAAGAGGACCTGTCCATCAAGAAGGAGGGAACCACAGTAAGAGACCAGAAGTGGGGTAGTCCAGGTGAAGGGTGGTCCCTTGAAGGCCTCTCACTGTTACATTCTTTACATACCTCTTTGAATGCAATGCTTGAACACTAACCCTAAGAAAGTGAAGAAGCTCAATCACTACCATATGTAGATCCTTTTATAATGGCTTTGTGCTACTCATGATGAATCCTGGTCAAATGAACAACTCAAAGCCTCTGCTTTCCGATGAGTTTAAATTCTATCCTGCAGAGACCTTTTAACATGGTATCCACATGACCTTAAGCCCATGCAGCACTTGCAGACTACCTGTTGAGCTGAAGGATGTCAGTCTTCATATATAACACAATTATTAGAATTCATAAGCATGGGTTTAAACACACTAGAGGATTATAAGCCACTGGTCCAGGCATAAACCCTCAGTAATGCTTCGATTTAGAAGGATCATGATTATGATTAATGTAGCCTTCAGACTGAGAGAAACGGAAATCCAGGTGTATCATTGGGTGTGGATATGTTACAATGACAAGGAACATTCTCACTGCTTATTGAACAGGTTCCTGGACCCACGCAGTATTTTGACCAAATTTGTCACTTGTGTGCCCTAAGATCTTGGAAAGTTTTTCCCCCTTCAGGGGACACACAAGTTTCAACGATTTAAAACAGGGACCTACTAAGCATTTTATTAGAAGTCTGACTTTAGTACAAAGTTTCATATGAAAATTGCTGTGCTCTAAGGCAGCTGCCATGCTGGTGCTCCAGCAGAGATGCGGAGGGTGCTGGGTCTGTTAAAGAAGTCTGCTCTGGATGACTGTATCCTATTGTGTCAGGAAATAGGGACTCAGATGAATACCGTTGATGTTTTTGCAGAAGTTCTTTTAGCAGTCTTAAAGTCTGATGCTTCTTGTTGTTTGTATCAAACAAGGGGGAATTTTAAGAGAGACTGCCTGATGCAGAAGAACAGGTGCATCCAAAGAGCAATCTCCTAAGTGTCCCAAATTTCACAAGGGCAAACAATTATAAATTGAAATATGATGTAGATGTTCTCACCCTGCTTCCTTTAAACTCCCCAGGGACAACATTTGGCCCTACCTACAAGAGGGTCTATCTCCAAAGGAACCATTTCAAATCAGATGGATATGAAGAGGTCACAATCTTAAGTTTACTGGACTGTACCAACTGAGTCAGTAAAGCCTGAGATGGTTAGATATTGGGAAGGAAAAATATTTAAGAGAATTAAAGTTAATGGGGCAGATGTTTTCATTATTAGGGAAAAGGAGGTACCCTCTGTGTGGGATCTAACTGCAGGTCTTACTGTGGAGAGTATTGGTGGTCCAGGCTGTTATAAAACACCCTTGACCTTTCATATATGGAAGGACTCTGATGGACAAACTGGAAAAGCTAAACCTTTGATTCTAATAATCTCGAGGGGAGAGATACATTGGAAATGGCTGAAACCAAGCTTAACACTGGTGTTAAAGCCTTTCATAATGGCCCAGAGTTCATGAAAGAGAAAGTGGATCCTTGCCTCCAATATTAGGGGGTGGTGTTTCACTTCCTGAGCCCATAAAATTTCAATAGAAAACAGATGAACCTGTAATTGGTGGAACAACAGTGTATAATTAAAGAGAAACTAAAACATGTTCAGGGATTAGTAGAACAAAAACAAGTGGGACACGTTGAGCCAAGCCTCAGTGCTTGGAACTCTCTTATCTTTGTCATTCAGAAAAAAAGATAAAGAAAATGGAGATTATAACATAATTTAAGTGTTATTAATTTGCAGATGAACAATGGGGGGTCTTTATAGCCTGGTCTCCTCAAAGGCACTATCATTGCTATTAAAAACATTATATTCATGGATATAAAAGATTGTTTTTATATGCTCTATTTTACCAAGAGGATGGGGAAAGTCTGCTTTTTCTGTGCCTGTGCCAAACAATGAATATTCTGCTCAAAAATGGCAATGGAAAGTGTTGTGTTGAGGTGTCCTGCTATGTATTAATGTTATGTATCGCAGGTCTTGAATCCTTTGTTAAATAACCTCCTCTATAACATTTATTTATTGCATGAATACTTTCTTTGCTGATTAGGATTCTAGCAAATCAGAAGTTTTTCTTTTTTTATTTTAATTTTTTGATACTTTATTTACATTTCCAATATTTCCCCCTTTCCAGGTCTCCTCTTTGGAAAACCCCTATTTTCAGCCCCCTCCCTCGCCTCTATGAGGGTATTCCCCCACCCACCTACCCACCGACCCACTCCCATCTTCCCACCTTGACATTCCCCTTTACTGGGGCTTCTAACATCTTCAGGCCCAAGGGCCTCTCTTCCCCTTGATGGCCAACAAGGCCCTCCTCTACTATATATGTGGTACGAGCCATGGGTCCCTTGATGTGTATTCTTTGGTCGGTGGTCCAGACACCAGGAGCACAAGGTGGATCAGGCCAGTTGACATTGTTGCTTCCTCCATGGGGCTGCAAACTCCCTCAGCTCCTTCAGTCTCTCCTCCAACTCCTCTATCTGGGACCTCACTCTCCATCCAGCGGTTACTGTAAAGTGAAACTTGGGTATTCAGAACTTTTGGGCTAATATACACTTATCAGTAACTACATACCATGTTCATTCTTTGTGACTGAGTTACCTTGCTCAGGATGATATTTTCAAGTTCCGTCCATTTGCCTGCGAATTTCATGAAGTCATTGTTTTTAATAGATGAGAAGTACTCCATTGTGTAGATGTACCACATTTTCTGTATCTATTCCTCTTCTGAGGGACATCTGGGTTGTTTCCAGCTTCTGGCTATTATAAATATGGCTGCTATGAACATAGTGGAGCATGTGTCTTTCTTACATGTTGGATCATCTTCTGGATATAGGAGAGTTATAACTGGGTTGTCAGGTAGTATTATGCCCATTTATCTGACGGTTCACCAAACTGATTTCCAGAGTTGTTGTACCAGCTTGCAATCCCACCAACAGTGTAGGAGTGTTCATCTTTCTCTACATCCTGGACAGCATCTGCTGTCACCTGAGTTTTTAGTCTTAGCCATTCTGATTGGTGTGAGGTGGAATCTCAGACTCGTTTTGATTTGCATTTCCCTGATGACTAAGAATGTTGAACATTTCTTTAGGTACTTCTTAGCCCTATGAATTTCTTCAGTTGAGAATTCTCTGTTAAGCTCTGTTCCCCATTATTTTGATAGGGTTATTTTGTTTTCTGGAGTCTAACTTCTTGAGTTCTTTGTATATATTGGATATTAGCCCTCTATTGAACTTGGGATTGGTAAAGATCCTTTCCCAATCTGTTGGTTGCCGTTTTGTCCTATTGAGAGTATCCTTTGCCTTACAGAAGCTTTGCAATTTCATGAGGTTCCATTTGGTGATTCTTGATCTTAGAGCACTGGTGTTCTGTTTAGGAACTTTTCCATTATACCCAGGTGTTTGAGAGTTTTCCCCACTTTCTCTTCTATTAGATTCAGTGTATCTGGTTTTATGTGGAGGTCCTTGATCCACTTGAACTTGAGCTTTGTACAGGGAGTTAACTCATATAAAAACGCATAATCCAGTTATTATAATAATAATTATATAATCTGCCTAGATTGGGCAGATCTAGCACTATACTAACTTATTTCCCAGCTATGAGACCCTTTGCTACTTGCAATTTCTACTGACCTTGAGGTTCTTCTCTGCCTTGGCTTCCTCCTCCTCTTCAGTCCCCTCTCACCTCTCCTCTTCTACATATCCTCTCTACACTCTCAAAAACCTCTTATCCCACCTTTTCCCTACACTGCCCAATTACAGGCTCTAGCCTTTGTTGACCACTTAAAATAGAATGAAGGTTCACATGAGACCACCTGAATACATGATCAACTGCTCATCAGGGGCAACTCCACTTGAGGAAGCAGAATTAACATCAGAATACAATAGTATCATGGCAACCCACGACATTTCACAGGTTTGTCCACTAAAAAAGGCTTTTTCTCCAATATACATTGAGCATATTTAACCATTATGTATACTATAAGATATACTATAAACTAATAATGTCCAGTCAATCAATTTTGGCAATTTAGGTACATTACTCTAACATCTATCCTAACACTTAAAGTTTACAATTCTATACATGAAATATGTTTTTATTTCAGCTTGCATTACCATCTGTAAACCATCCTTTCAAATCAACATCATCTTATTCAATGCTAAACAAACTCAAGTTTCTCTCCATTTAGTTTGATGTTTGGAACTGGTTTGCTTACATTGATTTTACTATGTTTAGGTATGGGCCTTGAATTCCTAATCTTTCCAAGACTTTTATCATGAAGGGATGTTGAATTTTGTCAAATGCTTTTTCCAGCATCTAATGAAATGACCATGTCATTTTTTTCTTTGAGTTTTTTTATGTAGTAGACTACACTGATGGATTTCTGGGTATTGAACCATCCCTGCATCCCTGGGATGAAGCCTACTTGATCATAATGAATGATCATTTTGATATGTTCTTGGATTTGGTTTGCAAGAATTTTATTGAGTATTTTTGCATCGATATTCATAAGGGAAATTGGCCTGAAGTTTTCTTTCTTTGTTGGGTCTTTGTGAGGTTTTGGTATCAGTGTAACTGTGGCCTCATAGAAGGAATTGGGTAGTGTTCCTTCTGTTTCTATTTTGTGGAATAGATTGAAGAGTATTGGTATTAAGTCTTCTTTGGAAGTCTGATAGAATTCTGCAGTGAATCCATCTGGTCCTGGGTTTTTTTTGTTGGGAGACTTTTAATGACTACTTCTATTTCTTTAGGCATTATGTTACAGTTTAGATGGTTTATCTGATCCTGACTTAACTTTGGTATTTGGTATCTGTCTGGAAAATTGTCCATTTATCCTGATTTCCAGTTTTGTTGAGTATAGGCTTTTGTAATAAGATCCGATGATTTTTTGTATTTCCTCAGATTCTACTGTTATATCTACCTTTTCATTTTTAATTTTGTTAATTTGGACACTGTCTCCATGCACTCTATTTAGTTTGGCTAAGGGTTTATCTTTCTTGTTGATTTTCTCAAAGAACCATCTCCTGGTTTTATTAATGCTTTGTGTAGTTCTTTTTGTTTCTACTTGGCTGATTTCAGCCCTGAGTTTGATTATTTCCTGCCTTCTACTCCTCTTTGGAGTATTAGCTTCTTTTTGTTCTAGGGCTTTCAGGTGTGTTGTTAAGCTGCTAGTGTATGCTCTCTCCAGTTTCTTTCTGGAGGCACTCAGAGCTTTGAGTTTTCCTCTTAACACTGCTTTCATTGTTTCCCACACTTTTGGGTATGTTGTAGTTCCATTTTCATTAAATTCTAGGAAGTCTTTAATTTCTTTATTTCTTTCTTCCTTGACCAAGTTATCATTGAGTAGAGTATTGTTCAGTTTCTATGTGTGTGTGGGAGTTCTGTTGTTTTTGTTGCCATTGAAGACCAGCCTTAATCCGGAGTGATCTGATTGGAGACATGGGGATATTTCTATCTTCTTGTATCTGTTGAGGTTTGTTTTGTGACTGATTATATGGTCAGTTTTGGAGAAGGTACCATGAGGTGCTGAGAAGAAGGTATATTCTTTTGATTAGAATGAAATGTTCTGTAGATATCTTTTAAATGCATTAGGTTCATAACATCTGTTAGTTTCAGTGTGTCTCTGTTTTGTTTGTGTTTCCAAGATCTGTTTATTGATGATAATGGGGTGTTGAAGTCTCCTACTAATATTGTGTGAGGCCAATGTGTGCTTTGAGCTTTACTAAAGTTTCTTTTAGGTATGTGGGTGTCCTTGCATTCGGAACATTGATGTTCAGAATTGAGAGTTCTTCTTGGTAGATTTTTCCTTTGATGAGTATGAAGAGTCCTTCCTTATCTTTTTTGATGACTTTTGGTTGAAAGTCGATTTTATCCGATATTAGAATGGGTACTGCAGCCTGTTTCTTGGGACCATTTGCCTGGAAAATTGTTTTCCAGCCCTTTACTCTGACGTAGTGTTTATTTTTATCATGGAGTTGCATTTCCTGAATGCAGCAAAATGCTGTGTCTTCTTTATGGATTCAGTCTGTCAGTCTATGTCTTTTTCTTGGGGAATTTAGTCCTTTGATATAAGGAGATATTAATGAATAGTGATTGTTGTTTCCTGTTATATTCAATGTTATTTTTATGTTTGTGTGATAAATATAGGGGAGGGAATATGGGTCTGAATAAGACTAACCCTCAACATCTTACTAATATTGCATTATTTACTTTAAAGTTCCTGAAATCAGATGACAAGGGAAATACTGCAGCTGATGAGCATTGGGTACATTTGTCAGGGACTACGACATTACCTCTTGTGCCCTGGAAAGATGTTATAAAAGATAAATGACAATCACCAGTCCTATTACTTACCATTGGAAAATATTTTGTCTGTCTTTCCTGAACATGGACCATAGCCTATCTGGCTCACCCAACCCTGGACAACTAACACAAGCAAGGAAGCAGATATAATTGAGCATCTGCCAGAGAAGACAGCAAGACCCTATCCTGCCCATGTGTTTGCTTACAGCACTGACTCCAAATAATGCCAGTGCTGGAAATTATCAGGCACTGGTACATAACCCTCTCTTGTTATCAGGGAGGAAGGACAGAGGAACTTGTCCTCAGCAATTTACAAACTTCAACCAATTTTTTGATATCTGTCTCCTAAGAGATGTTTCTAAAATTTGGAATAGCACCATTCCCATGACTACATACATACCTTGCTTTCATAACCCTTACAATCTACTTTCTTATCCTGTTATCTTTTCATTTATAATTTATTGGTTGACATATTCCACTCATTGATCAGAAGGCTCTGCTATCCATAAAGCAGATTATATAGAGGAGAGAACTGTAGGAGAAAATGCAGGCCTGACCTGGCAGCCAGCCTACCTAGCACACAGCATACGATTTTAAATTAGAAGCATGGCACACTTTGCTCCTGAGTATTTACAGAAGTCAGAATACTGAGTTCTGAGGTAGCATGAGCAGCCAGTATCTAGTCCGCTGATATGTCTGTAATCTGCACATCTCCTTTTATGTGCTTCTTCCTCATAGAGAAACAGGTGGTATTACTGCTCACTGTCCAATCCAAAATAATGTGCTAACTTATCACAATTGATAGGTTTCCTATAAATAAAATAGTTTCTTATAGCAGTAAAACAGACACAGTTATGTAAAACCCTCTGGAGCCATTCCTTTCCATGTCCTTTTCTGATCCACAAGGTATTATGTTCTTCTCAGGCAATGTCCCAATTATTACTGCAATTACCAAAACAGGGAAGACACAGGTACACATAGCCAGCACACAACATAGACACAGTAGACAGACAACTGGGGGACAACATAAATAGGCACAGCATAAAAGAAACATACAATAAATAGGTACAAAATGAATGCACGTAAACAGACATCACAAATAGAAAATAGGGAAAAACTGATAGGAGACCGGAGAGGTGTGGATAATTATAATTTTAGTTCTCTCTTTTTTTTTTTTTTTTTTTGTTTTTTTGGTTTTTTGAGACAGGGTTTCTCTGTGTAGCTCTGGCTGTCCTGGAAATCACTCTGTAGATCAGGCTGGCCTTGAACTCAGAAATCCGCCTGCCTCTGCCTCCCAAGTGCTGGGATTAAAGGCATGCACCACCACAGCCTGGCTGTTTTTTCATTTTCTAATGTAACATGATAATGAATTTTGCTGCCCTCTCTGAGGTTTCTTTAATGTATAATCAGTGCACATCAGGATAGATAAACATGACATCAGGAGTGAGGGTAAATAGACAAAACCTCAAGTTTTCTTCTTCCAAGTTTTTTTGTTTGTTTGTTTTTTTAACCTTGCACAGGTAGACATGGACCAGATTTAGGTGGAATAGGCTCTCTTCCAAAAACTATAATCAAGAAACTTCTTCATAAGAGTCCCAACCAGTTTGAGTTTTAGCTGATTCCATATGCTGTCAAGTTAATAACAAAGATTAGCAGAGGCAACCCTTGGATAAATATCCCAAGAAATTCAATACCCTTCTTAATCTCCTGATACTTTGTAGATCTCCATCCCATTTTCCCAAAAGAGAAAATAAACAGAGATGAAAATTTTTGATGATTTGTGCAGGCAAGATGACTCAGTGGGTAAAGTTACTTTGCAGGAAGCCTGATAACCTGAGTTTCATCCCAGCTGAGTCACCTAAGCAGTTTCATTCAGTGACAGTATATGGCCTGAAGATTCAGGAAAGCTGATCTGGTAGAAGTAACAACCCATTAATCCCTGGTCACTGTCCATAAATGAATTTCATAGTAGGAGATAACCAACTGCTGCCAAATGTCCTCTGACATGTGCATCATGCACACACACCACTGACCAACCCACAGACTAATTAATTTAATGTAATAATTAAAATTAATCTTATTTATTTTTGGGGAATGTGAGGAGTGGGAAGAGGAACAGTGAGCTTACAAAAAGAAGTATACTATAACTGCAGGAAAAGGCTCTGAGAGTTGTGATGGTGAGTGGTTAGGAGCTGTTTAGCAGAAACTCAGAGATGCCTGTATCCCATTAGAGTTGATAAGAAGATTCTGGGCAAGAGACCTCTTGAGTCTGGAAGAAAATGTCTGGGTGCAAAGGTCTAGAACACAGGGTCATCTCAATTGTACCTATCTGCACAAGTCTGCCTTGATCCGGCCCTCAACCCATTTCAGTCCAGAGGAACAGTCTGGCAGGCAAACCTTAAACTATATGATGTGGAAGTCCTCAACATTCTTCCAGATATGAGCATATAATTGAGCCTACATTCTGAGGATATGATTTGTGGTCTGTAGTGAAACGCATACCCAGAAAACATGGAAGAGAGCAGCAAATGTTGCTACATTTAGGAACAATCATTTTTTTCCTAAGACAATGGACTATCTCTGAGGCGACTTGATATTATGGGCTCTGAACCATAAAACAATCATATCCATATGAAGATGCTAGAGCACTTTCAGTCCTACTCTTTCACCAGGGTAAACCTGGCCTACTATACTAAATAACAGAGGAATCCAATGTCAGAGGCAAGAAACTGGATTAGATCAGAGACCTTGTAGGGCACCAAAGTACCAATGATGGTACCATATCCCATAACTGATTAGAAGCATGTTAATTTGGAAAGTCTGGGAATATGGGGTTTATTTGTGTGATCTAGCCTTTAACACCAGGCCTGGCGATCAGAATTCACTTAAGCAGCTTTGTAGAGTGACAACATGTAGCCTGAATATTCAGTAATTCTGATTTGGGAGAAGTAACAACCCATTAATCCCTGATTAATCACTGTCCTTAAATTCATATTTTCTTTTTCCCAATATTACCATCATTATGGGGAGCTGTAAAAGTTGTAGGACTGTTCTCTACTGTTCTAGCAAGCTGTGCCAGTTCTGGAGATACAGACAGAGGATATGGACCTTTGGATCAGAGACCAAGAACAGTTTATCAATTGCAGGAATGTATGGACCGGCATTTTAGTACAAGTTCCACAAGACATGGGAAGAGGTCTAGATCTGCACTGCCAACATTGGAGACCCCATAATTTCAATAGTTTATATGGTGTCCCTATCTTCCAAGGGCAGTGATATTTCAAACAACCTCAGTAGAGTAATACAGAAAAACAGAAATCATGCCTTGGCTACAGACATTTGGAAATATGAGAAGCCTGAGCAGATTCTTCCTAAAAGTCACAATACTTATGAGGGAAATGAAATTCTGAGTAATTTTCAGTCCATGAATGCCATGAAAAAAAAATGTATCCTGGTTTGCAACAAATGTAGCAAAAAGTACTAGTAACCATGTATCTGATTAAAAAGTGGGCCAAGAAAATCAAGTAGCCAGCA
>CM052713.1:11405639-11424131 GCA_028551405.1 Uromys caudimaculatus
GAGAGAGAGAGAGAGAGAGAGAGAGAGAGAGAGAGAGAGAGAGAGAGAGAGAACTTGAGTGTATGTGTGTTTACCTGTTATTGCAGTTGCTTGTGGGCCTTAAGGTGTCAGAGGCCCTGGACTGGAGAAACCCAGAACGTTTGCAATATCAATATACACTCTTAACTCCTATGTCACCTGATCAGCACATTTTTTTCATTCTTCAGAGGTGGAATGTCCCTATGGTGCCAAGCTCAGTTGGCTTTGCATTCCTGGACTTAGGTGATGCTCTTACATCTGTTTCTCAGTAGAATAGTGCTTAATACACACATCATGTTCCTGTCTTTATACAGAGGATTTTGAGTCTTTCCAAGATGGAATGTTGGTGGATTTGCCAAAAGCCTTTTGTTGTAAATTGTAGACAAGCACTGACATATCACATACATTCTGTTAATAGATACACTTGAAGTTAATGTTATAGAAGTCCATGTGAAAGCTTGTGAGTTAGCTCAGTAGTCTTGCACTTATGCCTGAAGCCATGTATTCAAACCCAAGTACTCCAAAAGTTTGTGAGAGGTAGAAAAAGCACTTGGAAAGCAGGAGAGCAGATCCTCACAGATATTATGGGAATGGAACAATATGGATTATTCTTTCTGGATGTAGGGAGTTGGTGGCATCTTAAAAGAAAGGCATGGAGGGAGCAAAAGACACAAGCAGACAAAGCTAACAGAAGAAGACTCCACCTCATCACTTAAGATTCATCTAAATTTGACTGAATATCTATTATCTACCAGGCCCTGGGCAGTATGTTTTCCCATGCACTAGGACTGTCACACCATTTAGAATAAAAGAAAAGTGTCATTATCAGACAATCCAAGTTCATCTACCTCTTAACTCTGTGGCATCAAAATTTAGAGAATCTTCCAGAGTACACATTTATTAATGTGCATATTAGGAAGAGTAGGTAATATTAGTCCCACGTTTACAGACTAAGCTACACAGTCAATTTGAAACTGTCGCAATTCCCATTGTACTGTGTATTGTATTCCCAGGATTCAACTGAAAATGCAACGAAAACCACATGCCCATCTTCCCCTCTGCCAGCAATGCCTATAAGATCCAAATTCTTAGTTCACTGAGGAGCTTGAAACAATCTCCTAGATGTTGAGAGGTTTGGAAATTTATTGAGTGTGCTCCTTCTCGAAGTCTAGATCATTTTGTATCCAACTCCATGAGAAATAGTATCTTCTGCCTTATTTTTCTTGAATTCCTGTTGATGGCAATAGAATAGTAACATTTATAAGAGGATTCCTGAAAATTTTCTCAGAAACAAGAAGTAGAAAAGCTAACAAGGCTAGACAGCAGCACGGAACCAGCAGATACCAGATGCTATTTATTACCACAATTCTCCTAGTGTAGAACACCATTCCATGTCACACAAGAAAATTGAAGTCCATGCTTGATAGATCCAACATGATCTCACCATTACAACTTCTGTGAGCAATATAGAGTCACAACCTGCAAGGCCCTTGAATGACTCAGGAAAGGGCCAGACAGGAGCTGAACAGGCTAAGTCATTCTTTCCAAGGGAGAGGTGATTTTATTTGACCTAAGTGCAGAGTACATGGGCCACCTTAAAGACAGTACTGGAAAGCCATGTCTCTCTCTCTCTCTCTCTCTCTCTCTCTCTCTCTCTCTCTCTCTCTGTCACACACACACACACACACACACACACACACACACAAACATGGAACACACACACACACACACACACACACACACACACACACAAACATGGACCCTAAATCCATGCTCTCAGTAGCTCTTGTCTTTTTGACTACTTGGGTAAATACATGAGAACCTCTGGACACTTGGGAGAGGCTTCAGTGCTCCAGATTATTCCTTGGGGAAACTAGAAAAGTGTGCTCATCTATTTGTTCTACACCAGTCCCAAGGGACAAGACCAATCTGGCCACTACCTAGGGGAGTTCAGATCTGGATCCCAACCACAATAGGACAGTTTGTAAATGTTGCCCCCTGGGATAGACCTCCAGAGAATAATAACCACAGGGCCTAAAGTGGCAGGCTATGTGTGGGGCCATGAGCCACATAGACCTCTGTGTACTGAGGTAGCAGTCACTACCAAGCCAGAGGAAATTCCTCCAGATATCTTGCTCACTGATTAGGGCAGAGGTACTTTTATCCATGAGGGCAGATGAAGCCCGTGATAAGGCAAGAGAGAAATGAGGCTCCAGAAGATCTAGACCTAACCTAAGAAATATCTTCTACTTCTGATGTTGAGTGTACCCGTGACAACTAGGGTCTGTTGCGCCAGATCACAGCATCTTGGGGCAGGATGGAGGTCTAGGACCATGGGCAGGAATCATTTCCCAAGTCTGCAGAACTTAAAGAACAGGTATGCACCACTGAATCATGGTAGGCATTGGGCTGTGAAGAAAAAGTAGTCTGGCAAACAGAGAGAGTGAAAAGGGCCAGTCTGTGGGGTGCATCTGGGTAGACTGTGGGCTTATAGTTTTTACATTTTGTTAACTGTGCTTGCAGTGATTTTAGTTTTTACTGTCATCATATAATATTATTAATCTTGATTTCTGAGCCTCATTAGCCACGGATAGCACTTCATTTACCTGAGATATTTGAGCAGAGTGAACCAGGTACCAGAAAGACAGGTGCACAGCAGAGTGATGATGTCCACTGCTGTGCAGGGTATCACTGCTTTTCTTCCTTCCTCTCCCTCCCCTCTCCTACTTCTCATCCTCTCTCCCTCTTCCTTCTCTTCCTCCTCTGCTGTTCTCTCACACACACTCCTCCCTTTATCTTCCTTTTGTCCATTCTATTTCACCTATTTGTTTTGAGCTATGAACTATCATTATGTCAGCTTGCTAGAGATTCTGCCAGGCTATGGGTTCCAGGCAGTGATGCAAAACAAACTTCTCTTCACATTGCTGTAGGACCCTTAGCTGTCATTGTATCTTTGGGCACTGCCATTACTCCAAAGAATTCAGCATCTGAGAACTGCAGAAGAATGTTGTGTTAATATGCTCTCTCTTTCATGGGAGAGGTGACTGATATGGAGCCCATGCATAGCATGGCACACAATAAACATGAACTTTAACATGTAGTTAGATACATTATCAACCTTTTCTTATATGTTGGAAAAGACAGGAAGTTTATTGAGAAGAAAATGTTACTAGCTTGGTCTTTCCCAAGGATAAGACTTTCACTCACGAAGGTATTCATAAACAGTTACAGAGTTCAAGGCCTGAAAATGCAGAGAAAGTGTATCTGAACCTATTCAGTACTGAAGTAAAAACCATTGTTCATTTTAGGAGCAACAAAGGTGGAAATAATGCTACCATCATAGATTTTTGAATACTGTGTGATGAAAAGAACAGCCCTCCAAAAACAGCAATGTTTCAATGGAGGGAGCCCAGGTATACTTAGAAACCTCAAGAAAAAAACCCCTGAGGATTGAGAATTAAAGTGATTAAAATAAAAATTAACAGCACTTGGGTCAAAGGAATTAGCACTCTCAAGGACTATTGATAGCATTGAAACCCACAACAATTTCTGCCACAGAAGTGAGGTATAAAAGTCATGTTTATCTTCATGGTATAATTTCATTTTATGAATAATTCATAAGTGGGGAACATAGTGAAACCTGTAATCAAATGTTTATATATAGGAGGCATGAGCTCAAATTATTAGTAATAACAAAAACTAGAAAAACATATAAATGCCACAGAAGAGTACATCACGGTATGGGGCTTGCCTTGGAGTATGTTTGATATGCCAGCTGTCACTCCTGGGAGAAAACTGACTTTTCATTTGTATGTGGTTAACAGTTGCAAATATCTTCTTGGCTGGGGGTTGGAATTTTGTGTAAATTTTATCTATACTTGTGCTGGTCTTCTGCATACTGTCACAGTGTCTGTGAGTTCATATGTACATCAGTCCTATTGTGTCTGAATTATGTTTCCTCGTAGTCGCCCAGCACTTCTGGTTGTAGCAATGGTTGTGCCTCTTCTCCATAATTCCTTAAGCCTTGAGGTAAAAGGTTTAGTGAAAAGACCTATGAGTATAGACATATGCCATTAGCAATCATTTTAATGCTGTTTGTCAAGATACTTTTATTATTCTATCTGATGTCTTATTGAAAACACACACACACACATGTTTCTCACACATTTGGGCAAACACCCGGGTGGGTGCAGTAATTTTAGTTTAAATACTGCCAAACTGGATGGGGGAAAGCTCATGGGCCTCAAACCTACACAAAGAACTGAAAAAATTTTGGAGCAGGAGAGTGATTCTTCCCAGGGAAGAGCACACTAACTGGTTGTCCAGTGTTAAATAGTCAGCCATCAAAACATACTCATAAATAATTTTACATGGATATAGTACAGGCTGGTATTGAAACTGCAACTTGTCTCCTGGCTTCTCTTTCTAAAGTGCTAGGACAACATAGACATGTGCTATCATGCATAAAACTTATTGAGAATATTAAATTTATTTAGTATCTCTATTACAAGATTGTTTCTGTTATATTTTCTGACTTTATGGTATGCTTCAGTACAAAGCAGCTGATACTTTTTATCTGTTGGTTTGATTTAGTGTTTTCTGTATGGTTTATGTAATTGAAACCTGTAAAGAAAAATCATTCTATTTTGATGTTGTGAATCTCTTTTCTTATGTTTTATTCTGGTCATTTCATTGTTTGGATGCTTTGCAGTTTTATTTATGTTTATAACTTTATCTGAACTATGTTGTATGCACTGGAATACTTAACTTTCCAAACTGAAAATCAGTTGTTGCATGGTTAATGCTGACCTAGTGATTTATCACCTTCTCTGTTTGGTTCTCTTGCTCTTTTGTTGCACCATACCACCCTACTCTGGTTCTATTAGCTTTAGAGTATGCATCAGCACCTGGCAAGAAAATAATTAGTTATTATTACCATTTATCAAACTACTCATGTCTGTTCTCCATTGTTCTTATTACTTCATTTTAGAATTATTTCCTGTTTCTCAAGAAGTCTACTTTCATTGTTATGACTGCAGTTTGATGCAGTATATGCTTAATTTGAAATTAAATGACCTTCCAATAACTAACATTTTAAACAAGGATTAAGATGGACTCTGATAACTTGCCAAGCAAATGGTTCACTAATCAAATCATGTTTATATTACATTCTATGTCATTTATTTCTATAGTGTTTGTTATAATGTTACTTAATCACAAGTGGATTGTTCATACAGAGGAGAATCTTGAAGATTGTGTAGGCTGCTCTTGCATCAGCCACTTAGTTCTCATGTTAATTAAATGACTCTCCAGCTGATTTTTGTAGGTTACTCTGTTGATTGGCTGGTATTTTACCAGGCATTTGTTCCCCAGGCTTATTATAGTGTTTAGAAGAGTGGACTATTATAAATGATGAAAGAATAAGTGACAGATTGTCCTTGTTCTGACTTAAATGCTTTGCCTTAAGTAGGAAGAATTCTGTAATTTTTTTTAAAAAAATTCTGATTGAGGAAGTTTCCATCTAAAATGAAAAGAAGAATGCTTTCTTTATTTAGTAAGAAACAAGATCTGGGTTTGTGCTACTACTATATTAATAAATACCTTATCTACAAGTCTTTAACCAATGGCGAATTGTCATGCTGATAAAATTTAAGTAAAGTAAGGAAAAAGAAAGGAAAAATCAACTGGTAGCCTCAATACAATAAGTGATCTTCCACTGTAAATTAATAATTGCGGGGAGCTGGAGAGATTTCAGTGTTTAAAGGAGTGTTCTGTCTCACAGAAGACCCATGTTTGGTCCCCAGGACCCATATTTGATATCTAACAATGTTTAATAATTCTAGCTCCAGAAAATGTGACAGCCTCTTCTTGTTTCTAACGGCTGTAAACTCACATACAGAAACTCACATGCATTCATACACATGAAGGTTTCTTTATTTAAAAATTACCTTGGGAGATAAAACCAAATTTCAACAAAACCTACTGATTTTTATCATGAGCTCTTTGTGCGAGCTTAGTGTTAGTCTTTATCACCTGAGCATTTTAATGGCATGCTGTGTTGTAGAATGTCAAGAAAAGTATGTTGATTCATTGAGTGGAAAACATTCTGGGATGACTCTTAGCTCTGTATTAGAGAAAAATTGCTGAAAATAGACATTGTAGAGAATCAAGTGTCAGGGAATTATTAGGGATTGTTGACTTTGAGGTTCCTATCAAATATTCCAGAAGAAATAATATACCTGAATCTGGTGCCAAAAAGAATTGGCAGGTTGTACACTGAATTCTGGGTAGTTGTGAATTTGCAGAGTGCACAATGTGAATCAAATATAGTAATAGCATGAAGAGGCTTGGGAGGGCACCACCCTGGTGATAGTGTTAGAATGAACAGCCATTTGCAGAAAGGGAAAGGAAAGATGGAGTCAGAATGAATAGTCAGATAGTCAGAATGAGTAGTCAAGAATTAATAGTCAGAGTAGTCAAAATGAATAGTCAGAATGTGGGCAGTTTCAGACACAGAGGAGAGAAAAGTAATGAGAAATATACATATTTTTGAGCCACATGGGATGATGGAGAGAAGGGTAATTTTGTCTTTTGCATTATAAGCTTCAGGATACTATGAAGGTGAAAGCCAGAGTACTCTACCCATATTCTAATATGAAAAACAAAGAGATGATAATTTGTGACCATTGTTGGGTGTATGTGTATATTTATGTAGATAGATGTATGTGTGTGTGTATGTATGTATGTATGTATGTATGTATGTATGTATGTATGTGTGTGTAGATAGATAAATAATATAGTGAACAGATACTATATTCTGAGAAAACACATATGAATGATGTACAAATGAGCTATATCTCTGTGTTGAAATTCAAAGAGAATTCTCTGGGTGGAATTTTCATAAGGCAAGAATGGTTCCCTATGGTTCCAAAGAAGGTGATCAAGTAGATGATGTGTTTGTGAGGAAATAAAACCCCTCAGCCTGTAAGATGAGGGCAAAATCGGGATTCTATGTCATGCAATAAAAGGCACCTGAATAATGTATCATTCTGCATTTGTTTTGGATCTACTATATAACTGTCAGCACAGATAGTATCAGAAATAGTACAGGGATTACATGGTGCTGGATCAACTCCATGGGGTACCTGCCTTTCAAGAAGACAAGCATGTAAAAATATTATCACCCACCTCTTCTCAAGTGTGGTCACAGCTCCACCCATTATAGCTAGCTAGTAGCTTGATCCAGCCCAGCTGTGAGAGAACAGTCCCAGGTGCTGGCCCCACAAGTTTTGGGTTGGGTCTCAGTCACTGTGGAATATTTTTGGCGGTGGAACCAAGCTCACTGTAATAGGTAAGTGGCTTTAATGCTTCTTCCTAATCAGCCCAGCCCTTGTTGTCTTGCAAGGGTCTTTTGTCTTCTCTGGAAACCTTTTCTCATCTGTTCTCCTCAGACATGAGGACTGAATCCTTATATTTCTCCTCGGTGACTAGAGGAGGTAGACCATTTTGAAGTAACTTGAAGGAAGAACCAGAAGAGTAGAATCAGTTGGCCTTAGATTCTTATAAATATACTGTGATCTGAGGGGCAGTAGTTAGGGTTTAGCCAGAGCCAAGGGCTCCATCCTTGTTCTCAGGAAGATTAATAATTTGGGACCCTGGGCCAGGTTAAAAAAGGGGGCACTAGGACTTTCATGGAGCCCACAGTATCTTTATATGTTGGCAAATGTTGGATCTAGAAGTGTAAGCCCAGCTTATAGACACTGAGGTCACCTAAATTGGATCCACAGAAGCACAGTGGCAGAGTAGTCTTGTAATAGTGTTAAGATCTCTGTTCTTATGCTGGGCTGCTAAGGTCCTATGAACACAGAGACAGCACTCAATAGTAGAGTAACCAGATCCTAGTCATTTCAGGATTATCACTAGAGATAATCAGGTATTCCATCTACAAAGCCCCATAACCCCGTTTTGCTGTTTCATGTTCCCATTGCCAGTTTCTCATTTTCCTCAAATGGCCTATTATATGCAGGAGATCAGGAGTGAGGAACAAACTTGGTGTTTTGAAATACTACTTGACTGTCAGGGAAGGATGCTGTTGCAGTGAGCAAGTAACTGTTGTGCTCTACCTCATAAGGAAAGAAGTCTCTAGAACATAGTGAAGGGTATTTTGATCAGATCAAAATATGCAGTAGTCACCAGTCCCAAGGTAGCCTCAGATCTTTTCTGGATGGAACCCACAACAAATTGGAAAGTCTGAGTGGATTGATATAGAAAATCTGCTGTCCGAGGTAACAGGAGGCTCAGTGTCCTTGGTTGCTAGGGACAAAGCAAGGACCTCCTCAATCAAAATGCAGTCTACAGAGCAAGGTAGGATCTACCCTATTTACCAGAGAGCTCTCATCACAACATGAACAAAAGAAAAATAACTGCCCTGTGGAAGGTGATCAGATGTGGTGCAAATCCCAAAATAGATTATAAACTATAGGGTGGGTAGAGTACAGTCAAACCTGCTGATAGTAAAATTGAAGCAGAAAGGAAGAATCAAGAATATGTAACTTGGAGTGTGTTTTGAAAAAGGCTACTGAGAGGACTGTCTGTACTCAACCAGGCTCAGTGGGGCAGCTGAGAAAACAGAGAACATGCCAGGCAAAGAGCATAACCAAACTGAGCAGCCACTGAGAGTTTGATATTTTTATATTGCCTCCTGAAACAGTCCCCTTCTTTTATTCACACAGGTCATCCCAAGTCCACTCCCACACTCACAGTATTTCCACCTTCCCCTGAGGAGCTCCAGGAGAACAAAGCCACACTGGTGTGTTTGATCTCCAATTTCTACCCAAATGTTGTGACAGTGGCCTGGAAGGCAAATGGTGCACCTATCACCCAAGGTGTGAACACTGCAAATCCCACCAAAGAGGGCAACAAGTACATGTCCAGCAGCTTCTTACATTTGACACCAGACCAGTGGAAATCTCACAAAAGTTTTACCTGCCAAGTTACACATGAAGGGGATACTGTGGAGAAGACTCTGTCTCCTGCAGAATGTCTCTAGGAGCCCAGGTTTCTCCTAAGCCTAGGAACCCTGCAGCTGTAAGACCCAGAGTGGGGTCTCTTCTCTATACTAGCTATCTTAACCTTTCTCTCTTGCCCACTGAATATTAAATAAAATATTATTAGTTAATCAGAAGTACTGTTTTGCCCCATTTGTTCTCAATATATATTTAATTTTTAACCTTTGAATTTTCCAATGTGGGGAGGTAGGATCATGGCTTCCAGTGAGAAATTAGTTCTCATTTGAAACATACTGAGGATATCACCCAACAGTAACCTTTCTCCTGTTCTGCACTGTTCTCTGAGACTTGCTATGTAGGGACACGCATTTTGAATGCATATCAGGTAAGATATTTTATTTAGAGATAAACAATTAACTTAATGATATAGAGAAAGTCCCCAAATGTGTGAGTTCTTATAATAAACTTAGAGAATTTTATTATATGCTTCAGAACATTGGTATTCATACTGGGACATGTGATGGGATAAACCCTCAAGCATAATTGAATCTAGCGAGAAATATATCCATCCTGATCCTAGAAGGGTTATCAAATAATTGTTCATAGGAAGTGGTTTCAGAGTCAAAGACAAGACTACTCAAGGTCATGTCAGGTGGGGTTAAGAAAGACTAAGTGTGACCTGAGAGACAAATTCAAGCTATTTGCTTGGGTAAACTTAGGTGTAACAGACACCCATTTTCCTGATCCGAGTCCTCTCATGTGCATCAGCACCCCAGTGTGCACTTTACAGTGAAGCCAACCATAGACTCTGAAATTGACATTCAACTGCCTGTGAGCCAATATATATCCAGGTCAATATGTAATTAATATTCAGGGTTTGGAGACATCATCCTCTCCAGCTCATAAACAATATGGACACTGAGTACATGCAGAAGTCTTTGGTGGATCATACAGTCCTATGGCATTGTCTTCAAAATGAAAATATTCTTCAATAATGAGGCAGAGAAGCAGTAGACAAAACAGACCCAAATTCCCAGTTTCTGAGCTGGAAGGAATTTTTGGAATCTGTGCCCTATATTCCCTTTCTGATGCTAGGCCGTGATAAAATCTGTGCCTAATAGTTGGAAGTGAAAATCCTGGGTACATTCACAGCAATGTTCCTTGCTTGGGATAATGCCCACACTCATCTATACCCATCTGTTTCTCAGAGACTTATAATCTTAATTCAAGTTTTCACTGACAAGTTTGAACAGAAAAATTAGGAAACACAGAAATAGTAATGCTCCCATATCCCCACCAAGCATACTCTAACACACATTTTACCTGGATTTTGATTCATGACTATAACTATAACTAATAACTATAATTATGTAATTATAACTATAATATATCTATATAATTAAATATAACAGAAAATTCTTCCCTATATCATGTTAAGAAATCCCACTCTAGAACTCATATTCTGTTAGCTAAAATTACACTTCTGGGTTTAAAAAGAGAATGCTTAGAAAATAACCCCAAAAGAAGTTATTGATTACTTCTATTTCTTCATAAAATAGTCATCAAATGACTATGCATTATGATCCTACAGTGTTTAGTATATTATTGGCAATGATTCTACCATGTGTAGGAAGATGAAATGTGGATTGATACTGATGATTGTGTGTGTTCTCCATCTGTTCTCTCATGAAGTGCCTCAGATGTTTCTTTTTGCTCTTTGCCAGGCATAAGCTGCAGAGATTGAGTAAGTGCTCTCTAGACTTTGCAAAGACTCCATGCAGCTGGTGGTTTCCTCAAGCTGTCACTGAGGGCTCTTGCTATTCCTTTTTATGCTGTGAATAGCTTCTTCTATACAGAGTATGGAAAATTATTGGATAATTTTCTGGCAAAGCTGGCCAAGAGGACATATGGAACCTGGGAAGGAGGATATTACAGAGATGTCACCATAATCCTAGAATCATCACCACCTGCACACATCACAGATGCAACTGGAGAGTAAGGTACATGCAAGGTTTTTGCATGAGTCTATATCACAGTGTTGGGTGTTTGGTAGAGGAACCAGAGTGACAGTCCTAGGTGAGTGACTCCTTCTTCCTTTGTTATTGTTGTTTCCAAGCTTGGAGGTGATTTTTGTTGGATAATTTCTCATTCTATATTCTACTTCATGCCTAAACTTCACTCTAGGTAAATAATCTCTTTTTTTTCTCTAGATGCGGTGTTCATTTCAGCCTATTCCCTGTAGTCTTTTATGTCTACCGTCAAATGCAGGGGGCTGAAACAGATAAACCTGTCTATAATTCTGTTGAGATATGCAGTACTTTGATAAGTACTCCATTGTACCATCACCTTTGAATGTCTATTTTTTCTGGTGAACTTTGTGAGGAATAAATTGAATTGCCATTTCATGGGTAAGGAAAACCAGAGGCAAACAGGGAAACACAGTTGTTGAACTTGGAGATCACAGAACAATCAGAATAGAGGCTGAGAAATAACATGTCAGAGGCCAGATAGAACAGTAGAACTTAGGATTAAGTTCCTAGGACAGTTGGGAGATATAATGGATCCTAGAGCCTCCATGGAAAGACATGAACAGAGCAGCATCCAACCTAGAACTCGAGAATTTTGATGAGTAGAAAGAGAATGGAGCTTTGGCCACAGAAATTCAAGAGAAGAGGGATAATATCAGCTGGGAAGCTGGGCACCTAGGTTTCTCTAAAAGACCGTTTAGAGGATATAGCAACTAAGTTCACATAGATATGGTCTTGATGCCTGAAAATTATGCAACTCATTCAGAGGTGTGAATCTTATTTCATTCTGTACAATGAGAAAAAGTTCAAGCAAGTACATGCTATGCTTGTATCCAGGTGGCATAGATTTGGGTGAAAACTAACTCAGGAGTTTAAAGTTTAGGCTTTAAAGTAGTTTTTACATCAGAACTGTCCTCAGGGTGATACAGGAAGACTACAGATATACATAAAATGAAGAGATGATACAAGAACAGGAAGGAAAGGGTTAGGTGTCTGTATTGAAGGTCAATGGCAAGGGTGTGTCGGGTAAAGTATTACACAAATGCATAGTTTTATAATTCCTAGGCACATAAGATGAAGATAGAAGAAATTGATACATCATCTTCTGTACTCTGTATGTTCAAACACAGTCACTAAACTCAAGAACACGTTACACATACCTCCAGGATTCCTACTGAAAGACAAAGATTCTGACCTTCTCTTTTTCGATTCTGCAGGCCATCCCAAGGCTACACCCTCAGTCAATCTGTTCCCACCTTCCTCTGAAGAGCTCAAGACTAACAAGGCCACACTGGTGTGTTTAATCACTGGCTTCTACCCAGCTGATCTGACAGTGACCTGGAAGGCAGATGGTACCCCTATCACTCAGGGTGTGGAGACAACCCAGCCTTCCAAGCAGAGTGACAAGTACATGGCTAGCAGCTACCTATTCTTGACATCAGAAGCATGGAAATCTCATAGAAATTATAGCTGCCATGTCACTCATGAAGGGAACACTGTGGAGAAGAGTTTGTCCCATGCAGAGTGTTCCCAAGTCATTTGACTTTCCTCTTACTCACAGAGGCTAAGATCAGAAACATGCCAAAGTATACCCTTCGTGCTTTTGTCTACCATAGCCCTTCTCCCTGCCCTCAAAATGCACAATAAAATGTCCATTCACAACCTATAATTCGGCTCTAGCTCATTTTTTTAGTGTATATGTCACTGGAATTCTGAGTAGTGTGTGGGATGTCCTGGCACCCTGGACTTCCCAAGCAGGGTCATAACATGCGTCATCACCCCAGGTAGTGCTCCTTTCACAAGCACACAGTTTTCTAAACTCTCATCTGGACACCTGATCACACCATAGTATTGTACAGTACAAGTGTCATAGACATCCTGAATTCCATTCTTTCACAGACATAATCATGTATCCATTCCATTTCTTACAATTAGTGCCTAGTCATCTTATCTTAATATTGCAATTTAGAAACAGGGACAATTCTGTATGAGATCACCATTTCTAGCATTTACGTCAAAACAACTAGTAGCAGGAAATTGGAAGTTTATCATAATCTATCCAAACAATCAAAACCAGGCTAAAGATAGAGTGTATGTGGAGTTCATGAAGGCTAGAGCATTATAGTGGTTAGCCTCAATCGGAATAGAACTTTGTTGAACTAAGATAAAGAAGAAATGATATCCAGCCCAAATGTAACATAGACATTCAGTGCTGGATGTGATAGATTATTACAAGTTTCTACTTCAGAACTAAATTTTGGGATTCGTCATAAAACAACTGTAGAATATCTTTACCAAAGATTCTTGGGAGGAAATTCTGATAGGAACTAGTGACAGGAAAACGTTGTGAGAAGAAGTTGTCTAATTATGACAGATCTCTCCAGAGACTTCAGGATGACATTTAAGCAGGATAAGTCCTAGCTGCCTATAAACCTGGATATATGGAAACTCCTGAGATTGAGGTCCAAGTCCTGACAAGTCTGTTCTATACAATACAGCAAAAGGCTCTCTGTTAGGCAAATGCTGAAGGAACCAGGCCAATGCCAGAGAAACAAGCTAATCTCCCCAAATAAAAAGCATCTGGAATCAGGAATCAAATACACCAAATGAAGATCCAGAATGAAAGAGTTGGCATGGTTTGTCCAGCCAGAGTTTTCTATAGCAAAGGTAAGGTCCTGACACTTCTCTAGTTAATATGAGGGAGGAGGAGACAGTGGTATGTAATGAAAACATGTGAATCTGTGCCAGAGGCTGACTGCAAAGGGAGTAATGATCCAGCAACAGTCAATAATTGGAGAATATCCTTCAGGGAAATAGTTTCCACTGGTGTTATGTATAATCTGAGCCCAGAATGGAACCATAACACAGACTCTGCTTCAGCATTAGGCCTGTGTACCACGTTAAGCCTAAGGTGAACAATGTCTCTGATCTTTGTCCATGTCTTACTTCGTGGGTCAGCCAAGGCCAATTCCCAGTCTCTGCACTGTTCTTCCTCTGAGGAAGAAGCCACACTTGTCTGTCTAATGAATAACTCCTCCCCAAGTGCTCTGATGGTGGTCTAAAATGCAGATTGTATTCCCTTCTAATATCCCTGCAAACAGCTCCAACAAGTACATAACTAGAAGCTACTGTCCCTGACACTGGAACTCTGAATATCTCACAACAGATACAGCTTCAGTGCCACCCATGAAGAGAGTACAATGGAGAAGAGTCCATACTCTGCTGAATATTCCTTAGGCCCAAACCTTGACTCAACCCTTGAGAACTGAAGTTAAATGGCTACAAGGTGGAATCTCCCTTCAACCTATGCTTTCTCTAGAATTCTTGCCCATTACCAGCTTTGGCATCCATGTGATGGGTAAACTGAGGCAGGCAGCTGATTGGGGTTCAATGTCAAGAGCACTGACAGGGCCAGATCCTAACGCCTAGAGGAGCTGCTGCCAACAGCAATCAGTGATTAGAGCAGACTTCTCTCTGAGGTAACAAAGCTTAAGTTACTGGGACTGGCATTTCCTGTGGCTATTGGCAAAAACTGTGAATCCTTTTAACTTTTTAGGGCCAGGGAGAAAGAGAAGGAAAGAGAAAATTCACACACACACACACACACACACACACACACACACACAAACACACACACACACACACTGTGTGCATGAAACAAAAGACAGAGTCCCATAACTTCACATGCACAAATACTTATATGCATGCATACATGCATACTTACACACATGCATACAGACCTACAGATAGACATATATACTTTCACCTGTTGAATGGTTAGAGCAAAGCTCCAGCAAGCAGGCTCCAAGCATTTGACATATACACATACATACATACATACATACATACATACATACATACATATGCATAATTAGTGGATGTAGCAAGCTATAAAACACACCCAGACAAGCTTTACATATATACATACATACACATTGTTGATGATGGAAGGAACAATGTTCCAACCCCCACTCACACAAACCATACACATATACATACATATACATAGATGATGATGGAAGGAACAATGTTCCAACCCCTGTACTTTATTGTCTTTTCCATAGCTTATATATCCAGCAAAATCTTTCAAGCAGTAAAAAATTACAAAGGGATTATGTTTTAGTTTTCTTCTAGTGAATCATTGTTAAAACAAACAAACAAAAAAACCAAAACAGTGTGTTGCCCAGTACCTTTACAAGAAATAACATTACATAGTACAGGTAAAAAAATTATCCCCCAAACCTACTTACAATTGTAACTAAGCACCTTGTTATAGATGAACAAAGAAGGTGGTTTTCTCAGGTAGTTTCTCTTACTGGCAGACAGCAATTTGTAGTTACAAAGAAAGAAAGAAACATTAGAAAAAATATTGGGGACTTTCCAGGCGGTCAGTTGTCTTTGGCAATTGTTTAAATCTTGGAAGCTACATTCTGTTCTGGATTTAAAGGGATGGTTTTCAGATGGTAATACAAGTTAAAATCAAACATGATTTAGAATCAGAATTGTAAATTCATTGAGATAGGATAGATGGTTAAGTACTTCATTTAATGTATAAAAGAGTAGACTTTTAAATGTCATTCATACTTAATAATTATCATAATTGTTTCAAAATAGTTCCTACTAAGTATTTTTTGTTACTATAAGTAAGTGCAAGAGCCATTTTAATTGGACAAAAAAGTGAAAATGTAGTGGATTGGCCTGATGATGCTTGTATTCTAATGCTAATTTGAGTACCCAAAACTGGTTGCCCCAGAGACAAGAGAGTCTGCACATAGATGATAGCTCACTGTCCCTACCCCCAGTTAATTGTGATTGATAAATAAAGATGTCAACAACTAATAGCTGGGCAGAAAAGACATAGGTGGGGTTTAGGTTTCACAGGCTTGGATGAGGAAGATGAGCATGCAGAAGAGGGGAGAGAAGAAGTTGCTATGGGATAAGGGTCAAGATAGCATGGCCCTGAGGGTTTCCCAATTGGAGCTAAGTGCAGCCCAGATGAAAAATAGTGAATAACAAGTAATAACTCGGGGTTATTGACAGGAAAGTAGATTCTAACAGCATGGAGGATAGGCAGCTGCCTATCTATTCTGCTGATTAATACTTTTAGTAAATATAAAGGCAGTGTGTGTGTGTGTGTGTGTGTGTGTTTGTGTGTGTGTGTGTGTGTGTGTGTGTGTGTGTGTTTGTGTGTGTATGTGTGTGTTTTATCCAGGAACTCAATAACATAAAACAGGGTAGAAGCCCTGGGTCAGGATTTAAATATTTACTACAGCAATTATGTATTATATGTTATTATTTATTTTTAAAAGTAATCTTGCAAGAAATTTTAAAAATCACAAATCTAAACTTTTATATAAAAATCAGTCATAATACCTTAAATCCTAATAATGCATATCTATTCATCAGTAATTCTTAATAAATCACATCAGGAAGCTGAGGATAAAAATGAGTATAAGAAAACTATCATCACCAGTCTATTCTCAGTGAGAATCGTATTTGCCAGTTCTGCCATTGTTCTTGTTCCCTGACCATAAAATGTGCCTAGTTTATCTAATGAGTGAGCTTTTTTGAACTTTGAATTATTCCCTAAGATTTTTTACATCAGAGACAGTAGGAGATATATCTTAACCTAGCTTCACTAACAACTTTATTTTTCCATATATTTTCTAAGGGTGGTGGTCATTGCTGACTATCTGCATCTCTAAGTTCTTTCCTAGTGTAGTAACTGAATGATTAATCTGTTCCAACAGCAGTGCTTGAAAGAAATCAAACATTATTACTGTGAGTCTCAGAAATACTGTCCAGTGAGGGACTGGAATCCCCCTTAGAGTTTTCATATAATTTTTAGATTAAGAAGGTTCTGAGAGTAGCAAGAAAAGCAGAACTCCATAACAGCATGAAGTCCACAGAACAAGTGGTCCTCAGAGTTGTGCCACACCGAGACTTACTCATGTGGTTGTGATAACCACCGGGCACATTCCACAAGTTCTTAAAGCCATTGTTGTTACTCTTGCATGGCCCTCCATATACTCAATCAGCGATAAATAAAATATACCATTATCAATCACTGTTACCATTTTGCCTTACTGTTTCATACTTAATTTTCAACTTCTTTGAATTTCTCAGTACAGTTAGAGGAAACCCTGGAAAGTCTTATGGTATTAGTTGCTATATGGAGGGATATTAGCTTTTAAGGTTTTGATAGTTATCCTTCAATCTATATAACAGCAGAGTTTAAGTATAGAGTAAAGAAATAAGTGGGGAAATGATATTCCAAGGAAGGGTAAATAGAATACGTAGTTAAAGCATTTCAGGGGAAACTGGAACAGGTGGATTAAATGAGAATAGGGAGTAATGATGGGGATGAGAAGGGGAATATAGGGAAGGAAAACTAACACCAGAGTCTATTTGAGAAGTTATGTAGAAATCAATTACTGTAGAAGCCTCTCAAAACATGTACATATGTGGAAGAAATATAAATGGAGTCACTAGATAATGGAATAGAGAATGCTTTAGCCCACAAGTAAAATTACCGGTGCTAGTGATGTATTTCATATAATGACATTTTTGACCAAAGGGACCCCATGGAAATCCCCAAACAATTCAGACTAGTCCTTAGGCTTTTGATTGCTCTTAACAAATGGATGGTAAGACAATATTGAAGAGCACAATGCTTACACATCTCATTGAACATGGAGAAGTTGAACTTGTGGCTAAGTAGAAACTTCATCCCTACTGACCAGTTCATGTTCATAGTACTGAAAAGTACTCTGAATGATACCAGGGGACAAAGTGAAATACCAACACAACTATAAAACCTGCAGTCTACAACAACCTGTATGATATGTTGGGATAATAATGACACAAACATTGTGAGAGTAGCTAATCATTCTCTGTTTGGGTGTAAGGACTACCACACAGGATAGAACCCATATCTGACACTGTTGTGTGACAAAAACCTAAGGCTAAATAGGCCATGGAAATAGGGGAAAACTAAATAGCATTGTTATTCTAAAAGAACACAGCAGTATAATGACTTGTAATGACATTCTGCTACACCCATAGATCAATATCTTACTCAGCCATTATCGGAGAAGCTTCCTATTGCAGTAGATGGAACTAGTATAGAAATTCACAACTGGACAATGAACACAGACTCTGGAATACTCTTTTCTAAGTAGGATATCTTTATCAAATCCCTCTCCTCATTGCTCATGGAGCTATATAGAAGAGGAAGAAAAAGAATTGTAAGAGCCACACAGAGGAAACAATGTCTTCCAAACACAACAGGAATGGTACACAAATGAGCTATGGATAGTGTGGCAGCATGAACATGGACTGAACAGGTTCAATCAGATAGGATCCTAGCACAGAGAGGAATCTAGAAACAGAGTAAACATGCAGAGTAAACAGAATCTAGAATACCTAATTAAAAAGCT
>CM052713.1:11424631-11452829 GCA_028551405.1 Uromys caudimaculatus
ATTGTAAGAGCCACACAGAGGAAACAATGTCTTCCAAACACAACAGGAATGGTACACAAATGAGCTATGGATAGTGTGGCAGCATGAACATGGACTGAACAGGTTCAATCAGATAGGATCCTAGCACAGAGAGGAATCTAGAAACAGAGTAAACATGCAGAGTAAACAGAATCTAGAATACCTAATTAAAAAGCTATCTCCAATTGGCAACTGCTTGCAAAAGAAAATATAATTTTCTCAAATGGAGTCTCACGGGGGATATTAAAACTACACTTAAGGCTTGACCCCATGATGCACAGTAGATGGACAACACACACACACACACACACACACACACACACACACACACACACACACAAACAAATGAAAACCTCAATGATCATTTTGTATTTTGTCTCATATTTCTTTGGCATTATCTTACAAGTCCTTTGCTTGTATATTATGGTTTGTGATTGTGTGTTCTTATGTTTTTGTGTGTGTTGTGTTTTTAAATTGAATTTTTAAGTTATTTATTTATTTTTTTTAGATATGTGATTGCTTCCTAGAAAGAGAGAAACAGAAACAGGAAATGGTGGCTTGGAGATAGATATGTGTGGCGATAAAAAGTGTATAAAAGGAGATGGGGGATGGGAAACTGTGATAAGGACATATATTGTAAATTTTTCTAAAAGAGGAAAAAGGAAATTAAATCAGGTTAGTGATAGAACATGAGTAAAGTTTTTAATGATCAGAGACTGTACATTTTCATCCTATATAAATGAAAAAAAAACCAGTTAGAAATGTCCCCAAGATTAGCACTCAGGATCTTTGATTTCTTAATAGAAGTTGCTTCAAAATTGAATACAGGACTAGACTCAACTCATACAAGGCCAAAACGGATAAGAGTGGTCTGAGAACTGTCAGTAAGGCCAGGTGTTCAGGAAAGTCTCAGCTGGGCCACATAGTTCTTCATTGGCCATGCCCTTACATGTGTAAATTTATTGAATTTGTACATCAGACTCATATTAGGCATGACCCTTAACACAAATCACACTTCTGCTTTCCTTGGTCCAGGACTTATTCAGTTCAGTTAGTCCCTAGTGCTCAGGTCAGGTGTACAACATTATTGCTCACAAGGGATATGGCATCTGCCTGCACCAGAGCTCCTGGTAAACCAGTCAACTCAATGACATAGTCTGAAAATCAAGATACACCCTCAACAATGAGACAGAGTGACAAAGAAGATAAAATAGTGCTTGATATTACCCACAATAATCCAAACCTCAGCTTTTGAGATAGAATAAACTTTTAGAAACTTGTTTCTTACATTATTTGTCTGATTCTAGCTCACAGAAGTACTTTCTGTGACCCAAAGTTGGAGGGAATAGACCCAGGTAGGAAAAATATTGAAATAAAATTGGAAATCATATCTTAGTATGTTCTAGGCTATTGGAACACTGCCATCATAGCAGTAGCCTTGATGAGGGCAAAGGCAGTATCCACTGATTCCCATCTTCAATCCAGAAACAACTATCCTTTTGTTGCATGTTTTTATTAATGAGAAGGTTGAACATCAGGAAGAGAGACATGACCATATTGCCATTAATTAGCCACTGTATAATTTATTAAATTATTGCAATAGACCCATGGCAGCACAGATCTCTCCTTGGGCAATATTCTGAAGCAGATCTTGAAAGGTTGCCTTTTTTTGTATAGATTCCACCATAGTTATACATCGATAATAAATAAAATGCCCACAAAACAACTGTAAACAGAAATTAGAGACAATCTGAGACTGAATAGGCCATGAACCTAGGGGAAGACTAAATAGTATTGTTTTCCTAAAATAACACAGCAATAAATGACTCCTAATGACATTCTGGTATATCCATAGATCAGTATCTTACTCAGCCATCATCAGAAAAGCTTCCTATTGCAGTAGATGAGAACTAGTATGGAGACTCGCAACTAAACAATGTGCTGAGAGTGAAAGACTTTGGAAGACACATTTCTAAGTGGGATATCTTTATGAAATCCCTTCCTACAGTGCTTGGGGAGCTATGCAGAAGTGGAGGGAGAAGAATTAATTGTAAGAGCTCTAGGCAATGGGTGACACAAAGGAAACAGTGTCTTCCACATACAACAGAACTGGTACACAGTTGAGCTCTGGATAATGGGTTAGCATTCACAGAGACTGAACAAGCTCAATTCAGATAGGATCCTTTCTGAGGAGTCCTCAGAAAGGAACAATGTTGTTTACACATATCCACACATATCACAAACCCATAGTGTTTTATACATTCTGGCATTATCTGTTCTTGCTTCTTTATCTGTATACATTAGAAAGATGAATTTTGTTTCTTAATCTATTCAACTTATGTGTGTCTTTTGATTGGAGATTGAAACCATTAATATTTAAAGCTAATATTAAAAGGTGTTTGGTGACCATTCTCATTTTCTTACTGTTTATGTTCTTAGCTTTATTTTTGTTCCATTGAGCAATCTCTCTACTTTGTTTCAGTAAGTATAGCTTTATTCTCTGTCTCAAAGAAGTTGAAAGATGGTTTAAAATAATCATAACATGTTTTAGGTTGTTGGAAACTGTGGAGTCCACAGGTCACTCTGGTTCCCATTCAGTCAGAAGATACAGAGACAGAGTTGCTTGTACTGGGATTCTTTTTTGGTTCCTCACATGGCCCAAGATATTTGTACGTGGTTGTTAGTGGAAGCTCTTTGCTTCTGCATTTCATGAAAAGTTGCTCTCCTGTACAGAAATTGAAGAGGATCAATTAACTTTTGAAAAAGCTAATCCCAAGGACAGGCAGCATTTTCAAAGAAAGACATCCAACACAGGTCATCTTTAGTGAGATCAACATCCTCTCATGAAAACAGATATGTTTAGGCATGCTCCTAGCACAGCTGCCATCAAAGGCCATATCCATGACTTTTGGAAAAGGTCATACTTTCATTTAATTACAGGTGTCACAGTATTGAATGTTTGGCAGAGTGATCAAGCTGGTCATCTTAACCCTGTGGCTCTTTTCCTTGATTTTCTGAATGTTAAGGAAATATGCTTGTTGTTATTGTTGCTGTTGTTGTTTTTGTTGTTGCTGCTGCTGTTGTTGTTGTTTTTCCTTCTTGTTATGCATAGTATGGCAAATGGCATGTAAGGAAGGCCAAGGCTTACATACAGTAATCTCAGGGAGTTATGTACAAATAACTAGGCCAAGAAATCTTCAGAACGTGGGGAACAATTAAAGTTTAGCAGGTACTCCATATCATGCATTCTTCAATCCAAATCTCCAAAGGGAGCCTTACTCACACACTGAGCTCAAGAGCTACAAGCATACCTCTGACCCTTCACCATGCTCACATTATTGGTCAGCTCAAAAAGACACCGCTATCATTCTGTCCTTACCTTTTTTAGAAGAGCTCCAACTTGGTCAACAAGATTGCTGTGTGTGAGTGTCATATCAGCAACTTCTACCCAGATATTATGACTGTGGCATATAAGGCAGAGGGTACCTTTTTCACAGAGAATAAGGGCTTATCACAGCCCTCTAAAAACAACAAATACATAACCAGAAGCTATTTCACTCTGGTGTCAGATGAGTGGTGATCTCACAAGATCTACAGATAGTGTCCCCTGTAAAGTCTACTTTTCTAGCATTCACATTACAGTTGTGGGCTGGAGTTATGGGGCCTAATATTTTCCTCTTCTACATTTATTTATTTTATCCCAGGAGTTCTCAATCTGTGGGTTGCAACCTGTTGGGAGAGTCAAATGACCCTTCTACAGGGGTTGCCTTAAGACCTTCTGAAAACACAGTTATTTTACATTATGATTCTTCACAGTTACAAAGTAGCAGCAAAAATAATTTTATATCAAGGATTGGGGATGAAGCAGAGACTGTGGGAATAGCTGACTAATAACCAACCCAACTTGAGAACCATCCCATGGGCAAGCACTAATCCCTTACACATTAATGATACTCCGCTATGCTTGCAGACAGGGGTCTAGAATGTCTATCCTCTAAGACACTCCACTGACCAGCTGTCTCAGACCAATGCAGACACCCACAGCCAAACAACGGATGGAATTTGGGATTCTTCTTATGGAGGAATAGAAGGAAGAATTGCAGCTCCTTAGAGATAGGAACTCCAAAGGAAAACCAAGAAAATCAACTAATCTGGAATCTTGAAGGTCTCAGACACTGAACCAGCAACCAAGAACGGGCTGATTCTAGGCCTCCCTACACACAATTAGCCGATGTGCATTGTGGGTCCCAAACACCTGGAGCTGGGGATATCCATACAGCTGTTACCTGTGTATTGCCTTATTTGGCCTCAGTGGGAGAGAAAGTGCCTAAGTTTGAAAAGAATTGAAGTGCCACAGTGGAACCCAGGGGGTCCATCTCCACCTGCTCAGAGAACAAGGAGAAGGGAATATGTGGGAAATATTGTGGGAAGAGCTGACCAGTAGGTGGGCAATGAGCAGAATGTAAAGTGAATAAGTAAAAAATTAAAAAAAAAATTATAGTTCGGGGTCACCACAACAATAGTAAGTGAATTAAAGAATCACAGCATTAGGTAGGTTGAGAACAACTATTATAGCCCTTCACTCTGAACTCAATCATTGATTAATAATATACCCATTATAACCTAAAAAGTATCTTCTTCCTTTTTTTCTTATTCCATATTTAGCTTTAAATGGTTTTAAGATCCCCAGTGCAGAAAGCATGGAATTTTGGCATGCTTCACTGCCATGCATCCCTCAGGGGATTATAATGAAAGGGACCTTCCTCAATCAGACATTCCTTTTCTTAGCTCTTTATTATACCCAGGTCTTTCCTAACAAGCTTATTCTAGGCAAGTATCATACACTGTGCTATTCATATTGCTAATAATGTATCAGCTCATATTTTAGGATAATATGGAGCCCAGTGATGTCTATAACTAAAGGCTCATATCCAAGTGTCAAAGGAAATTGTACTGTGAGATTTTACCTCCCCATCTTTTCATTCACCAACACATTAAGGACAGAGGTCATTCCTTTTTCTGCTGGAAATTGTGATCCAGAGGAACTCATTGTCTCTGAAGATCAAACATGAGATGGAGTCCTTTATTACTTGAGAAGGAAAAAGATCCAACCACACAGCTGGTAGTTAGCCATAGTAGGGAATAGAGAACTTAAGATAACCTGGAGTACAGCTTCATGACTAAAGCATATACTTACAGATAACTTGACCCCAAGCCAAAGCTACACTTTTCACATGTGCACAAGTTGAAATGTTTACTTACATCTGAGACACATAACCAGAAGAACCTTTAACAAGGGAGATTTAAACAAGTTGGTATTATCAAGAAACCATGGTGGTTCGGACCACATATGTGGCAAAGGAGGGCCTTATTGACCATCACAGGGAGAAAAGGCCTTTGGGCCTGAGGGTGTTAGAGGCATCAGTATTGGAGAATGCCAAGGTGGGAAAACTGGAGTGGATGGGCGGGTGGGTGGGTGGGGGAATATCCTCATAGAGGTAGGTGGAGTGGGGAGGGGAGAGGGGGTTTCCAAAGTGGAGACCTGGAAAGGGGGAAACATTTGAAATGTAAATAAAATAACAAAAGTTAAAAATTAAAAAACAAAAACCATGGGAAACTTTTATGAAATGCATGACTCATATTTTTGCAAAATAATAATTCACTTTAAGTATCTTCGGTTTACCAAACACAGATCACACTTTGAAGTTAATTCCATGTTTTCCATATACCCCTCTAAATATTTCTATTTTATTCTGAAAATCAGACATAACAAAAATATGATTACCATTCCTAAACAGGAAATACCAACATTTCAATGTAAAAACAATTACCAGCGTCTTTTCAAACCCTTCCCAAATGCCATGCATGGGGTTCTTATTTATGGTGCTGCTGATATATTTTCCTTGATTCTAGGAAAATAAAAGGAACTTTGAAATCAAGACTTCTGAATGTGTTCAGAGCCTGCTATTGCTCTGGAGGTCCTAACTTTAAACTTCTCTTTCTTTGCCAGGCTGGAACCTTCCCCTGTAAAATGCAACCGACAGTCTCTGCCTCCCTGAGTTGTCAATGAGGGGTTTTCTCTAGATTTTTTTAGAGTGTTTCTCCTGTGGAACAGATGAAAAGTACAGAGTGGCTTTTTGGAAAGGGTGTTTTGGGAGAAGTGGCTACATCTCAGAAAGGCACCTTGAACTGAATGTCTTTTTATCATGATTAATGAACTCTCATGTTGGCATCTACCCACATAGCCAGCTATCATGCATGGCTGTCTTCAGACTTAACTTTCCTTAATCTAGTCCATTTGAGGGCCATTGCTTGGCCTAAATATGTTATTCATTCTTAAACTTTCTATTTAAAAATAAAAATAATTTTAAAATAATATTATTTATTGAGAGATGGAGAGAGATATAAAAGGACAGAGAGAGAGAGAGAGAGAGAGAGAGAGAGAGAGAGAGAGAGAGAGAGAGAGAGGGCAAGTTAAGTAGTTAGATGTCCTCTTTTACCATGTAAGTTGTAGGGATCAAACTCAGGTCATCACAGTTTGTGCCAAATAATTTTACTGGCTAAGCTATAGTGCTAGCCCTTAAACCATCATATGTAGTCTTGAAATTGTTATATGTTACAAGATATGTTACATTTTCAATTTAAATTTTATGATGCAAATATTCCAGTTAACTCATGCAACAGGAAATTCAAAGCTGCCCTTTGGGGCAGAGACTGTGTACCTTTATGTCATGGAATATATTGTAAAAGACTGCAGATCCCCATATATTTCTGGGACCTAACCCTAACTCTAACCCTAACCCCTAACCCTAACCCAAACCCTAACCCTAACCCTGATGCATGAGGAAGCCTACCTGATGATGGCTGAATACAGCACCAATCTATGAGATAGCAGAATATCATCAGGACTCATTTTAGTGATGCTTTTGCTTTGGTTTATCAAAGGTCACTGGCCTATCTAGTCTCTAGATCTTGGTCAGCCAAACAGTGTTGCATGGGTTCCATCTCATGGAGTGAGACTTAAGTCAAATCAGATGCTGGTTAGTTATTCCGGTAAGGTTTGTGCCCCCATTGCCCTAGCATATTTTGCAGGAGAACAGACTGTTGATCAAAGGAATTGTGGTTGGGTTTGTGCTTATGTTTTACTTAATGTTTCCTGGCTTTCATTCTCTAGACATGAATTGGTCAAAATGATAGGTGGAACAGGGGCAATCCTTTGTGCATCTAATGGTAAATACCCCATAAATCATGAACATTAGTAATCCTGATACCTCAGAATTGGTAGGAAATCAGCAATGCACTGTGCCATGTCCATGATGGCTCTGGTTATGAAGTCAGAGTATCTCATAGAATTTTCTGTAGGTTAGAGCCATTCTGGGCCTTTGATAAGATTGATGCTTTATTCACTGTAGCAAGAAAACGGAACCAAAATAGTTGTCTACCAACAGATGAATGTATAATTAAACCTGTTACATATATAAAATAAAATACAGGTCAGCTCTTAAAAAGAATGCAATAAAAACTTCTCAGGTAAATTTATTACACATAAAATGTATAATTTTCTAAGTGAAGTTACACAATCTCGAAAAGGAAAAAAAAAACCCTCATATTCTCTCTTATATGTAAATCCCAGATTATGCCATATTATTTTAATACTTTATAATATTAAAATTTATGTATTATATATGCAAACAAGTATGCATATGGGTACATTATAATACCTATGAAGGAGAAGTGGAAAGGGTAAATACTAGGCAGTGAGGGAGAACTCAATATAGGTAATGAACACAGATCAGGAAAGAATATGAAGCTACTTTTTCCATGGTTTTAGCTCAGTAACTGATTTTTAGATTTTCTGGTGATTGGTAAGTATATAAAATGTATTTGATGGTGTAAGTGTAAAGTCCAATGTGTGGCTCAACAATTTCAGTCTACCTAATCTTGCGACGTGGTTTATTTTTAATTTGTAATCTCTTTATAATAAAGTTTTCATTAAAATTCTATTGATAATTTAGAAAGAAATCAGTCTTATAAACAATATTATCAGAAATTTTTTCGATAAAATCATGTCATGACTGCTTGGTCCCTAAGCACAGCAAATGTTACCGTGACACTTTTCTTCTGATTTTTTACTTTGTGTGAAGCTAGAAAATGCATCACACAACCAACTCATCATCTGTTTTACAAAATAAATACCCTTTGGATGAAAATAAAGATATGAAAATATTTTAACATATTGTATAAATGTAGGAAGAGATAATTCACTTTAAACATTTCAAAAGCTATAAAAATCACATTTGCAGATACCAATAAGACATTAAATAAACTCCCTTTCATTCTTTGGGCTTGGACTCTGGGACTTTCATGTAGTAAGAAAGAGTTTATCTTTGACTTTCATCCCAAGACCTGTGCTTTACTTTTACTGTGAGACAGTATTTTTGATACATTTCTTAAGCTGGCCATGAACTCCAACTGCTTCAGCTTTATCTTCCAAAGTACCTGGGAGTATATACATGTGCGGGCATGCCCAACTGTAACTCTGTCTTGAGAATTCCCACCCTCACACCTTGAGTGAATGCTACTATTCATTTCTTAGTAAATGCCAATTTGGCTTCATATTGCTTCATCCTTAATTTATCTTCTGCTCGATGAATCAAGATCCCAGTTACTTCTGAACAGAGGTCTCTGAAAATAACTCTCTAGTGTGCACAGCCAGAAATACTATGCTGCATCTTTGGCAGCCAGTGTCATCCCAACTGCTGTCCAGATACTTGAGGTTTCACCCAAACATTAGGCTCCATTCTCTACAGTTGGGTGGGTTTCTGTGGCCCAGCAAGAATTGTGTGATGATGTAGAATCAACTATCCTTGGTGTTACTAAATGAGATGTTTATAAGACTACTTATAAACCTATTCAATCCCTGTACTAAAGATTTGATGGTTCCCAAATTAGCTTTAAGTGGTATTTTAAGGAATGTAGTTTTCCTTTAAGTGATCTAAGTAATTTGCTACTCTTTAAGAGACCTGACAGGTAGACCACCTCTATAGAGGCTGGTTCACTTTTAAAAATGTACTTTTCTTTCCCAGTCTTCCTGCCCTCTAATGTAGTTCATAGATGCTGTATGGGGTTCAGCTCATTGGCCGGCAATTTTGAGTCAGAAAGATAATTTTCCTTTTCTTCTCTTCTATCTTTTAGTTGTGGAACCTAAGTATGTTTTTTCATATCCTCAACCAATGCTTTGAAAAAGTTGTTCTTTCTTTTCTCTGCCACGATATAGCTGATCTCTGTGCCAGATTACCTCCTCCATTTTCCTTCAGGAAGCTTCAAGATGTACAGATGATTGTCCTGGTGTTTTTCCTTTTAAACTCTAATAGATTGTCAAGTTTCTATTTGTGCCTGTTCTTAAATTTTTAAGTAATACAACTAAGAACCCTAAGAGAGGACCCCAATTTCTCAGTGTCATCTAGCTCTACTGGGATTCCTCAGTATTTCTTGCAAGAATATTTTCCTATCTTTTAATTTTCTAATTCGCCAAGAAAAAGAACCCATATATGCACCTCTGAACAGCATCTATATCATTCCCAACAAAATTTCTACAATATCCCTAAGAACCAGATTTTTCAAAGATTGCACTTGAGGTCCTCTGTGTGGTGTTATAGGGAAACTGAACTCTGATGTAGATACCCTTGAGGAATTTCAGACAAGACTTGGAAACAGACGTACAGGAACATGATGTACAATAGCCTGGACAGGGTCATACTTGTTTGAGTTTTCCTGAAAAGTCACATTGTCATTGAGGACTACAAACCTATTAATTTTTCTAGGAAGTCTACATAAGCCTTCTATAGAACCACCTAGGCCTAGTAGCCTTTAAGCAGTATGGCAAAAACAAAACAAAACAAAACAAAAACTCTTGATTTTTTTGGGCATTCTCAGCTTTATGCCTGCTGTACTGGATCCATCTCTTTGTTCTTGTTTTGGGGCCTCCCATGTATCTCTGACATCACTCAGATTAGCAGTCCTCCTTATTTTCACCTATTTTGTGCTGGCCTTAAAATACTGAAAAAAATACAGGGATCAGAAAAACTGTTTAGTGACTAAGGGAAGGCTTTTGTCTACATCCCCCAAAGTTATGTCCTGATCCATGCAGCAAACAAAGGAAATTTATAGGCAAATCCCCAACAAGCTCAGAAATCCTGTGTGCCCTGAGACATCCAAGAGCAGTTATTATATGGAAGGGCTCAGCAAGGTGAATCTACTCGCAGGTAGATGTCTTCACACAGAGCAATCCCATAATAGAATCAGATGCTAAGATGTCTTTTGTGAGCACATTAAGTGACAAGCATACAGCAACTACGGGCCAAGCGAGTGTCATCAGGCTTAGAGTACAGAAACCTAAAAGATAAATATATCTAAGAGATAAGTGCACAATGTCATATTATGACAGAGGGGGTGATTTTGTGGACAAATAATGTATGTGTAGTATGTAGGGGGTATAATGACACCAACTAGAGCTTCCCAAAGATAGCATTCCAATAGCCAAAAGCAAGTAGGAGTTTAAAAGTCTTGCTACATTTGACTATGTTTAGCCTCAGTTTTCTCTGTGCAGGTGGGATGATAATAATGGACACTTGTTCTGTGCATAGAAAGGAAAGGAGATCAGATGAACAATGAGATTCCCATCATTATCCGAGACACAGAGCTCCAAGGTTCTACATTGTTCTCATCTTCCTTGTAGGTGGTCCAACCACTAGGCAGTGTTTTATTTGATCCAGCAAGCCCTTCATCTAGTTTCTGCCAGCCTTACCACTCAGGTACTTTATGAGCTTTATGTATCTGGGTGATACCAATGTTGACTTTAGTTCTGTGTGACCTAGTATTCAGAATAGGATCCTAAAATAAGGATCAAGACCTGCAAAAACAGAAGACTCTGCTGCTAAAAGCAAATCAACCATTATCTGAATATTCTGACTACCTAATAAATGAGAAGTGCTGCTGAGGGCAGAAAGTGGTGTAGTGAAGGGACTTGAAACCATTTCCAAGCTAAGTCTGCAACCTGAGCTTTGCCCTCGCCCTGCTCACAAAGGTAAAAGCACCTGGTGCCAGGCTTGGAGCCGGGTGAAGTTTTTCAGCTAATTTTGACCTCTGTGATTCTTACGTTTCATCAGTCCAGCTGCACTGGATGAGATATCAGGCCTTCAGAGGCTCAAGCTGGAGCAGAGGGATTGGTTCACATGCAGCTGAAGCTGTAGCAGACCAAGAATAACAACTAACCATGTAAACATCAAAGTCTCCAGGTTCCAATACCCACCCTTCCTTTCCTCCAAGATATGAAAATCCATTGATATCACTTTTTAAAATCATTCACACATGTGGCATATGCAACTTTTAATAGACCAAAAACAAAGTCCCAAATATAAAAGTAAAAAAAAGTCCAAACAGTTGACACAGGCCTAACTGATAGTTACTTTATGCACAGCTGTACGCATAAATTCAAAAAAGCTACCCTATTTGTATGTACAAATGTTTATACACAGGTCTGTACATAAGGGTGTATACATTTTATTTTCTCAGAACCCTTAGGTGTCACCTCTAGAAGACACCAACAGTTCATTCACACATTTTATAAAAGACAGACTTCCAGGACTGACAATCTTGTGTCCCTTGTATTTGAACCAAGTAGGCTCCATTCAATTACATAACAGCCTTGTGTCATAATGTAGATCGTGGTAGGTATGTGGATCCCCTAAACATCTCCACACAGTGTGTTCCAATGTAAAAACCCATTACAAAGATGGGAAAAGAGAGTCATGACCAGGGTGCCACCACAAGTCCAGATATGGGTGAGCCAGCTTGCCCTGTTCACTGTTTATATTCCAGTTCATCTACACTGATGACTTTGGTGGGCATGGAGGGCAGAGGCTGCTGTAGCACATCCGAGCCAACCATTTGGCAAGGCCCAAAGGGAAGCTGCTCCTTTGACTAGTGCAATGCTCCAGTTGGGAGTGCATGTGTGGAGGCCTGACCAGCTGGGGGTATATTCTGAGGAGTCTGAACGTTGATGGCTGCTGCCCGGGAACTACAGCCTGGAGGATGCAGAACTGAGTGCTGTAGCTGCTGCTGCATCACTGCCAAATGCAGAGGGGCCTCAGGATGAGGGTTTAGGAAAGGGTGACTAACAGCAGAGACCAAAGGGAACAAGGGTTTACCCATGAGTGGGCTGGATAGTCCCTGTAAAGGAGCCATGTCTGTCCCAGGAGGAAGCACACCAGCTTGGAGCAAACGTGGAGGATGTTGTGGATAAAGCCCTTGGGCTATTAACCTTTGGACTAATCCTGGGTGAAGCTGGTGCACAGGTTGAACAATAGGAACATGAGGGATGAGGGGGACTTGGTGGGTAGAGTGGAGAAAAGGTGTTCCTAGGACTGTGAATGCTAAGGTAGGTGTTTTCCTCCCAGCTGCTTTCAGTTGATAATCTTGATCTTTGGTATAACAGTTGGTCTGAGACAGTGGGGTGGAGCATGAAGACCGCTGTAATGTCAAAAGTTTAGGATTTGTCTAAGAAGAGTCTTGATCAATATAGGGTATTTGATGAATGACAGCAGGTTCTCTTCGCGGGCCTTCCAAGTATCCTTTTTACCATTACCAGGAACCACTGTTCCAGGTGCTATTTCCTCCTTGCTTTTCTCTCTGCTTTCACACATCTTCTGGATCAATGAGGTAGGGGTGAAGGAAAGAGAAAGCACACTTGTGATGGAGGAAGTGGGAGCTGGGGAAGAGGAATTTCCTTGGTGCATAGGTGCTGGTTACTTTGACATTCACCGTTGACAGTTTATGAACCCATTTCTGGTTCTGGCCACTTGTGGTTTGGTAAAACCAGGCTGGTAGAAGGGTGTTGTCTGTACTGCAAGGTTGTGTGGTAGGGACAGCCCCTCCAAAGCATTTTGATGAAATTCTAGTTGGCTCATCTGGGCTGTGACAGGACTCGGACTTGTGCATGCCTTGGAATGGATCTCTGAGCCATTGCAGGGGTCCTGATGGGAAACCAACTGGTGATGGTATCCTTGGATGAAGGTAGTCTGCTTAGGCTACCTGAGTATGAAAAACCTGTGACATTGGAGGAGAGGGTGCTCTTTGGCTCAATAAAGGTGCAGCAGGCTTCAAGCTCTCCATAAGTCCACTGAGAAGATTGGAGGAATCAGGTTTCTGAACTGGTTTACCCAGAAGTTCCTGTAGGATGTTTTTAGGAACAGGCTGGCCTGGAATCTCAGCAGGGCCCAACAAGTGACTTTGGAGGTTTCGACTGATTTTGGGCTGGGTAGCCAAAGTCCCACTTGCCTTCATGGTGTTCACTAGCTTGTTGAATACAGTCATATCTCCATCTTTCTTGAGCTGTCACAGCACACAGGGTCTCCTCTAAATGGTCTGCCATGGAGGGAGTTGAATTCCTCATTTGCTGGTCCACCTTCAAGCCCTATAGCCCTGCTTCTACCTCTTCCACTGAAAGGACAACCCCTGAATTTGAGCTCTCCTTAAGTTTTTCTTTATTGGCAGAAAGGCTAGAAAGAAGAGGTTTTTAATACACTTTGGCTTCCTGTAGCATTTCTAAAACGTCCAATTTATTTTCGTCATCTTCTGATGGTATAAGAGTAAAATAGCTCCTCAAGTTCTGTCCAGGAGAGAGGATGGCTTGCTCCAAATCTGCCAGTCTCTCAAGTTCTTCATGGGGTGTGGATCCAAGGATGCTGGATCTTCTCCCTGAACAGTTTGGGTTACAGCACCTCCTACTGAAGTGGCTGGCAGAGAATGATCCTTCTTCCAGAACATCTTCTATCATCAAAGTCAAGCATGGCATCTTATCAAGCTTAAAGAATTCATTAAAGTCAAATTCTCTTGGGGACTGCTCAGGTAGGATGACATCCCTTGGAATTTCTTGATCAGCAGAGGGTTCCTGGGCCAGAATGGCATCCATCTCATCTTCTTCAGCCACCCCTCCATTGCACTCCACTATGCCTTCCTTCTCAGAGCCAAAACGTCACCTTGTTCTTTTTCTCCCTTTGTGATTCTCCTTTATAATCTTATCATCAAAGCCAGTCCACTCTATGGTTTCAGACTGACTGGTGGGTCCAGCTATAAAGCATTCTGATTCTTCCTCAGAATCAGAATGTGTATGAATCATTTCTTCTATGCTCACTAAGGACACTTTTACTATCTCCAAACTCCCTCCTAAAATGCTTATCCTTGTAGTCCCTCTCTCTGTCTCAGTCTCTCAAGTCGCTCAGATCCTTATCACTAAGATGGTGATCCTTCTCAAAGGCCTAAGCAGAAATTATCCTTCCACTGCCAATCCTTCATCCACCAAGCAAGCGAAGCTCATTATTGTCTTTCTCCAACGTACAGCCAGAACATCCGGAGCTAACAGCAGCTGTCACATGACAGCCACCTCCAAAGCTTCGTCTCTGTGGGCTGAGAACAACATCTAAGTCATCTTCTTTCACTCGCTCTCATGGATCTGCTATTTTGCATCGATCTGATTCTTGCTCTTTCTTCAGACTTTCCACTGATTAGCTCCAACCTGAAGCTGGGTAAAGAGAGGCACGCCACTTCTCAGGGTCCCAGACACCATCACTGTCATATTTTTCAGAGAGGCATGATGGCCTCTGTTTGGAGTCTGGGCATTCTTTTATATCCAAAAGCTCCTCTTATAGCGATGGGGGGATTTAGAGGTGGGCGGTTTCTTCAAATCAAGGAAAGCATCCCTATTTTCTATTTCATCCACACGTCTCTTCTCCATGGCTTCTTAGTGTACAAATTTTTTGCACCCTTTCTCTGCTCCCACGCCTCGGCCACCGCATCCTCCCCAACCCCCAGACCCTGTGCCCGCTCCAGGTCCAGTGACACTGCCCCCAGCCTGGGCTTGCGCCCTCCCACTTGGGTTGGTTCTTCTCAGCTGCTGTAACCATGGCCCAGCCCTCTGGCCCCATTGATATCACTTAAGTTATATGAGAAGTGACTCTACTTCACCTTCCACCAGACATGCCCACCCATGAGTCTGCAGAAATGTGGCTGTCACCTTAACTAAGGACATCACCCATTGTTTCCAACATGTGCTTAAAAGTGTTTCTCCCAATTTATATTCTGGAGTGAAGCTAGCTGATACAGTGATGCAAGAGACTATTATACTGTCGGTCATGTGTGGTGGCAACAAGATCTAAGAGCAGATCCCAGGAGTTATAACCAAGACTTCAAGGCAATCACATGCAGGTCAACTTGGGTGACTGGCATGGCCATAGAAATAGAGGGTGAGTACTATGCACCTTCTCTCTGAAGCCTGAGAAGTGAATTCAACATCATTGGAGCACTCTTGCCACTCTACCTCTATCCCACATTCTCATGTTCTACTGTTCCTGACCTACCACTTACTCTCTACACAGAAAGTCCCTAAATACTGTGTACTAAGGATGGGTTGTGCTAAGAACCAGGCCACATGTGGGAAAGGAAAGAGAGGAGAGCAGAGATGTGAGTCCTATTCCAAGGAGAAACAGTAATTCAACAAAGTTAAAGTCTGCACAGACGGACTGAACAAGAGATAATCTGAGGCAATTCAAGGGCAGAATCTGGAGTAAGAAGTTTGGCTACTGATGAGAAACTAAACCTTGAATGTAACTTCTAGTTTGAGACAGGAACCAGAGGTTCCCAAATCTCACAGTCCAGGAGATTTGTGACATCAGGGCCTAGATCACAAGACCTGGAGTAGAGGCAATAAAAAGTTCACTGTGGCCATATCTACCATTTTGAAAGACATCAGTATCCTGAGCTTTATTGTCTTTTATGTCATTTACAAAACTTAGTAACATTCAAAATTAGAACAGGCATTTAGTAATCCTGTGAAGCCAATGCCTACAACTTTCATTCCACTGCAGTGAATCCCCAGAATCAGGCAGAATGGATTCCTATCTATCTTAACTTATAGTCCAGAGCCTTTCATCATGAACCAGGGAAACATATTTATCAGAGTAAGGCACGTGCTTGTGCTCACACTGTGTGGAGAGCTGCCTCCTTTCAGGCAATGGACATACTCACATAGAGGAATTTCTACTCATCATGCTAAAGTCTAACCTTGAGGAGTGCTAAAATCAACCAGCAATGGCAGCTGACATTGAGTAGATCCGACATACAGGTGCTATATTCAACCATCTACCAAAAGCTAAGAGTGTGGATAAATAGCAGCAAAATGTCTAGCAGAGCCAAATGTCTCTTTGTTTTGTAGATTACTCCAGTTGATACACAGGACTAGCTGCTACTTGCTCAATCTTTATCAGAACTTCACCCTGAGAAATTAATTTCTCCTCTGTGGATCTCGGTTTCCCTCTCTGTGCTAGAGAGTGATTATCAAACTCTCCAGGAAAGTGTGTGGTCATCGATTAATTGAGCAGATGCATAGAGTGCCCCTTGTCAGTAGGAATACTCACTAATTTCCAGCTACTGCTATCATCTCCTGAGATATTACGTAGGCCTGCCTCTAATTTGCTGTGGCCCTGGAAGGGTAACTTCCCTTCCCTGGAGCTTCACATTCCATCTGACCAATGAGCAGTTGAGTGATGAGCCAGAAAAGTGTAAGATACTGGGAAACAATAGATTTCCTATAAGATGGAGTTGGCCAGGAAAATAGGTTTTACACTTCCTAAAGCAGCTATGCTTGAAGTGTGGCATATAGTAATAGTAAGAAGACTCTGTGGAGGAGGTGGGGACAGGGAGATGAGCCTAGATGCATTACTGAGCACAGTATGACTGCAGCTGGCCAACTTTGAGAACCCACAAGCTAAAATTAGATCTGTAATAGCTGAAACAAAAACTCATGGCACAGAAAAAGAGAAATAAGGGGAAGTGAAACCAAGTCCATGACTAGCAAGGCATGGCAAGCAGGGGCAGGTGTGTCTTTGGAGAGGGAGAGGCCAGTTTTGAAAGTGTAGATGAATGGTTGTGCATCTCATAGTTAGGGGGAACAGAGCCCTCTTTATACCTCATCCCCAATTTCATTCACAATCTTACTGTGTGATGCTACTCCTTGGCTATCTCCATATACTAAGCTCAATACTGAATGCTTGAATCCTGGAGGGTCATGGCCCAAAGATCTTTGTGACCAGACAGTCGTGGTCATGTGGGTTATCAGAGCACAAAGGAGTAAGCAACTTGCATAGAACCCAAGGCTCTCACCTGAACAGAAAAAGGTGATTGAGTGAGCAAGCATCAAAGTCTCACTTCTTCAGACTCTGTGATTCAGAGGCACATTATCCAGCCTTTTAGGTACCCTGACTGTGTTCCTTATATCTACAAGGTTGTAAACACCCTTCCTATAATGTAGAAATCTTTCTTTTGGCAATCAATCATGGAGCAATCACAGAGCCAGCATGTGGAAACATAAAGACAAGAGTACATTATTTTAGTGGGACATGGTATAGATGACTAGGGTACATGTGGTTTCAATGGCTTTGCAGAAGGACCTGGACTGGTGTCAACAGAAGGGAATACTGTCCTACAGACCCAGGAAAAGGTCTGCCTTTTGTTTAAAGACATTATTTCCTCCAGATAATAGTCTAAATAGATCCACACCAACATACTCTCAAGGTTCTTTCCAGTAGAAAGTTTATACTTTATGCTTTCCCGTGTTCTGTGATTTGTCGGTGAATGGCTACAGGCTTTCTACCTAAGGAAGACATGAATGGGCTCTTGTATGAAACAAGATTCTCCACAAGTACTCTCTGAGAAGAAATTAAAATATATTTGTAAACTGGTATACAGAGTATTTCTTCAAAGAGGTCCAAAGATGTGAACAGGGCATGGTGGCAGATGATTATAATTACAAGCCCTGGAGGATGGGGCAGTAGGGTAATGTGAGATGGAAATTCTAAGATTAGCTTTGTCTACATAAGAATATTTATCTTGCACAAATATATAAACACATGAAGAAAAACGGGACTATGGGTACATGCATGTATCTGGATCTATGATTACTGTCTATATGCATATGTATTTATTCAATATGAATATCCTGTAAGGGCAGTAATATTTCTGTTTGATTATCTTTTCTATTTTAAGAATAACCAAATATTAATTTTTTATTTTTATCTTTGGTGTTTTTATTTATTTACATTACAAGTGTCATTCCCCTTCCCAGTTTCCCCTCCACAAGCCCCCTATCCCCTCCTTTCTCCCCCTGCCTCTGTGAGGGTGCTCCCCTACCTGCACACCCACTCCTGCCTCAGTAGCCTAGTGTTTCCCTATCCTGGATCATCAAGCTTGCACAGAACCAAGGGGCTCCCCTCCCAGTGATGCCAGATAAGGCAATCCTGCTACATATCCAGCTGGAGCCATGGTAACTTCATGTGTATTCTTTGACTGGTGGTAGCCCATGGGAGCTTTGGGGCATCTGGTTGGTTGATATTGTTGTTCTTCCTATGAGGTTGCAAATCCCTCAAGCTCCTACAGTCCTTGCCCTAACTTCCCCATTGGGGCAAATATTCATTTTTTAATTCATGAAATGTGAATTTTGTGGTCACTTAAGGGTATTTATTCCAATTCAATTAACATTCAACAAATACTTGTTTTCTGCCTGTTACAGTCCTGTCAGCAAGTGGACAGGATTTGAGATTGTGCTGAGGAAGAGAAAGAACCATCTCTATTGGGAGATGATATAATTTGTGAACATACAAATGCAAAGAAGTTCTTACAATGCTAAATCTTCCTTTCTTGCCATAAGCCATGAAACTCAGACAAAACCCTAGTCAGTAAATAAAGGCACAAATCTGCGAGAATGTTATTAGAACATAAAAACTGAACAAAGTGATTTTGGAGTTATAACTACCTTTAGGTAGGCATTGGCAGAAAGAATTTGTGCAAAACAGTCAAAATCAAGATTTTTTAAAAACACAAATGTTATTGCCAAAATCAGAAAGGAAGCAATTTCACATCAATTTTTCAGCAATTTCTTTCTATCTTTCCTTTAGTTAGCACTATGAGAGAACCTAAAGTGTGGCACTTAATAGGTGAACACTATGCCACAGAGCTGCATCCCCGGGCTTTTCTGTGTTTTTCTTTTGAGACATTGTCTCACTATTTCCCAGATGTGCTCCATACCAGCTAAAGTCATTAGCTTGTATCATTAGGCTGACAGCTTCAGAAAGTTCTACAAGAAATTTTAAAATCCTTCATATACATTGAAGCAACTGCTGACAAGGATGTAGAGAAAGGGGATCACATTTATGCTACTGGCAAGAGTGTGCATGGGTGCATACTATGAAAATTAGTGTACACATTCCTCAAAAAGTTAGACACACATCTACCATATAATCCATTATGGGGCATATGCCCAAAGGACTCCTTATCCTACTATAGTGATACCTGCTTAACAGTGTTCAATGCTGCTTGATTAACAGTAGCCAGGAAATGAAAATGGTCTATATGTCTACCAACTGGTGAACGGATTATGAAACTGTGCTACATTTAGGGAGGGGATATTACTCAGTAGTTAGAAAAATAAAATTGTGAAATTCATATGAGTGGAACTGGAAACAATCTTTCTGAGACCCAGAAATATCAGTATCACATAGGGTTTTTTTTCATATGCGGAGGTCATCTGTGAATGCTCAGATATATCTTTGTCATTTAGAATACCCATAAAGGTCAAGAAATTAGTAAGGAACAATTTGGGGGGAGAGTATTTAATGGCAGGTGAATAGAAGACAGCTGTGTATTTTTATAACAGGTTAAAGTGGAATAATGAAATGAGAAGATTTAAGTTAGGGTGGGGGGGAGGCACGGAAAAGAAAGAAATACTGGGAGGGATAAATAACACTGAAGACACCATTACCACCACCACCACCACAGTTTAAATGAAGTTACACTACAACTGAGTAGCAATGCCCCTACTAGATACTACAGGATAAAATTTCTAGTTCCAAGAATGGGTAACCTCCTCAGGAGTTGTTAGTAAGTGAGGTTCCATAGACCCTGAAATGTTACAGCCTATCCAGAATTTGATGGTAAACCCCTATTGTTGAAGATACTACATACTTGCATCTTAAAAACATGGAGAACTCAAGTTGGTACTTAACCTGGAAGCTTCATCCCTTACTGGATATCTTTCATTGTGCTATTCATAGTATCATAGGATTAATATAGTCATCAACTTTACCTATCTGTGAATGCCATGAGCTATAATAATGACTATCCTGGCAACGTATGTCCATTGGTGCAGTAGTAGAACAAATGTCATGGGAGCAGCAAATTACTTTCCGTTTTGTTTTAAACTCAACAAGATATAACCAATTCCTAGCTCCTTTATCCAGAACAAGAACCTGTAGCTATGCAGGCCATCATCCTTTGCAGAGAAACTACTATTACTACTCTGCTGATGTGCCTAGCATTAAACCAACTCTTAAATGATTTATCCTTATATCCATAGGTTAGTGCATGCCTTAACCTTCATGGGAGGCTCTCTTTTTTTGAGATGGCAGTTAACACAGAGACTCACAACTGATCCAGATGCAGAAAATTATTGAGGCATAAAGAAGGCCTGTGCAAGCCCAAGCTAAACAAAACATGGTTACAGTAGATGGGGAAAAGTCCTGCCCCTAGCTAAGAAACTATTAGTAATTGATACCTACTGGAAGAGAGTTTTCTTTATGGATGTAAGCCCTGGGAAATCTAGTATGTTCTAGAGGATGGTCATACACCCAAGAGTATATAGACAACACTAGTGAGATTCAGTGGGTTAAAAATAAATTAAAAATAAAAATAAAACTTGGTGAGTCAAGAATGAGGACTTCTCTAGAAGATGAGATCAAAACAAAATGTAGGAAATTGTCAAATATCATTATTCACAGTATACTAAACTAAGAGTTTACGTAGAAAACGAACCACCAAAGCCCACACAAGTTCATTTGGGCTGAGGCATAACAGTGCATAGATGTCTGTGGTCCAAAGCAAGTCCCCATCCAGGAATAGGAGCCTACCTTGTACTGACAGGCTTGCCTTAGCTTAACCTAGATTAAGTTCACTTGAAGTGAGCAGTCCCTAACAAAGGATACTATTTGCACCGATCAGATTTTATGGGAAATCTTCAACCTTTATTTTGAACTAGTCTTTTATTTTTTTTATTAAAAGGGTTTTGATAATAAATATGTGGTGAGAGAAAAAGGAAGTATATAATAACAAAGGCATGTTGAAGCATTCTCCCAAGGGACCAGAAGTGGGCTAGTTCAGCAACCCATGCTAATATGAAGCAAACACTAAGCAAGGGCTCAGGATCTTGTCAGATATGTTTCAAAGGGAGAATCAGAAAGCCTAGGAGAAATTTCTCTTCCTTCACTAGGGCCTTTCTCAAAAGAAGTGTGACTTTCCACCAGTGGCTGCACTCTACAGCCTAGGTGAAGGAAGCCAGGCACAGATGAGTATCAGAAACACAGATGTCAAAAGAGACCAAGAGGATACTCCTGTTTTGTTGCTGTTCTGTTTTGTTTTCTCACTTCCGCTTAAAACCATCAAGATGATAAACTGCTCACTGTTCACAGCATGAGAAACCCAGAGACACAATTGAGATAAAAATTTTGCAGATGAGCCAAAGATAGTATTTCTACATGTTCAGTTAGCTAGTTTTAGCTGTGAGTGTTAAAAATCAACAAATGAGTAAATGGAATCCATTTGCAAGGTGTAGAACACAGTGATACTGGTGGAGATAGTTGCACACCATTGTGAATATATTAAATATCACTGAGTTGTTCACACAGAATGGTGATGTGATTCAATGAGAATTTCCCCTCCATTAGTCACAGATGCTAATTACAGACAGACCCTCAGGAGCCCCTGAATTACTCTTCTCTTTCAACATCCATTTTCTTTTGCTTTCATTGTTTTCTGCCTGGACAGGTTCTGAATTTCATGGAGGTTAGATTTGGCTGGGCATATTTACTGTCATTTAGATCTTTATGTACTCTGTGTGCTTGACATTTTTTTCACATAGATATATCATTCACTTTCTGTGATAATTACTAAAAGTGCCAGCATCCAGTTATTGACTCTTGTGTCCACTAGGATGGGTAGTTGTGCTCAGTAGCAAAGCAACAGAGATACCAGTCTCAAGCTTAGTGCAGGAGTTTATCTAGAGTCCTGTCCTCCTAAAACATTTTTAAAAATAAGGGTTATTTAATATGTTTCTATTTACAATAAACAGTGAAATATACTTTCAAACTAAAAAGGGAAAACAGTATGAAGAAAAATTCCCACACACCCTGGTAGTCTGCTTTGTTTGTAGTTCTGAGTATGTATCCAGACTCAATCTTCAATCTTGGCTCTCAAACACTGTAAAAGTGTCTATCTGGCATCTGAAAGCTCAGTTCTCCATTGGGCCCTGAAAATATGATGGAAGCCTCTAAGACCCAGCCTTAGAACAGTGTCAGTGGATGACACAGACCAAGCACTAACATATGATGCTCTAATAGGCAGTACTGTGTATTTTAGGGGAAAAAGAGAGTAACAAATGCTAGCTTTGCTGAATGATAAAAATGAACTTTCCTTCCTCCCCAAATAAGTGAGAAAGAGACTGTACAGAGAGTATGCCAGGGGAAGAGAATTCCTTTTAAAACCAAACTCTGTGTGCAAAGATATGGGGATGAAAATTTATGTAAGGGAATACAGAAATAGTCTGAGCATCCAAGAAGGATAGGGGAGAAACAGAAGACCTGAGCATCCTAGAGCCTTTCTCACTACACTGTGCAATTATGCTCTGTTTTCAGTTTTCTAAGTTACTCAAAGGAGATCTAGTGGAACACAGCAGGCTCTCGAATTTCTAGGATTGGTACACACTACCTGGTGGGATGTAGTGAGGCAGGTGGCTTCCAGTGTGAACAGAAGACAGTAACTAGGACACCTGGTGGCTGGATATGTGAGCTGAATAGATTTGTCCTTTACTATCTGCTCATGAATACCTGCATATCCAGGTCCCATGCACACACTTTGCTTGAGGGACTATACACAGACGTGTACCTGTGGGAACCTTAGCAAATGTATTCAGATAGATTCTTAGCTTTGGTTTTTTCTCAGGGCAGAAGGACAAATTCACAGTTTAGCAGGTCCAAAACCCATCCTTGTTCCTGCCCTACTTATAGAGTGTGGATACACACAAATGTAGTTGTATCTGGTTGAATTTCCCTTTTCTACATTAAATGAGAACCCTTTTAAGGTGTCCATCTGAGGTCCTTGAACTCCTTGCTTCATTTTATCTCCCACTTTTCCTCTTCTTTGTGTGAGTCTTAGGTTCAATGTGTCACCATCCGGAGGTACATCTGTTTTTTGTACAGGGACCCACTCCTTAGGGTCTTCATGGAATTGAGCCACTCTGCTGAGTAATCTGAGAGAAAGCTCAGAGCCCCATCATGGCTAAGGAGAATACTTTAAGCCTGAGCTGACGAGAAGACTCACTTAAGCCAAAGTCTCTGATCAGGGGCCTCTCAACTATTCATGCTCTTGAGTTCCCTAGATAATGAGAAGAATGAAGATGTTAATTAGAATCACCTGAATGTCTCTTAATTAGAGTTATTAAGTAGACATCTACCTCCTTAGAGTCAAAACACAGACATTTTTCACTATTTTAAGAATTTTGAGACCTGCCCTGGAGTGTGGTTCATCATACCCAGTGTCACTCAAGTGAAGAAAACTGATTTCACCTCTCCCAGCAGATATCAATTGCAAATAGCTCTTAAGTTAGACCTCGAACTTTGTGCTTATTCACACTTTCCCTAACTCATGCTAGAATTTTATTTGGTTGAACTTGTCTGTGTTTTCAAACTCTGATCCTTGAGGAGGAGGAGGAGTTTAATAAAAACATATCATTTAGGGCTGAGTGCTCCAAAATATCTCACTCTCTGCACTTTGTCCATTTGTGCATGTCCATGTTAATCTCCATCTACTGCACAAAGAAGCTTCTCTGATGAAATGAGTGATGTTCTGCTCTAAGCATATGACAATGTGTCATTAGATGTCACTCTAATTTCATATTTATTCATTACAATAAAAACAGTAGATTATTCTCTAGGGCCCATAACCTATCTAGTCTCAAGTTCGTGGCAAGAAGAACAGTGTAAGTTGTTTGGATTTTTGAGTTCTTTATATATATTATAGACACTAAATATTTTTCAGATTTACAGATGGTAAAGATACTTTCTCCATTCTGTAGACTGTTCCTTCACTCAAATGATTATGTAGTTTATAGTACAGCAACATTTTAGTTTTATAAAATCCATTTACTAATTAGAGGTCATAATGTCTTCACTATAATGGTTCTGTTCAGAGTGTCCTTTACTCTCCAATGGATCTGAGTATATTCCCTAATTTCTCCTCTACCAGACTTAGAATACCAAGTTTTATGTTGATGTCCTTGAACAATTAATCTTTATGAAGTTGAGTTTTACTAAAGTTGAAAGAAAAGCTCTAGTTTAATTATTCTATATGTACCTATACAGTTTGACCAGAACCATTTCTGACATATGCTGTTTTTCAGCCTATGTCTATTGTTTGCCTCTCTGACAAAATTTACTTGGTTATAGTTGTGTGGGCTTATATGTGTTTTCAATTCTATTATATTGACTAATATATCTTTTTTTCTATGCCAGTATCATACAGTTTTTGTTAATTTAGCTCTGTAACATAACTGGAGACCCAGGCTATCTATACCTCCAAAAAGTTGTTGTTTTGGTTTCCTGATTATTTTTTTTCTCCAGGAATTATCTCAGCTATTGGGGGTACTCTGTGTTTCTATATAAATTTTAAGATTAATTTTCGATATATGTAAAAGGTTTATGTCAGTATTTTGATGATTACATTTAATTTGTAGATTTGCTACTTGTAAGATGATCATTTTTACAATATTAATGCTGCTAATCAATGAACATGGGAAATCTTACAATGCCTCTGATATTTTCTTCAACTTATTGTTTCAGTATCTGTGAACTGGTTTTTGAATGTGTGTGTATGTGCTGATGACTGCAGAGGAGGTCAGAAGAGGTGTCAAAACTCTTAAAATTAAAAATACAGGAAGGAGTGAACAACCAGAAGTGAGTAATGGATGGTGTGAGCCCCATGTGGGTCCACAGAAGAGCATCAAGTGGTCTTAACTGCTAAGCTGTTTCTGTAGCTCCTTTATTCTCGATTTAATTTTTTACCTTAGAACAAAACAAATTTACAATATAAAATTTTCCCTAATGTCTGCCAAAAATATATCATTGTGTTTATGTCCTTTTAAACATTTTCCTCTTTCACTATATTATTAATAATAACACAAAACATAGTGATACAAACAAAACCAAGTTCTAGTAAGTACCAACTTACTAAAACAGAGAATACACAGAGAAAGCCCTTAGATTTTAGCCCTACAATTGCAGTTATAGATAGCAAAGGTGCTTTCTTCCTGGAAGAATTGAAAGTAATAGTTATATAGTTATACAGTTATATTATATAGTGATAACCACTATCAGTTTGATTTACCAGAACATGCCCCTATGGAACTGTTGCAGGAAGGAAAGCATTCCTTTCTCACAGAATTTCAAAGTAAATAAGAAAACAGACAATATCAGAACACACACGGACCTTAAGTTAGAGGGCACACAAGTCAGAACCTAGGAAGACAGAAAAGCACATTTCACCAGAGACCAGATTATTTGGTTATTTATTTATTTATTTATTTATTTATTTATTTATTTATTTATTTAGCAAAACCTACGAATCAAAACAGAAAATGCAGAAACTCAGTTGATGTGATAACAAGAGAAAGTTCAGGCGTCAAAAAAGGGATCTTCCCAAATGAAATGACTTAGCAGCCATTTGTTTGGATGTTTCCAGTCCAGAAAACCCAGGGCTTTCTGGTCTCAAATATCCTTAAGATACTACAAGCCAAATCAATGGCTCCCAGACATTTCCAAGACTGCAGTCACCAAAAATGTAAGCAGAAGTCCATGCTGCTTGTTACATGGGCAAAAAATAGGAATTGAATCTTTCAACGGTAAAGGGATCACTGTGGATGTTGGCATAGAAAGGCCATAAGAGCTAAAGGTGATGGATGATTATCAGGAAACAGTTGTTTTTGGAAGATTATAGGGCAAGTGCATATGCAGCAGTGTACATAAGACCTATGCAAGCACAAGCCAGACAAAATTTCAGTATGGAGAAGGAAAGAAGACAAGAAGTACTGTCCTCATCCAAAAAGTGACTTTCAATTGATACCTTCTGGGAGAATTGTAGCCCCTGGTAATTCAAACACATGCCAGTGGAAAGCTACATATCCAAGAGTATGTAGACTCTTCCAACTGTCCTTGATAGGTTAGAAAAACTAAAAGACACAAATCAAGGTAGGTAGGGAAAGGGGTTAGATCTGAGTTTGGAAACAGATGATATGATCAAACTATGTTTATGAAAGTCTCAAAGAACTAATAAAAGCAGGAAGAGAAAATGAATGAAACTAAATGGTTAAAAAATAAATAATTCATCTTAACATTCCTATGCAATTGTTTAAATCTAGTGTTAGGGCTCTGCTGAGCCCTACCCAAAAAAGTCACAATCCCTGAAAGATTAACTGATAGAGAAGATGACTGTCCCAGAGGTAGTGCTTCTTGTGATACCAACAGCAATGAAACTTTCAAGAGTAAAACCTTAGACACATTGTACTGGATTCAAAAGAACATCACAAGATCAGTGGACACCCAAACAAACAGAAGATTTATTATTGACTTAGCACAACAATGATGCTTGTGTTCATTTTCCCTTTGTTCTTCCTGGGAAGCATCATGTTTTGACTGATGTGAAAATGATTGGGTATATTTCACAAAGAATGTTTTAAATATCTCTGACTTTTACATCCCAGGAGGGGCCATTTCTGACTTTCTGAAATACTTTTATTTTGATGTATTCACGCACACACCTAATAACTCACAAAATTAACAATTATACTTTATCTCAAAGAGTTGAAAAAGCTACAGTCTACTGTCATATAAATAACTTGGATATGTTGTGTCTTTAAAATAGTTATGTTGAGATTAACTATTGTCTCTCCTGCCCAAGACCAGGAGTAACTGGGACCAGCTGGATCCAGGGACCCAGGAACCCTGCTCAACCAATGGCATAGGTTCATTCTGGTCTGGACTAGTGTCCTGAGCAGACCTTGGATTTGAACTCTTCAGCCAGTCCCACAATGCCCAGAGGAAGCTCCACTCCCAGGTGCTCTAACATGCCCAGTATCATAGGATCAGATTTGTGGAGGATACATCTGTCCCAACACCTGGAGTAACTGGGACCAGCAGGATCCAGGGACCCAAGAAGCCCACCAGACCAGTGGCAAGGGTTACTACCAGTTTGAGCCAGTTCCCTGAGCAGACCTTGGGTGCAAACTCCTCAGACAGTTCCACAACACCCAGAGGAAGCTCCACTCCCAGGGGCTCTACCATAACCTGAATCACAGGATCACAAGATACCAAGAGCTTGGTCACACTGGGAACTCAGGGTCCCAGAGGCAGCTTGACCCCCAGGAACTCTGACACACACAGGATCTCAGGAACACATGATCTCAGAATCATAGGATCCCAGAGACAGCTGGTCTCTGAGGAGTTCTGACACAACCAAGATCACAGGAAGGACAGACTCCAGCCAGATAAAGGGAGGGCAGGGAGTACTAGAGATAACCAGATTGCAGGAGGCAAGCTCAAAAACATAAACAACAGAAACCAAGGTTGCCTGGCATAATCAGAACTCAGTTCTCCCACCATAGCAAGTCTTGGATACACCATCATACGAGGAAAGCAAGATTTAGATCTAAAAAAATCACTTCTCATGATGAAGATGAAGGATGTTAAAAAGAACATAAATAACTCCCTCATAGAAATACAGGAGAACACAGGTAAACAACTAGAAGCCCTTAAAGAGGAAACACAAAATTCTCTTAAAGAATTACAGGAAAACAAAATCAAATAGGGGAAGGAAATGAACAAAACCATCCAGGATCAAAAAATGGAAATAGAAACAATAAAGAAATCACAACCTAGGAAAGAGATCATGAGTCAGAGATGCAAGCATCACCAACAGAATACAAGAGATAGAATAGAGAATCTCAGGTGCAGAAGATACCATAAAAAACATT
>CM052713.1:11452929-11474733 GCA_028551405.1 Uromys caudimaculatus
CAAAACCTAACAATAATAGGTATAGAAGAGAGCAAAGATTCCGATCTTCAAGTGCCAGTAAATATCTTCAAAAAAATTATAAATGAAAACTTCCCTAACCTCAAGAAAGAGATGCACATGAACATACAAGAAGCCTACAAAACTCTAAATAGGCTGGGCCAGAAAAGAAATTCCTCCCATCACATAATAATCAAAACACCAAATGCACTAAACAAATAAAGAATATTTAAAAGCAGTAAGGGAAAATGGTCTAGTAACGTATAAAGTCAGACCTATCAGAATTACACCAGACTTATCACCAGAGACTATGAACGCTAGAAGATCCTGGGCATATGTCATTAAAACCCTAAGAGAACACAAATGCCAGCCCAGGCTACTAGACCCAGCAGCACTCTTAATTACCGTAGACAGAGAAAACAAGATATTCCATGACAAAACCAAATTTACACAATATCTTTTCACAAATCCAGCCCTACAAAGGATAATAGATGGAAAACACCAACACAGTGAGGGAAACTAAACCCTAGAAAAAGCAAGAAAATAATCTTTCAACAAATGCAAAATAAGAGAGCCACACAGACATAATACCACTTCTAACAACAAAAATAATAGGAAGTAACGATCACTTTCCCTTAATATCTCTTAACATCAATGGACTCAATTCCCCAGTAAAAAGCCATAGACTAACAGACTAGATATGTAAAGAGGACCCAGCATTTTACTGCATGCAGGAAATGCACCTCAGTGACAAAGACAGGCACTACCTCAGAGTAAAAGGTTGGAAAACAATTTTCTAAGCAAATGGTCCCAGGAAACAAGCTGGGGTAGCCATTCTAATATTGAATAAAATCAACATTCAACCAAAAGTGATCAAAAAAAGATAAAGAAGGATACTTTATACTGGTCAAATAGAAATATTTAAGGTGTAACTTCAGCAAGTGTTACAAGTGTCTGATGAATCTCAGTGTAATGGCCTTGGGAAATGCAAAGGAATGTTGCTCTTTGTTCAGAGTCAAGCTAATATACCTTCAAGGGAGAACATTGGAAGTATTTGAATTTTATGTTCACATTAGGGAGGTAAATCCTGTATATTTTAGAAGACTAGTATTTATTTCTCTGAATTTCGTCAGGAGTTGTCAATTTATTTCTATTTGAGTGTGACAGTAGTAAGGTTTTCAAAGCCTACTGAATACAAGTAACATTAACGTGTGATTTATGAGATTAGGTTGTGTGCTATTTTGACTGAAGTCAACTTTCCTTTGTCATTTCAAAGGAGAAAAAAGGAATGGCCTATAAAATTGTAAGAGTTGGTCTGTCAGAAATACTTTCCAGTTGCATAATGTTTTTACAAAGTGATTTAATTTACTTTAATCATATTTATTATGTGAAAGTATCAGATAATGATAATGTTGGCTTCTAAAGTTTTAGCCAAAAACAGACCATTTTAATTATTATAGAAATGTCTACAAGTAATTTCATAACATTACTTCTGCATTTAATTTTGACATGTTTCTCATAATTCACCATTGTATATAATACTGTGGTAAATATCCCACAGTACATACATATTTTTGTCAACATAAATTCCTAGAAATAAGTTTACTCGGTAAAATTTTATGCACAATTTATACTTTGGTACTTATTGGTAAACTGTTCATTAGAAGTACTGTATTGATTTGTACTGTTATATGGATCATTTCTCTAAAATTCTCTAACAATTAAATTTTATTATAAAAATAAATAAATAAATAATAAATAAAAATAAAAAAATAAAATTTTAAAAAGTGAACTCTAGCTTTGAGTCTCCAAGTCATATGACATCTCTGTGACGAAGTCCTGAGAGCAGAATTTCTAGGTCATGAGGAGGAAGTCCCAATCTGTGAATACAGGAGACCAAATTATGAAGGACTGAAATAATGTGTCTGAGTTATGAAGTTTCAAGAAACAGAAGTTTTTGTGCTTCCTCAATCAGTTATTAATTTCTCTCCAGGTTAGGAAATTGAGATGGAACTCCATAGTTCTGGTCCTGTCAACTCCTCTCTAATACCCTGCTAACATACAAAGCCACAGGTGGGTGGTTCTGAAGCTCCTTTTGTCCTAGACTTCCAGGATTCTAAATTAAAAATTGAACTTGGAATGCAAGGATGTAGCAAGATGTAGATTTTATCATAAAATGGCCTCTTTCCTCTCAGAGCCACACCTGCCTCTGTTTGTCATGCTTTGCTTACCATCAGCTTGGTTTCACTTCTATTTATTTTTATGACCTTGAGTTTTTGTTTCAATCAACACAGGACTAACTTTAGTTAGGGGATTTCCAAGGTGGCCAACCGAAATCTGGGTGAGCAAAGCTGGAAAAAGCAACTAGATTTAGGCTCCTACACACACACACACAAACACACACATGCACACACACACACACACACACACACACTCACACACACACTTTGTCCTCCCATTTTGTTCTCTACAATTCAGGCATTTCTATTTTTACAGGCCTATATCTTACTCCACAATCAACCCCACCATAGAACAATTCTTTGATTTCCAAGATACATGAGTGCTGGGGATCTGTACTCACATCCTCATTGGGAAAACTGAAGGGTGATCTCCAAAGAAAGAAAGTTAATAGATAAAAGTCACAAAAAAGTCAGAGGCCAGGCCTAGGCAGGGTCCTACAGGATTATATTAGTGGCTAGGATTAGTAAGGGGCCCCATATGTCAAGCACATTGTAGGTAACATCTCTTTTAATCTCCATATGCATCCTCTGGAACTTATTCTTAATCAGAACTTCATACAAAGGAGGAAACAGATTTACTACGAGAAAATGAGTAGCTTAGTTAAGGTCAAGAGCTGATGAACATGGAGCAGTAAATATCACTGTATTTCCCCCAACACCTTCTACAGAAATAACAGACCAGTGGACTGTCCTGAATTCTTCACTGCTGTCCTTCCACACGTTTGACCATTTATTTAGTTTACCACAAGCTATACTATCTGTAGCTCAGACCCTGTCCAATGTCTGATCTCATAGCAATTTAATTTCTACACCCTTGAAATGGTTTAAGGCTTTGGAATGATGGATGGAAATAACTTCCATGTGAGCATATCTATTATCCAGAAGAGGGTTACACTCTACGCTGAACACCTGACCATAGGCATATTTCTTATATTCCTAGATGTTTGCCTGACACATCATATATATATATCCCCCACCTCGGGCTAGAAATCGAGATACATGGGAGTTTATTTTTGCCTCACTCTTGGGGATTTTGCTGCATTGCAGTGATGGTACTGGGTGTTGGCCTTAGAAAATTCCTAAGTGCCTATTCTGAATAGTGGCTCTGTATTCTTAAACAATGAAAAGATAAAAAGGCCACTTAGTAACATCTCAGTTCAGGCTTGTACCTTTCAAATTTGTAAATCTGGCCAGAGATAGTATTTTGTACTTGTTCTTCTGGCCTTGACCCACCTGAGCCCTGCTATCCACAGTCTTCTGGGTCGTGTGATTTGTGACTTTTCAGTTCTTGACCTGGGGTAGAAATCACATTCAATGCCTATAGATGTTTTTCTCCTCTTTAGCTTAAATTCTATCAACATCCAAGTCTCCTATGCCAAATTCTACCCTGAGTCTACCCAAAAGCATATTCTGCTTATTCCTACAGGGTGAAGCCTAAATAGCACCAATTCTTTCTCTCCTGTTCCATATGTGGTCTCGAGTACATACTCACAGGGCAGAGATCACAGCATAGGCAGAGAATAAGACTGCATCCCTGGTAACATAAGAGACAAGAATCTAGGGGATGGAAGTAGAGAAGTCAGAATGCTTCAATGATTTTGAATGCACTATCTATTTCTAAACAGAGGATTCATAGTAGCTACACCTCAATTCCTTTGGTTATGACCGGTTTCTCCAGCATACCCTGATTCTCTTTACTTTTCTATTTTTGAGATTCCAAACCCTGGTCCTTTCTTTAGTGGTAGCAGCAACCTTGAACCTCCAGTATATCATGGATATAGGAGATCTAATTGGCAGTATACAGTAGGATGAGCTAGCTTCACTCCAGGATCCCAACTGGGCTGTGTATGCTACAAAACATGTTGAGGACATTGAAGGATACACATGGCTACATCTAAGACCACATTCCTACAGGCTCATAGGTGTACAGATTAGGTGAAACCCACCCATTGCTTCTCTTGTAAGCAAGTGGTCAGATAGCTTGGGTTGGGACTAGGGATTCTCTGAGTCATGAGTATGGGATAAACCCAGTGGATTTATGGCTGGTACCTCCTGGGGATGAGCTAGAAAAGCCACACTTAGAAAAATGAGTTGCCTCTCCAGGAGTGAGCACAGCCCCTCTGTTTTATCATATAATATGTTTCTTTCTCAATTTACAATGAGAAAATCCATAAGATTGTCAAAGACTTATTTAAATTAACTAAAAGAGTGGTGAGATCAAAATGAATAACAGACAATGAGGTAATCCATTGAATTAAATGAACAGACTTGAAAAACACCAAACTCAATCATTGGTAATCTAAAAGAAATGGAAAATTTTCTTAATACATACCACTTACCAAAGTTAAGTCAAGATCAGATAAACAATTTAAACAGATCTATAATTCATAATGAAGTATAAGTAATGATTAAAAGTTTCCCAAACAAAAACAAAAACAAAACCCAGGGCCAGAGGATTTTAATCCAGAATTCAAGCAGACTTTCAAAAATGTTAACAGCAATATTCTTCAAATTATTACACAAAATAAAATCAGAAGAAACAAAGTTCAATTCATTTTACAAAACCACTGTTACCCTGCCACCCAAACCACAAAACAAACCAGCAAAGAAAGAGAACTACAGACCAATTTCCATTATGAACCTAGATGCATAATTTTACAATAAAATGATTACAAATAAATCCAAGGACACATGAAAAATATTATCAACTATGATCAAATAGGCTTCATTTCAGAGATGTAGGGATGGTCCTACATGAATAAATAGATAGATGCAAGCAACCATATACACAAATTGAATGACCAAAACCACATAAACATCTCATTAGCTGCAGAAAAATCCTTTGATAAAAATCCAACATTTCCTCAGAATAAAAGTCCTGAAGAGATGAGGAATACAAGGGACATATATCAATATAATAAAGGCAGTTTACAGCAAGCCTATAACCAATATCAACTTAAATGGAGAGAAAACCAATGAAAATTCCACTAAAATCAAGAACAAGACAAGGTTGCCCACTCTATCCATACCTACTCAATATAATACTTGACATTTATGTAAAGCAATAGGAAGGAAGTCAAGGAGATGGGAATTGAGAAAGAAAAATTCAAAGTATAATTATTTACAGATGATATGATATACATAGTGACCAGCAATACTACTCTTGGACATGTACCCAAAGGATGCTTTATTCTACCACAGATACACTTACTCAACCATGTTAATTACAATTCTACTCATATTAGCCAGATACTGTAAACAACCTAGATGTCCCATCACATAAGAATGAATTGAGAAAATGGGGTAAAATTACACAGTGGAATATTACTTGGCTATTAAAATTTGACATTGTGAAGTTTGCATCAGACAGACAGATGGGACTAGTAAAAAATTCTACAGAGTGATGTATCCTCAGAAAGAAAAATATTGTATGTATTCACACATATATGGATATTAGCTGTTAAGTCAATGATAAAAATATAATTCATAGAACTTCAAAAGACTGGTATAGAGTAAGGGACTAGAGAGAACAAAAAAACCAAATCAATCTCTCTCTCTCTCTCTCTCTCTCTCTCTCTCTCTCTCTCTCTCTCTCTCTCTCTCATATTTCAAGACAGAATTCTTCTACATAGCCCTTGCTGTCCTAGAACTCACTATGTATACCAAGCCAGCTTCACATTTTGTGATCCACCTAACTCTGCCTCCTGAGTGCTGGGATTAAAGTCATGTGACACTACTGTCTGACCAGAAATACCTCTTTAGGAAAAAAGAAATTGAATATATATCTACAGACAGACAAAGGAGCTGTAAGGGGAGAACCCAGTGAGGTGAATGGAAGGTGGAGTTGTGGGAAAGACTACAAGAATAGACAGCTAAAATTAAGGAGCATTTGAGAGGTAGTATAAATCCTACTATATTAGAAACTTCTTAAAATATATTCATATATAAAAATCACCAAATAATAGAGAAGACAGAGTCCCAGATGGACATCTCCTATCACCAAACAAAGCTTCCAGTAGTGGGACTGAATTATATCTAGAGTTGTTGGCCAAAGGGGCCCATGGAAATCATCAAATAACCCAGTCTCTTGCAAAGACAATAGGTTGCTCTCCAGAAACTGACAACAAGACCAATTTCTGAAGACAACATCCATACAACACATTAAATATGGATATGCAGAATTGGTGCCTACATAGAGCTTTGCCCCACAACCCCATTCCAATATTGTTGGTACAGGATCTTACTCTATACGCATTTAAAAAAGAAACATAAGCATCAAGACACCCTCAAACATACTATCTACAATGATATAGTGCTTAAAGCATGTGTTAGGGCAACATTGTTACAGAGCTTGTGGAAGTAACCAAGCCATAACTAATTTGACTTAAGGCCCACTGCATAAGATGGAATCAATACCTGACACTGCTTGGGTTACCAAAAACATGAGACTGTATAGCCAGGGACCTATGGTAAAACAACATAATACTGGTTTTAAAAGGTGGAACATTAGTAACAAACTGACTCTTAATGATATTCTCTAAACTCTTCAATCAGTGCCTTGTTCAGCCATCATCAGAAAAGCTTCTTTCCGTATCAGATAGAAACAAACACAGGCACCCACAACCAGACATTGCACAAAGTGGTTAGACCTTAGATCAGTCAGCCCTAAGTGGAGTATCTCTATCAAATCTCCCCGACAAGAGCTCGGGAAACACCATAGAAGAGGCAAGAAAGAACATAGATATCTGAGGATATGGAGGAAACCAAGAAACCAGGGCCCTCTAAATAATATGAGCAGAGATCTTATGAACTAACAAATGCTCAGGCAGTATATATCGGGCCTGTGTTGGTCTTCACCGGGCCCTCTGCATATATATTAGAGCTTCCAGATTAATGGTTTCATGAGATTCCTGAGTATATGAATGGACAGATTTCTGATTATTGTGCCTTCTCTTCGGCTCCTTGACTTCTTTTGGTTTGTCTTGTCTAACTTTGTTATAGTTTTTGTTCTATCTTATTATATTTGATTTTGTTATGTTTAAAATGGATGGATGGATGGATGGATGGATGGATGGATGGATGGATGGATGGATGAAAACCTAACCACTAAGACAAAGATTAATAATTGAACTGTCACTTATATTTTCTAGGAGAGAAAAATTTAGGTTTTTCTCCAATTAAGTGACAGTGGGTATATCAACCACTCGAGGACAGGTCTCATGATCATAAGTAGTTGACGAACAAATAATAAATTCCACAACTTTTTGTATGCTTTTATTTGGTTATATTTTGGTGTTTTGTTTTGTTTTTCTTTGGGAGTATGGTTTTATTATGTTTTCTTGTTTGTGGAGAGGGATTGTTGCATTGAGTTGAGAAAGAACTCAATATTGGTTGGGTGGGGATGGAGAGAGAATTTTTAAAGATTTTGGAGAGGGAAAGAATGTTATCAAAATATATTTAAATTATAAATTATTTTAAATAATAAATAGGGTGGAGAATGATAGAGAAAGACATTCTGGTTCATCCTATGGCCGCCATAGGCATATGCACTGGCTTATGCTGCTTCACCCACAAATGTATGTGCACAGAAACACACAAGCACACACACACAAACACACCATGTATGTACATACACACACCCCCATTGTATTCATGAAGATTTTGATATCTCTTTAATGTTCTTTTCCATTTTTTAAACCATCTAATGAGTTAAAGTCATATTTACCAAACATTCTGTGTGTAGATTAGTCCACTATGTCATAGGCGGCCTACCAGTAGTCACCCCACAAATAAAATGTTATGCTTTTCTACAAAAGTCATAAATTGTTCATAAGTTCTCTGTTAGAGTAGGGGCCTCAGGATCCCTTACTCAGTCCATGTTGGAAGTGTTAGCTGTGCAGGTCTTGTCAACCACAGTTGCAGTGAGTCTCTGTGTGAAACAGCTGTGTTATGTCCACAGGACTTCATTTCACAGCAGTGCATCCTCTGGTTCTTACTTTTTTCGGCCTAATTTTTCACAATATTTCCTGAGACTTGGGAGGCCAGAGTTTGTTATAGATTTCTTCCAGTAGAGAACATTGTAATTATCCTAATGATATTAACATCAGTCCTGTGCTTTAAAAGTATGGAGATATTTCATAAAAAGAAATAAGACTATCAAAATAAAAAATAATGCACATTTCTTGGCTTCTGCTTCTGGTCCCATATGATATATGGTTTGTTTCTAAGAAAATGTCTGTATTTGGAATCAGGAGGTTTGATATTGGATCTGGAAGTAGACTCAAGAAAGCCCTGACTGGGTCCTAGGAAAATACACAAGGGGATCTTACTATGAAGGAGAGACCATCTTTACTGAGGAATAATAAAACCCAGACACAGAGTGGAAAACTCAGGGTTAAAATAAGAAGGAAATGGCTTACTTGGAATATTTAAAGAAGTGCACTGGGTCCAGACAAAAGAGATTGAGAAGACAAATTTCAGAACAGCTATGGTTTGGGGTGTTAAATTTAACTTTAGTGTGAACACATGGATAGGACCTGACCCTTTTTCCAGCCTTTACCATGATAGTGATAACGGTAGACACTCTAGTTAATGGCTTCATACAAAATGACATTTGCCCTTGGACTCATATGGCTTCTCCCCATGCCTTCCTGGGAATTTCTATATTCTCTTATGTTATAGGGAAAGGAATTTTATATCTTTTGCCTTATTATACTTTTTATACTTTTATAGATTTTCCATTTGGAAGTTTATTATTACAGGGTGGCCAAGAAGCATTAGGTATGTGAATCTAAGATTTTTCTTCTCATACTTTTCACTGATTAAGACACTGCCATGTGAACTACCTTGCCCTATTTGAATAACATATAATACAGTAATAATCCTCAGCTGTAGCCTAGAAACAATATTCCTGTGTATTCTGAGGACACTTTGGATCCAAATATTGACAGAAGCCCCTGGAGCCAGCATGAGAAGTCTGTATAGGTGTGCATGAGATTTTAGGGAAATCTCCCTGGGTTCTACTGGAAATAGAGAAGCAGAGTACCTGTACTGAAGTCACTTCCCAGGCTGCTGGTGAGTGTGGTAAATGCTCCAGAAGGTATACAGTGAGGGCAGCTGAGTCACCACAGCTTGGTACAGGGATCCTGCAAACAATGTGTGCAGATGACATCTTTTCTATTGCAAGGTTCTTTTCAGTAAATGGTGATTAGTTTACTGTAAACACAGACCGCCTCACAGTACCCCCTGCTGGTTACAAGGCACACAGTCACCATGGCCAATAGGCTATGATCATTATGCATGCCACTCACCTGATCTCTGCCTCAATTGAAACAGTCTAATTTCTAAGTTGTGTGATACTGATATGCTGTGTATAATTCTCTAACGTATTACAACCAAGAGTCCTCTCCCCTGTGAAATCGTTCTACTGTGGATTTCCTGTATGCATCATATACAAACATGAGCTTTGAATTCCTTTGATAACCTGGTCCTCCGCCATCAGAGCAGTTACAATGTCAGGCAGATAAAGAGATGCCCTGTGCTCTGTGCTGTGCATTTGCCCCCTGGGAGGTTGCAGCTGCTGCAACACTGTAAGGGTTCAGTAAGCAGCTGTAAGTGAACCGGGGAATTTGAACATGTGAGATCCCTAAAGACTTGTGAGAAGGTTCATAGCACCCTCTGGTGGTTCCATTATTCTCAGGGTTGGGGTGTTTCATTCATTTAACCACTGTTTACTTAATTTATCAGGCAGGTATTCATTTATTTCTCAGGGTGAGTCATAATCAGATAGATAGATACATAGATAGATAGATAGATAGATAGATAGATAGATAGATAGATTTATAGATAGATAGATAGATAGATAGATAGATAGATAGATAGATAGATAGATAGAAAGATTTATAGATAGATGATAGATAGATAGATAGATAGATAGATAGATAGATAGATAGATAGATAGATGGATGGATAGATAGATATAGATATAGATGATACATATATAGTATAATATATATGCATATTATGATGATCCCTTTATTTCAAGAGTGGAGCCAACTAAGTCATAATGCTCATATTGATATAATCTTGAATTTGTGTTACCAATAGTCTATTGAGGATTTTTGCATCTATGTACACAAGGGAGATCCATGTGTAATTGTCTTTTTATATGGTGTCTTTATTTCTTGTGTATATGAAAGCAATGGTGGATCCATTATAATAAAGTGTGATCACCCCTTTCTTTTCTATTTCATGGAATAAGTATTGTTGGTAGTTCTTTGAAATTTTGTTAGAATTCTATGGTGAATTCTACTGGTCCTGGACTTTTTTAATGTTAGAGACATGTCGCTCTTTCCTTTGATTAAAAATTATTTATTTTATACTATTTTATATCTGTTATATGTAGCGTGAAATTTTCCCACACGTATTAGGAATTCTAATATTGTGTAATATAGGTTTTTAAAGCACATCCTTATGATTTTTCTAATTGTAATAACCCATCTTCTATGGCCTGTATTTTAATATCCAGTTTTATTAATTCAAGTCTTCTTTCTCCCTTTTTCTATCTTGGCCAAGGATTTCTCAACACTGCTTATGTTTTCAAAAGTCAGCTCTTTGTTTAAATGACTCTTTTTTTTTTCATTTTTATTTTATTAATTTCAGCCATGGCTTTGATTTTTCCATCCCATTTACTTTTCTTGAAGAAGTTAGTTTGTTCTTTCCTGTGACGATATTAAGTTACACCATTAACATATTAGTTTGAGAGGTTTTAAAAACTTTGATATCTCTTAACATTTTTAGATACCTTTTAAATTTTACAAACTACATGCTGCATTTTTCAGATAGAACAAATTGAATTTATGTGTTCAGAAATATTTATTTATATATACATACACGTATATAACAAAAATGAATGAAAAAAGACGTCATTAATTTGAAGGAGAACAAGTAGTGATGTAAGGGAGGCTTTAGAGGGAGAAAAGGAAAGGGAGAAACGACATTTATAATCTCAAAAATAGAAATAATTTCAAATTTTTATGTAGGTTCTTAATGCTATAAATAACCCTTTCAGAGTGCATTACATAACAAGGGACTGATGATCCAGTACTCTTGGGTTGGCAGAGGTTATTTAGGATTTTCAAGCTTTTGTGTTCTGATAGTTAAAGTTCTTTTTAGCTCCCTGAATTGTCCAAGAACATGTTATGCATTTAAGCAATTTTATTATCATGTGCTATAGGTTTAAATAAATTAATGTAAGAAATAACATTAAAATAAATCGTGACAAATAAAAAAAAATAACCCTCTCAGAACTGCCTTCTTTGTGCCTGCCTCCATTCAATTCCAGGTGAATTTATTTATTTATTTATTTATTTATTTATTTATTTATTTATTTATTTACAATCTAGTTCTTGCCCTCCACCATATCCCCCCTCCCACAGTTCCTCATCCATTCTTCTTCACCCTGTCTCTGACAGGATACCCACACATACTAGGCCTAGGAACATTCAGCAGGGGACAGACTTTTCGCTACAGTGGCTCCTTCCTAGATGACCTGGCAGCTGTAAACTCTTTGATATTTCCATGCTTCTGATGTCAAGAATAGGTAGCTACTAGTACCATACTACTTGTTGCTTTGTTTGGAAGGTTGGAAAGTCCATACACCCTGAGTAATAGTTAATCCATCTCCCTTAGAGGCCATTATCATAGGTGTTGGGTAGAAGTCATTGATCATACACACTACTGTGGCCTTGTTGTTCTTGAGTTCCTTGGAGGAAGTTGGAAATAGAATGATTGAGGATGTAGCCTTGGACTTATCTGGAGGGTAAATGAAGAGAAGATCTTTCAATAGGAAACCTGGGGCTAGTGTGTAAATTGTCTTTAAATTTAGAGACTGTGTTTGAACATAAACAGAAGATGGGATATACATTTTTTCAATCTACTTTTTATTTGCCTAGAAATTATGGAAAACTTTACTTGACACCTCTTGTACCTAATTTCTAACAAACACACCTATGCTTCTCTTTCCTGACACTTTGTCTTTGTCTTTATGCTTGTGATGTTTATCTGTTGTCAGTTGGTCTTACTCTGTGGACCGTTCTGATCTAAAAACTTCTGTTCTAAGCCTATAGTCCAAACTTTCAAATTTATTTTTACCCACATCTGTCTTTTGAGTGTAAAGCTTCTGGTCAGCACAGAGTATAACCTGCTTTATGAGTTTCTTATTCTACAGAATGAGGTGAGATTCCACACTCTGGATGAGTTGTTTAATTTTTATACATCAGGACCAGATCTATATGAACTTAGTTGCTCAGACTTTTAAACAGTATCTCAGAGAGAACCAAGGGCCCAGTTTCCTAAAAACATCTTCAGTTTTTCTTATCTTAACTTCCAGCGTCCAGAGCTCCATTCCCTTCCTTCTCCTTACTAAAATTCCTAAATTTTATGTTGTTTTTGCTCTGTTCATGGTTTTCCATGGAAGTTTGGTGTGCCTTTCTATTTTGTGATGGTCCTAGGAACTGAATGCTGAGTTCCACAGTCCAGTTTACCTGGTCTTTGACATACTTTTCCTCAGACTAGCCTCAGTATTGAGTGTTCTACTTTGTCCTAAATGAAAAGCTGTCTATCTCTCTACCCCTTTGGTCTTCCTTCTTGAAGACAGCAATTACTGTAGCCTTCACAAAGTTCACCAAATAGACATTCAAAATGAATGTAACAAAAGGATACTTATCACAGTAATACATATCCCAGTGATAGTCAGAGACTTCTAGTTTATCTATTTCAGCTCTTTCTATTTGAGATTAGTTATAAAAAGCTACAGGGAAGCATCTGAAATTAGACAATGAATCTAGAGAACCAAGAGATTATTTACCTATAATGAAGATTAGGCATGAAGTAGAATATAGGCTGCTAAATAAACCAACATAAATAATCAATGCCGTGTAGACAATAGTAACAGAGAAGGATGAAGTCAGTCACCTAGGACAGTGATTTTTGTTCCTCCACTGAACATAAAACACTATGATAAAGATTCATGCAAAAACCCTACTTGCACTCTACTTTCCAGTTGTAACTGTGATATATGTAGTTGCTGGTGATTCTGGGAAGCTGGTAACCTCACTGAAACGTCACTCTTCCCAGGATCTCTAGTTCTCTATGCCAGCCTTCTTAAAAAGTCTTCAATATATTTTTCATAATGCCTATTGCAGAAGTTCTTTACATGTTAAGAAGGAATAGTAAAGAATACTCAGTTCAAGCTCGAGAATGCCAACAACTCTATGGAATTTTTGTACATTGTTAATACCGCTAACTTACTCTCTCAGCTCATGCATGGCCAAGAACAAATACAGGTGTCTGAAGCCCTGCAGGAGACCGCAGGTGGAGAACACACAAAATCATCATTATCAATGCACATCTTATCCACCACACATGGTAGAATCATTGCATATAATACATTACTAAACACTGTAGGATTATGACATGTAGCCATTTGTTGAGGAATTGACTATTTAACAATATGAAGAAATAGAGATATTCAACAACTGTTTGAGGTTAAATATAATATTTAGTCATTTTTAACCCAGAAGTATAATATTAGCTGACAAGTTATGACTTCTGGAATATAGTTTCCCAACATGCTATAAGGGGAAAATATTCTGTTACAGTTATAGTTGAATCAAAATCCAAATAAAATGAAGTTGCTTGATTACAATTTCTGTTTCCTAATTTTTTTGTTCAAATGATGCAGTGAAAACATGCAACAAAAGAATGAGAAAATGAGTCCCTGAGAAAGAGCTAGGTACGGATGAGTATTGGCCCAGTCACCAACAAGTAATACTATTGTGAATGAACCTAGGATCTTCATTTCCAATTATTAAGCACAGTCATTATCATGCCATTAGACAAGTGCTGCATGTCACAAATCCCAATGTTTCCTCGTAAATCAGATACTGGGAATTTGGTGGCTTTAGATCAAGATCTATGTTGTCAATTATCACTTATTCTCATTGTTGAAGACTATTTCTGTCTTTGCAGACTGTGTTACTGAACTGTCTGATCCATTAAAGAGTTCTGAATGTAGGCAGTGTCCATACTGCTTATGAGCCATAGAGAATAATGTCTCCAATCCATGAATGCTAGATACTTATTGATTTGAACAGTGGTTGGATCACTGAAGGATGACTGTCAATTTCAGTGACTGTGGGTGATGTTATTCTGAAGTGCATAGTGGAGTGCTGAGGCATATTGGAGGACTTGAGCCAGTAAACTGGGTATCTGCTACACCTACATGTACCCAAGCAAATGCCTTAAATTTAGCTGTCAGGTCACAGTCAGTCTTTCTTGAGCAGATCTGACATGGCCTTAAGTAGTCCTGAATTTGACAGCAAAACCACTTCATATTGGCAAATTTTTGGCACCCCTTTTGGGCTCAGGTTGTGCCCATTTTCCAATGTACACAGTTACTATTCTTGAGAGAATATATTATCAAAAACTCAAGAATAGAGTACTTTGAACAGCAATGTTTTGGAGCACATATTAAAATTTTTAAAGTTTATTTCAAGAATCCACTTTTGGAGACTTGCTATATAATATCAAATAAATTGTTTAATCCTGAAGCATGGTATCTTACATGAGATACACAAAAATCTGTGTTTCTGGATATCAGGGCACCAAGAACAGTGAAGAGATTGGGAAAGGCACTCCTATTGTGATATAATCTTTATGTTTCAAATGAGAAGTAATGTCTCACTGAAAACTGATATACTATATATGATCATCTTCTCCAGTCCAACTATTTTCTCTTTGTTCTTACAGTGGCAGGTTTCGCTGATGAACAGGATACATTACATATTCTTTGAAGACTAAATTTTGTTTGAGGAGATAAAATTTTATCTTTATCCTAAGCACCTGAGCCCACTTGGCCACCTGTTATCTTGGATACCAACATCTCCACATCAAACCACTCAGCTTGTCAGTGGCCTAATGAATTTCATCTACAGAAGATAAGAGTCTAATCTCAGCCTTTGTGACTCTGGGACATTTTGAACTGATTATAATACCCTTTACCATGTTCTGTAGGTTCATTTCCTCAGATGGTAGATCATAGCAGTTATTTGCTCACAGTAACAGCCTCCTTCCCTTAACAGTACAGTATTGTGAAACCAAAAATTGATCCCCATTCCTGACCTCATGAGTTTACTTCGCCATTTTCAGATTATTGGAAGAAGACAATGGATACACAAGACAGCATAACAAAGGGATAAGTTGCTTTGTAGACAGAATTCCTGATCATCTCTAGTGATAATCCTGATATCCTACTAGTCAGTGCTGTCTCTGTGCCAATGCAGCCTCAGTAGCCCAGTAGAAGAACAAAGACTTGAAGACTATCACAAACCTACTTCCTCACTATATTTCTATGGGTTCTACTTAGGTAGCCTAAGTCTCTGGAAGTTGGTTAAACTGGAGGTCAGCATGTTGAAGAATGCAAATCATCCCATTCTTATCTCTTTGTAGAAAGCCCAAGTCAAAGTGGATCAAGGACCTCCACATAAAACCAGATACACTGAAACTTATAGAGGATAAAGTGGGGAAGAGTCTTGAACACATGGGCACAGGGGTTACTGTCCTGAACAGAACACCAATGGCTTCTGCTGTAAGATCAAGAACCGACAAATGGGACCTCATAAAATAGCAAAGCTTCTGTAAGGCAAAGGGCACTATCAATAGAACAAAATGACAACCAATAGATTTGGAAAAGATTTTTATCAATCCTACAACTAATAGCAGGCTAATATCCAATATATACAAAGAACTCAAGAAGTTAGACTCCAGAGAATCAAATAACCCTATTAAAAATTGGGGTATAGTCGTAAACCAAAAATTTTCAACTGAGGAATATCAAATGGCAAGAAGCACCTAAATAAGTGTTCAACTTCCTTAGTCATCAGGGAAATGCAAATCAAAACAACCCTGAGATTTTACCTCACACCCATCAGAATGGCTAAGATCAAAAACTCAGGTGACAGCAGATGCTGATGAGGATGTGGAGAAAGAGGAACACTCCTCCATTGCTGGTGGGATTGCAAGCTGGTACAACCACTCTGGAAATCAGTCTGGCAGTTTCTCAGAAAATTGAACATAGTATTACATGAGGACTCAGATATACCACTCCTGGATATATACCCAAAAGATGCTCCAACATATAACAAGGACATATGTTCCATTATGTTCATAGCAGCCTTATTATAATAGCCAGAAGCTGGAATGAACTCAGATGTTCTTCAACAGAGGAATGGATACAGAAATGTGGGACATTTACACAATGGAGTACTACTCAGCTATTAAAAAAATGAATTCATGAAATTCTAAGGCAAATGGATGGAACTAGAAAATATCATCCTAAGTGAAGTAAGCCAATCACAAAAGAACACACTTGGTATGCACTCACTGATAAATTGATATTAGACCCAAAGCTCAGGAAGCCCAAGACCCAATTCACAATCCCACATGAAACTCAAGAAGAAAAAAGACCAAAGTGTAGATGCTTCGGTCCTTCTTAGAAAGGGGGACAAAATCGTCATGGGAACAAATACAGAGACATTGGGTAAAGCAGAGACTGAAGGAAAGGCCATGCAGAGACTACCCCAACTTGGGATCCATCCTGTATACGGTCAACAAACTCAGACACTATTGTGGATGCCAAGAAGTGCTTGATTGAAGGAGCCTGATATACCTGCCTCCTGAGAGGCTCTGCCAGAGTCTGACAAATACAGAGGCAGATGCTCATAGCCAACCATTGGACTGAGCCTGGGGAGAAAGGACTGAAGGAGCTGGAGTGGTTTGTACCTCCATAGGAAGAACAACAATATAAACCAACCAGACCCCCCAGAGCTCCCAGAGACTAAGCCACAAAACAAGGAGTAAACATGGAGGTACCCATGGCTCCAGGCCACATATATAGCAGAGAATGGCCTTGTCAGGCATCAATGGGAAAAGAGGCCCTTGGTCATGTTAAGGCTCTATGGATGCCTAGTGAAGGGGAATTCGAGGGTGGGGAGGCAGGAGTGGGTGTGGGTGGGTGGGGGAACACTCTCAAAGAAGCAGGGAGAGGGGGGACTGAGATAGTGGGTTTCAGGGGGACAGGGGAAGGGGTTAACATTTGAAATGTTAATAAAGAAAATATCCAATAAAAAAAGACAAAAGTACCTTCCTCTCAATTTGGTAGTTCAGAACATCTCAGGATTCAAAGGACCTCTCGTTCTCACCATATTCCTCTCTGTGTGAAACTGCCCACTATCTGACTACTACTCTCCTTTTGGTCTGAGAGTGTCTATTACCTCCAAGACTATCATCATGGTGGTGGCTGCTTCATATCTTGTATATTATTACTATATTGACTCATTATCCTCATATTTTGCATTCTACAACCCCACTGTTGCCCAAAACTCCGTGTATGACTTATTCTTTGTTTTTGGCTACAGGTTAATTTATGTTATTTCTTCTTGAATGTTCTATAGCAACATCACAATCAATAATCCACAAGCAACTCATTTCCATAAATCTTGATCCTCTATGGTGCCTTCTTTTAACAAAATTCTCTCCAATATATAGCATGGAGTCATCCCAGAATATTTTCTTCTCATCAAATCTGCAAAATTTCCTTCTGATCTTAGAGCATAATGTTCCATTAAGAAACTAAAAAGGCAAAGACCAAAACCCAGCTTGTCCCAAGAGCTCATAATGACAAGAATCTTTATGTTTTGTTGAAATTTTGTTTTATATCTTAAGATATTTAAATAATAAAAAAACCTTCATGTGTATGTATATATGTGAGTTTTTGTAAGATTAGTCCACTCAGAGACTAGAAGAGTGTGTTAGGCCTTCTGGAACTGTAATTATAGCCCATTTGTAGACATCCACTTGGGGTCCTTGTAACATTACTTGGGTCTTCTGTGAGAGCAGTATATTTCCTTAACCCCTGAATCATCTCTGTAGCTTCCAAAGTTTACAGGAATCATTCTAAGATTACTCACTGCAGTGAGACTTCTATTTGATATTTGCTTTTTTTTGTTCCTTATTTTCTTTGAATTTCATCAGCATGAAAATTTGCTATTAGTTAAAGAGTTGCATATAAGGTATCACTTTAATATATTAGCAATATAAACCCAGTCTTTGTTTCCTAGTAAGGCAAGCTTTCTTTCTTTAATTCTAGAAGAAAAACTTCCACAATAACTAATTATATCAAAAAAAAATTACAAGATTCATCATACTCCAGGCAAAACATTTTACCTAGTAACAAGGACAAAATCCCACTTATCCCTACATCATTTCCAAAGTTTCACTGTTCTAGACACTGAAATCAACTGGGCAACAGGAATTAATGATAAAATGCCAGGCAATCAAATTACAGAGTAACGCAGAATAGTTGTTGAGGAGTTTTGAACTTATAAGAGAAGTAAGTGGCTGAATGCAGGAACAACCTTAAAGATCCACAAGATTCTCTGCTGTCTGAATAATCCATCTGTGATTCAGTAATATTACAGAAAATATAAATAAACAATGCAGAGTGTCATGTATACATAATTTGACTTGTAAATAAACTGACTATTTAACCTAAAGTCTAGTCATGAAAATAATCTTGTTCTTTGATTACAAATACTAGGTATTATAAGATTATTCATTTCAAATCCACAGAAAATTAAAAATTCCCTTCTTTCTGATTAGAATGTCTACTTTCAGTTATCAGTTCTATGGAGGCCCTTCATGTGCTTGCTCACTAAAGATGGTTTCTGGGAAATAATGCTTAGTATTATAAATAATGTTTTTTTAAAAATATTTTTATTTTTGAGACTATAATTTAATTACAATTTTTCTTCTAATTTTCCCTTCACTTTCTTTACTCCTAATACTTCCACATACCCCTCCCTATGCTCCTTCAAATTCATGGCCTCTATTTTTCATCAGTTTTTAATGTGTATATATATATATATATATATATATACATACATGTTCTTAAAATTAACATTATATTCCTAAAAGACTACTTATTTGTATGTTCTCAGGGCTGATTTTTGAGTACTGGACAATCAATTAGTGTGCTCTTCCCTGGGGATAGTCATCTCTCCTGCTACCATCTTTTCTCAGTTTCTTTCAGACTTTTTTTTGTAGGATTTTGGTCCCCTAAGGTTGATTCTATACAGCTTAGCATTTTTAAAAATAAATCTACAACACCAACCTGTGTTTGTATTCCCAAACGTATGAGAGGTAGTTTTGGTGTATGAATGTGTGTATGTCTGTGCATAAATATGTGTGTGTATGGGGGTGTTTGTGTTTTCCTTGAGACATCAGAAAGAACAATGGAAATTCTTAGACCAACGTGACAGTGTCCACCAGATAGGAAATAGTGGGAGTAGAAAATAGGAAATATTTGATGTCTTCATTTTACACTTCTGTTATACTGTCTATTTTAATATGTATTTATATTAACCATATATATTTATGAATATATTTATGTAATGTTTTTATATTAGAATACTTTAGTTCATATATATCTATATGTTAAAAACATGTTTAAAATACAAAAATCAATAAAGATAAAATTAAAACTAAGTTAAATTTTACCAGCTAAAGACACACAATTGGAATCCATTAGTATTACTGGTAGGTTTTGAAAATGCATATATATTAAAAAGGCAATTGTTATACTAATTGGCATATACATATTTAAGTGTTAAAAATCTAACATACACTTAGAAAAAAATGAGTTAATCTTCCAAAGTAGGGGGAGTGAAATATAGGGTAAGAAAGAGATAAAGAAGATACTATAAAAAGATGTTTAAATGAAGATGGAAGATGAGTATGGGGGGAACTCATGGGAAGACATATGGGGAGAAACTATTAACAATAAAGAACTTGTGAGAAGTAATGTGGAAGCCAAATGTTGTAGACGTTTCATAAAATATGTACATGTATGAAAGGAATTTAAATGCAGTCACTATATAATGAAGGAGACAAAGCCCAAACTTGACATCTAGGCACGTTATGCATCCAAGTAAAATTCCCAGCACTAGGAATGGATTACATTTTGTTGAGTTCATGGCCAAAAATTCATACAGACCCCACCAACACCCAACTCACAAACAACACAGACCAATACCAAGGCTATTCTTTCTTCTCTGCAACCTTAGGGTAAATTCCAATTACTAAATACATTTTTTTATTCTTTGTTATTTCTTTGGTTTTTATTCTTTGTTTTTAACTTAAACTAATAAAATTTATTTTAAAATACACAAGTCACTATTGACTTTCTTTTAAGTCATGAAAAAAGTTTATAATAGTGAAATGTGCCTCTTAAATATACATGATATCTTCTGAAGCTAAAAATAGTATTCACTCAACGAGTTCTTAAAACCTCTTTGGAACATTAAACATGATAGAAGTAGAAAAAAATTTCTTATGCAATCCTCTATGAAAGGAAATTTTGACAAGTTCCTGATTAGACAGACACCAACGGAGAATACATAGTGTAACTGTGGTCTCATAGAATGGACTGGGTAGTGTTACATCTGTTTCTTTTCTTTTTTTTTTTTTTTTTTTGTTGTTGTTGAGCCATTTATATTTTACTTTATTTATTTATGTGAGACAAGTTTTTTTTATTTAGTGTTTTTGCAAATTGGGTATCAAGCATATATTTTCTTGAATAAGTCATTCCAACGCTCTATTTTAATTTAATTTTCCTACTTTTTTCTTTTTCTTTTTTTTTATTTTTGATACTTTATTTACATTTCCAATGTTTCCCCTTTTCTGGGTCTCCTCTTTGGAAACCCACTATCCCCTCCCCCTACCCTCTTCTGTGAGGAAATTCCTCCTCCCACCTACCTGCCCACCCAATCCCATATTCCCACCTTGACATTCCCCTTTACTGAGGCCTCTAGCACCCTCAGGCCCAAAGTCCTCTCCTTTCTCCCTGATGGCCATTGAGATGATTCCTCTGCCACATATGTAGTCCAGCCATGGGTCAATAGATGTGTATTCTTTGGTTGATAGTCTGAACTCCAGGACAACCAGGGGGAGGGTCAGGCCCATTGACGCTCTTGCTCCCTCCATGGCCCAATTCCCTCCGCTCCTTCAGAACTTTCTCCAACCCTTCCATCTGGTACCTCACTCTCAGTGCAGCGGTTATTGTTAAGTGAAACTTGGAGATTCTGAACTTTTGGGCTAATATCCGCTTATCAGTGAGTACATACCATGTTCGTTCTTTTGTGAATGAGTTACCTCGCTCAGGATGATATTTTCAAGTTCCATCCATTTGCCTGCAAATTTCATTAAGTCGTTGCTGAGTAGTACTCCTTTGTGTAAATGTACCACATTTTTTGTATCCATTCCTCTGATGAGGGACATCTGGGTTGTTTCCAGCTTCTGGCTATTATAAATATGGCTGCTATGAACATAGTGGAGCATGTATCTTTGTTACATGTTGGGGCATCTTCTGGGTATATACCCAGGAGAGGTATAGCTGGGTCCTCAGGTAGTATTATGTCCATTTTTCTGAGGGTCCGCCACACTGATTTCC
>CM052713.1:11475233-11514463 GCA_028551405.1 Uromys caudimaculatus
TTGCTTAGAATTAAAGAATGTGTTCTAGATTTAAAAAGATGATTTTCTGATGGTAATAAAACTTAAAATCAAAGATAATTCAGGTACAGAATTGTAAACTCATTAAGTTAGGATAGACAATAAAATACTTTATCTAAATTGCCAAATATAATGCACTGGATGCTATAAATGTATACCATATTTTATAATTTTCATAATTGTTATAATTGTATTGAATTTATATCTGAAAGAAAAGGAAACTCATTTGGGCTTAAAAACAAATTGTTAAGGTTTGTCTTGCTGTCTATTATAATGATAAGTGTGGGCCCCCAAGACCTAGATTCTCCCTGTGGACCAGTGACCCTGTCCCCAAGTTATTTCTGGTTGGTTAATAAAGATGCCTAGGTGGGGTTTAGGTTTTCCAGGTTTGGGGTTGAAGGGAAACATGAGGAGAGGAGGGACAGGCAAAGGAAGGAAAAGCTGCTATGGGTTAGGTGAGCCAAAAAATGTGGCCTTCAAGTTGAGTCAATTGGAGTTAAGTATAGCCAGGATAAAAAATGGTAAGTAGTGAATAATGACTCAGGGTTATTGATAGGAAAGTAGATTCTAATAACTTAAAGGCTAGGTTTCTACTCAGTTCCTGTGATATTTAAGGCTTTTTGTAAATATAAAGACTGTATTTGTATTTTATCCAGGAACTAAATGGTCAAATGGAGAGTAGAATGTTTTGAACAGGATTAATAATTTCTATAATAGGTAGGATTGTTGCTTGCTTCCCTCCAATGGATGCTTGTATGGTGGTTTCTGGTTCCATGAAAGGAAAAGTAGTCTTAATGGGGAGACTTTCAGTTCTGTTTGAAGCCAGAGCTTTCTAAACTCTGTGTCTGAAGCGCATAGTATTTGAACTGTAGGAAGTCATCTACTTCCAGTGGCAAGCAAGGACAATGGCAATAAGCATTAATGTTTTGTAGTATTTTAAACAAGTCTGATCAACAATTAATAAAAGGAAATCTTACACAACATGTTAAGGGTTTTGAGATGGGGAGGCCTTTTGCTTTGGAAATGAGCCTTGTCAAAAGTGATGGAAAGATTCAATTTTAACTCTGTATGTATATTTGTACACTGATGGGTTCAGCATTGCCTTGGAAGGGATGATGTGAAACAGTTCACACCCCTGGAGCAGAACCACCACAACATGGGTCTCCCTGAGTGCTGATGGTTTCTGTTGATAAAAGGCTTGTTGTGTAACAATTTTCATGTTTTATTTCATGTTCCCCCTTCAGGAAATTTTCTCTCTGCCAAAAATATTGGAGAATGTTCTCACTGCCCAGGTTACTATATACACAATAATTAGAAAGAGCATGATCCTAGGAATAAGAATTTGTCTGTTGATCCATTGTGGATAGCCCTGGGGCTCTTTGCATTAGGATGGGAGGGGCTTCAGACAAGGAGTGTGTTACACCTGTGACTTCTTGTGAACCAATCCCCTAATGAATAAAGGAGCCAATCACTGGGCGTGGAGGAGGGACTTGGGGATTGGAGGGTGGATGAGGAGCAGGAGAGAGAGAGGGTCCTTTTGGAATGGGAACATCATGTAGGTAAGATGTAGTTACTACAGTCTTCTAGTATGGTGGATCCACAAGGATTCACCACCAGAGGAATCTATTTTGATAAGTCTTACAATATTAGGTTTCAGTTTATGTGCTCAGAGAGTGAATTATTATTGTTCTGAGCTAAGTTTATCTAGTGATTTCCTTCTCACAGCAGCACGTCTGGGTTGTAGAGAGAAAGGAAAAAGTGGCAAAGTGTAGGTTTGCCATGGGGGCATTGAAGCATGGGGCTGGCATAGTAGCGACCTGCCCGTAGGAACCTAGTGAGCTGGGTGGAGAGATCATAGAGCTCTGACTCAGAGCTCCACAAGATAACAGCTGCTCAACCATTGCTCACCAGTGCTTGGCAGACCAGCCTGCTGGGATGAGAGAACCAGGGTGAAGTGCGGGAACATACTGTGATACATTCTTTTTTAATATTTCCCGCAACATTGACCCTCAATAAAATGGTGATGCTCTGACCTCCAGACAGTCCTTAAGGCTGTGGGAAAGAACTCTATTTCAGTAATATATAAATCAGTATAAGAGCTGTTCTTTACAGGATTTCTCAACTATGGAAAAATATAAGGATCCAATATGAATTTTATCATGGACTTCATGGACCTGAAAATACAGGCCACTGCATTAATGTGTGAGCTTTGTCAGACAGGTATTAAAGAGACATGATTATATCAATAGAGGAAAAAATCTGGATCACAGAAGAAAAAGCAATAGTTAATATACAAAGCTCAGATAGATGGTTATATAATATTAGTTGCCAAATACCAGCTTTGTTACTAGAGGGTAAATTGAAGCAGGCAGCTGATGAGGAGCTAGTGCTGAGAACAGCTGACGTAAGTGGATCTGGATACCTTCAGGGGCTGCAGCAGTTAGAGATGGGAAAGGGAGGAAACTAAACACTCAAAAGCACACAGAATAGTTGAAGCAAGGACAAACTCCATGATTTATCACTTCTCTTAACACTTTCATATACACTGACAAAGATTTTTTTTCTATTAGAAAGAAAATTACCTCATAGCCACAAATTACACATTTTCCAGAGACAATCACCACAAAACCATAGTCTTCAAAACTCAGATTAAATCATTACACAAAAGAAAATTACAAGATATTTTTTTGATTTTGATTTCTTGCATGAAACTTACATATAACTAAACAGTTCTCATCTACCTTTCTTTCTAAACACTCATAGTGACCACAAAGCAGTAATTTTTAGTCATTGATTAACAAAGTTAAAACAAGCCAAGTCTATAATAGCATGCTTTTCCCTATGCTTGATTGGAAACAACCTATACTTACTAAGGAGGAAGTCATCTTTCTTACATCTTATTTTTGAAGTTCCAATCAGCTAAGCTGGCTAATTATCTGTTTTGTGTTCTTATACTCACAATGGAATTATTTGTTCTTTATTATAAATTTATTATTTCCTACTACACACCAAAACCCTGTTACCTCATCTCTACATCACACAATCAAAGAACACATGCCCAACATAAAGTGCATTTTTACATTGATCATTAACTTGGTCCAAGCCTGTTCTTTTTGCTTCAATTATTATGTGCTTGTAAAGCATGAATGCTCATTATATTCTGTACTCCTTTCTGTAACTCAAGCAGCTTTTGTCATTTAATCAGAAAAGACACACTTTATTCTTAATTCTAACTTAAAACTTTCTATCAGCTGTCCAAATTTCCTACTTAATGTTTTTGATCAGCTACCCTAACTTCACAAAATTATTTAAATCAAACAAACATTTCTTTAAAAAATTACTTAAATCAAGTCAGGAATTCCATAAAATCATTAATTCACCTAGACAGGATTATCTCAAGAATTTTAATCTTCATGCTGATCAGAAAAATACTTGCACAACTGTAGTGGTTCAGTGACAGAATGGCCTATCATCCAGGAAGTAACACACAAAGTGATAATCATTGAGGTTCTCTTGGTGCCTAGTTATACCAAGGCAAGTAAACGAGGAGCATGGCAATGGCAAACATTAGAAAGATGATCAATTGCAAAAAGCAATCCTGGGACAAAGTCTCTGGGGTCATGCTCCTCCAGAGCTCACACATAAGAGCTGAAAAGCAGAGTGGGCCATTTCCAGTGAGCTCACTTGTTTACTGAGGCTCTTCCTGAATGATGTCTGCCAATTAATAGTAAAATTGTGGACTCTTCCACAGAATCCAACAACTAAATTTAATCAAGAGATCATATTCCCTAAAGGGGTAATTATATATGCAATACAAATAGAGTGGGATGGACAAAACATTTGGAATCTAGGAAATAGATGATAGCTTAATGATATTCCAACTTTCTGGGATCATTTAGTGCTTTCAATAATAAGCATAGGAGTTACTGAGATAAAATAGAAAGATTCCAAAGGTTAAAATAAATACATTGAGGTAGCTAAGAATTATAAAAATGAGTTCCAATGTGACTTGTACCTGCAAATGTGTGTGTGTGTGTGTGTGTGTGTGTGTGTGTGTGTGTGTGTGTGTGTAATTAATCAGGGTTCTTTAGAATCACAGAACTTAGGGAATGTCTCTTTATATTGAGAAAATTTATGATGACTTACAATCTGTACTCCAACTACTCCAACAATGGTCAGCTGTGAATATGAAGTCCAAGAAACTAGTAGTTTCTCAGTTCCATCAGGCTAGTTGTTTCAGTTGGTCTTCTGTAGAAATAGATTCCATAAGATGTGCTGGCAAGTAAATGAAGGCAGGTGAAGAACAGTGAATCTTCCTTTTTCTAATGTCCTTATGTAGGTCTCCAGCAGAGGGTGTGGCCCAGATTGAAGATGTGTACCATCAGGCCTGGATCTGGGACTTGCTTTGTCCCAGGCTGACACTGAACTCAGAGATCCCCTTGCTTAGTCTCCTGGGACTAAAGGCATGTACTAGCTTGTCTGGGCCTAAGCTTGTCAAGCCCACTTTGCCTCAAGATCTCCATGCAAAGATTCAGGTCAGAAACTTGTTTCTTCCAGCCTCAAGAACTGGATCACAGGTTAACCCTCCAATTCTGGATTGTAGTTTATTCCAGACACAGCCAAGTTGACAACCAGGTATATCCATAACAATCTACCCCTTGTTAACTTGACACAAATAATGTCTCATATCTACATGAAACAATAACAAAATCATGAATATGCCTATCCTGATATAACTATTCCTCATACAATCACAAACACATGTGTAAATTTCCAATGAAGTAATGTACCTTGGGAACATACTTTTAGAATCTCAATTTAAATAACAACTAATGTTAAAGAAATTTGAAGAAAGCACAAATAGCTCTAGAAATGTGTGTGTATGTGTGTGTGTGTGTGTGTGTGTGTGTGTTATAAAGTTTTGTTCTCTTTAATATTTGTCCCTTTAAAAATGTAACAATTGAACAGTTGCCTCACCTTAGGGGTATGCTAGTGTCCTGATGTGGGAGTGGATGGGTGGGAGGGGCAGCACCTTCATAGAGGCAGGGGGAGGAGAAGGGATAGTTTGTGAAGAGAAAACTTAGAAGGAGGAAAACATGTGAAATGTGAATAAATAAAATAACCAATAAAATATAAAATAAATAAATGTGCTCTTAACGAAATAAAACAGAGGCATTTATATTAATTTATAATCCTCATTTCTGCAACTGGTCATGTGGCCTTAGATGGTATTTATAACTACTTTCCTCTATCAATCATTTTGTATTTCCTCCACACTCTGCAAGCACCTCAGCAGTTCTTGGCTCTTTCTTGGAGGAGCGACCCATATCTTCATTCCAGATGGGTCTGTGCCCTTTGTCATCCTGCTTGGATTAAGATGTTATCATTTCCCATTGACTTTAATCATAGAACATGATAGTACTAAGAGATGCTGTAGGGAATCTCCTGTACTCCAGATATAACCCTTCTTACCTCCATTGTTCACCGCCAATCCAAATTCCTCATGGTAACTTGGATCTATCACCACTCCTAATACTGATATTCTTTTCTTAGTCTGTTGGTTTAATGGTGTTAGAAGCCCAAAATGACCAGGGGGCAGTCTGAGCTTCCAGTTCAATAAAATGTTGTGGTTACTGATAGAAGCATTCCCACCTCTGGGACCCAAACTTCTAGGTTAGCAGAACCTATGGTTGCAGGGACAGGAAGCAAATTTTTTCCTAGAGGATTACTAGGAGTGATAGTGGAACTATTTCCTGTTCCATCTTTTGATTCCTGAATTCATGGATCCTGGCAATGAGAGAAACTGTACCATATATCAGATGGTGATTCTAAGTATATACTGCCTTCTGAAGAACTCTGCCCAAGACCCCCACTCTTCTGTCACCTAATTGGCACTGTAACTGTGTCTTCAAAAGGCCATTCCATCTTTCCATCAGACCAGCTACTTCTGGGTGATGGAGAACATGTTAATACCAGTGGATTCTATGACCACGGTCCCACTGTCAGACTTCTCTGGCTATGAAATGAGTTCCTTGGTCAGAACCAATACTGTGTGGAATACTATGACGATGGATAAGGCATTCTGTAAGTCCATGGCAGAAGCATTACATGCAGGAAAGGCAAACCCCTAACCAGAATAAGTATCCACTCTAGTAATAACAAAACATTGTTCTTTCCTTAAAGGAAGTGATCCAAGGTAGTCAACATGCCACCAGGTTGCTGGCTGGTCAACTCGAAGAATGGTGCCATATCTGGGGCTCAGTGTTGGTCTTTGATGTTGGCAGATCTGGCATTCAGCAGCAGCTGTAGCCAAGTCAGCATGGGTGAGTGGAAGTCTGTGTTGTTAAGTCCTAGCATGACCCCCATCTTGGCCATCGTGGACACTTTGTTCATGTGCCCATTGAACAATGACAAGGATGGCTAGGGAAAGAGGCTGACTGTCCACAGAAGAGGTCATCTTATCTACATGATTATTTAACTCCTCAGAAGAAGAAGCCACCTTTGGTGAGCATCTATGTGGGATAAAATATTTTCATATCTTTTGCCCATTTGGAGAGATCTATCCACATACTCCTTACCTAGATGTATTTCTCACCAATTTTCCAATTGTGATTTTTCTAAGTCCCTGATCATCCAGCCAATCCATTGGCTACTGCCCATGAATCAGTGAAAAATCATACATTTGGCCATTTCGTCTTCCAAATAAACTGTAATATCATGTGAACTGCTTGAAGTTCTTCCCACTGGGAAGATTTTTCTTCACCTGTATTGTTCAGGGTTGTTCCAGAAAGGAGTTGTAATGCTACAGCTGTTCGCTTCTAGGTGGTACCTGCATAACATGCAAAGCTGTCAGTAAAATAGGTCCTATTCTTCTCTTCTTCAGTCAGCTGATTATAGGCAACACCCCATGAAGCTATAGGTGCCTGCTTGGCAGCAGATGGCATTGTAACAGGAGTAGAAGCGATACATACATGAGCAACTTCTTTATTTAAATTGCTTGTGCATTCAGGTCCTGCTCAGGCATGATCATGTATATATCCCTTCCATTCGATAATAGACTGCTGCTGTGCGTGTCCTACTTTATGACTTGGAGGGTCTGATAACACCCAGCTCATGATGGGCAGTTCAGGTTGCATGGTAACTTGGTGTCCTATTGTCAAACGTTCAGTTTCCACTAAGGCCCAATATCAGGTCCAGAGCTGTTTTTCAAAGGGAGAATAGTTGTTTTCATATGATGGTGTAGCTTTGCTCCAAATTTCCAAAGGTCTATTCTGTGATTTATCTACAGGGGTCTTCCTGAAGCTCCAAACAGTTTCTCTATCTGCCATTGACACCTCACATTAGGTCTGCAGGATCATTTGGTACAAATGGTAGAGCAGCTTGCACAGCAGCCTGTACCTGTTGAAGCAGTTTCTCCTGTTCCAGGCCCCACAGAAAGCTAGCAGCTTTCTGAGTCACTTGGTAAATGGGACTGAGTAATCCACAAGTGAAGAATGTGCAGTCTCCAGAGTGCAAATAGACCCATTAAATGTTTTGCTTCTTTCTTGGTGGTGGGAGGTGCCAGGTGCAATAACTTATCTTTCACCTTAGAAGGAATATCTCTGCATGCCCCACGCCACTAGACTCCTAATAATTTCACTGAGGTAGATGGTTCTTGAATTTTGGTTGTATTTATTCCCCATCCTCTTATATGCATATGTGTTACCAATGAGTCCAAAGTGGTTGCTACTTCCTGTTCACTTGGTCCAATCAACTAATGTCATCAATATAATGCACCAATGTGATACTTTGTTGAAGAGACAGATAATCAAGTTCCATTCTAACTAAGTTATGACTCAGGGTAAGAACATTAACATATCCTTGAAGCAAAACTGTAAAGATATTTTTCTGGCTTTATCAACTGAAAACAAATTGCTTCCACTGGTCCTTATGGACAAGTACTGAAGAGAAGGCATTTGCTAGATCAATAGCTGCATACCAGGTACCAGATTATTTTTTTATTTGCTCAAATAAGGAAACTACATATGGTACAGCAACTGCAATCAGAGTTTCTACCTGATTTAGTTTTCAATATTCAACTCTCATTCTCCATGATCCATCTGTCTTCTGCACTGACCAGATAGGAGAGTTAAAGGGAGATGTGATGCAAACAACCACCCCTGCATCTATCAAATTTTTGATGGTGGCAGTAATTTCTGCAATTCCTCCAGGAATACAATACTGTTTTGGATCATTATATTTGTTGGCAGAGGCAACTCTAAAGGCTTCCCTTTAGCCTTTCCAACCATAATAGCCCTCACTCCAGAGGTCAGAGAATCAAGGTGAGAATTCTGTCAATTTCTATGTATATCTATCCCAATCATACATTCTAGAGCTGGGGAAATGGCCACAGAATGTGTTTGGGGACCTACTGGAACTACTGTGAGTCAGACTTCAGTCATAATTCCATTAATCACCTGTCCTTCATAAGTTTAACTGGAGGACCACAATGTTTCTTGGGATTTCCTGGGATCAGCCTCAATTCAGAAACAGATCTCAGAAAGTCTGATTATTTCCTTTACCCCACTGTACAGTTACTCTTGTAAAAGGCAGTAGGTGACACTGGGGAAGAACTGGAGAAAGGCTAACAGCAAAACTTTTAGGTATCTTATCAAGATCATTCCTTAGGGGAACCTGGCCACCCCTTGATTCAAGGGGTTCTGGGTCTGCAAACTGGTTCAAGTCTGGAAATTGATTCACTGGCCGAGATTGCCTTTTGTCATGATCCAATGTAGCCTTTCTTTCATTTGTTTGAGAATTTTTCTGCTTAAACAGATCAAACAGATATGCAGTAGGCTTCCTATCTATTCTGTGCCTCAAAAAACTGTGACTGATTAGCCAGTACCAAAGAACCATATGAGTCATGCCATTACAAGTTTTCCCTTTCCTGTGCTGACCATTACCGGCTACATCATTATAAACATTGTTTTGTCTACACAGCCCATTATAATAACTATGATTACCTTGTCTCTGGCCGTTCAATGCTGCCACCTAGTCATTGCTACCTCAGGGCCCAATTAAACCCATCACATTTAATTCAACAAATTGAGCTGCAGCATCTCCAACCCTGAGGTCTAGCACAAAGAAAAAGGGCAAGAACAAAACTCTTCAAATGTGCTGGTGCCCCTCTTGCCAGCGTAACTTCTGGGCCTTCCCATTGTGGAGGATTAGGTTTTACACAGTGTACCCACTCTAGCATTGCAATTTCCCTGAGCTTTAAAATCTCTTTGTCAACACTAAGCAAAGGTATATCAGGCATCTCCAACTTCTTTTCATTAGGCCTTCTTTTGATAATTGCTTCAGACAACCATTCAAACAAACTTCTGACATCCTTTTTATTTATTTATTTTATTTTATTTTATTGTGCAAGCTTCCATATTAAACCTAGAATCTCCACTCAGTGGTCCCATGTCAGTAAACTCAGCCTGATCTAGTTTTATGTTCCTCCCACCAATATCACACACATTTAAAATCCATTCCCACACATGTTCCCCAGACTTCTTCTTGAATGAACTTACATACTCATTAAGTTCTTTAGTAGTGTAGCATATTTCCTCATAGACTACACTTTTTACATCCCCTCTAAGGACGCCCTTATTTAATTGTGGACACACTCTGAGGCTAAGACTTGAATTTTCTTGGTAATTCAGCCCAACATTATAATGAGAGCTTCAGTTTGATTTCCTGCAACTCAAGCTCTATGGCTGCCATAGAGAAGATTTTCTTCAAGGGCACATCTAGAAACCTTTAGATTGTTTAATTGCATCTGGAGCCATTCAATTTTATTATACAGCTCATTCTTTTCCCATATCACTTTGTCCAGAGAAACTAAGAGCTACAAGCCAACAAAATCATTTTCAATGTTCTCCCAAATTGTAGAAAGTTTTCTATGCTGGGTCACCCTACTCATTGCCAGTTACAATTGATGGATCATGATAGTCAAAGGCATTAGCTTCTTTAAGTTTGAAGTATAGTTTAAACCTAAGGTTGTCAATATTCTCTGAGCTCCAAGGAGAGAGAGTATCTGGAGAAGTTTCGGTAGTTGAAGGTGCTGGCAAATTATTAAGGAGATTCCACCTTTTACTTCTTCTCTTCTAAAACCACTTCCAGTACAAACTTCTGTATTAGTCATGGTTCTCTAGAGTCACAAAACTTATGGAATGTCTCTTTGTATTGAGAAAATTTATTGAGATGTCTTTCAATCTCAATAAAAGTCAAAGTCCATCTACTCCAACAATGGTAAACTCTGAATGGGAAGTCCAAGAACCTAGTAGTTTCTCAGTCCCACCAGGCTAATTGTTTCAGTTGGTCTTCTGTAGAAATAGATTCCATAAGATGTGTTGGCAAGTAAATGAAGGCAGGTGAAGAACTGTGAATCTTCCTTCTTCTAATGTCTTTATGTAGGTCTCCAGCAGAAGGTGTGGCCCAGATTAAAGATGTGTACCATCAGGCCTGGATCAGGGATTTGCTTTGTCCCAAGCTGACATTGAACTCAAAGATCCCCTTGCTTTAGTCTCCTGGGACTAAAGGTGTGTACTAGCTTGTCTGGCCTAAGCTTGTCAAGGTCACTTTGCCTCAAGATCTCCATGCAAAGATTCAGGTCAGAAACTTGTTTCTTCCAGCCTCAAGAACTGGATCACAGGTTAACCCTCCAATTCTGAATAGTAGTTTGTTCCAGAAATAGTGAAATTGAGCACCAGAAATAGCTATCATATAGACTTGGCAGCCACAATCATTGTGCCCAGCAAACAACATAGGACGTGCTATGTCAAAAAATGTATTTGGTGTCTGGTTCATTTGCATCAAATGTGCTTTTTATTTCAGTTTGCATTTCTGAGAGTCAAGGGGCTAAGTTCATAACATACTGATTCATGGAATGATCAAAAGTGAAACTGGAGTACATGATTAAATTGGTATTCAATTTCTAAGGACATAGTTTAGCATATAAAAGGCTGGCATTTGGTCTACAGGAGAGAGCTATCTCTAGCAGATTACAGAGCTGTTATCTTGCATCCATCACTAACTTAGCTGTCATCTTGCATCTATGACTAACTCTGTATCAGTCTTCCTCTATTCCCATTCACCCCTCCCGCAGGATCTTCTCTCAAGCTGAGGCTGGAACTTGGCAATATAGCAACTCATATGTATACAGGTATTATTATGTAGATAGTTATCTGTATTACTTTTTATGACTTTCCCAGTCATCTTTATGGTTATTCATCTGTTATTCTTCCTTCTGTATTTAACTCCATACCTCCTTAAGTAAAACTAACTCCCATTTCTAATTTTGCCTTTCAGATCACTGGTACATTGTTGTTTCTCTCTCTATTGATGCCCCACCCCACCTTTTTTTACTTTCTGGATTTTTGCAGTTATTTTAGGATGTATTATCACATCTGAATATTTCGAGTTAGGAGCCTCTAACGATAGAGCACATGTGAAGCTTTTTTGGGGGGTCTGGTTTACCTCAATTAATAAAACCTTGTGTAGTTCCATCAATTTACCTTCAATGTTCATGATTTCATTTTTTTTTTCTCAGTTGAATAGCATTCCATTGTATATATGTACCATGTACCTCATTTTTATTAGCCCTTTTTATGGTGAAGTATACTGCATTCCTAATAATGGTGTATGTGAGTTTTCTTTGGCCATCTCCATAACAGTATTTGATATAACTTGCATAATTTGACCTCCTGACTAGGGTGAGATGGAATCTTAAGGTGGTTTTATTTTTTATTTTCTTGATGGTAAAGAGGTTGGATACTTTTTATTAAATGTATACTAATCACTTATATTTCTTTTTAATAAATTTATGCCCATACAGTAACCCATTTTCTTCTTGCTTGTTTTTACTTTATTTTTGTTTTGATTTCCATTTATTTGTTTATTTATTTATCCACTTTAAATCCTAGTTGCTGTCCCTCCTCTCCTGGTTCACCCCTCATATACTCCCTCCCCACATTCCCCTATCCATGTCCTCTAAGAAGCAGAAACCCCTCTGTGTATCCTCCACCTCTGGCACATCAAGTCTCTGCAGAGCTAAGTACATTTTCAACTTGCTTACTTGTTTTCTTGGTATTTAGTTTTCAGTTTTTAAATATTCTGCACATTATTATTCAAACCATCTATAGCTCCAAAAAGTGTGTCTCATGCTCTGGATGGTTTGCCTGATTGCATACTTAATTGCACCATGAAAACAATTCTTTGTCAGATACACATTTATCCTACTGTAATCATATCCTCCCCAGTATTAAGTAATTCATTCACGTTATTGAATTTCAGACCAATTATATGATAAATCAGAACCAACTTTAAATTTTATAAAATATATAATAGGTCCAGGAATAAAAGAAGTATACTTTAACATAATAAACATTATGAGGGGAAAATTCAAACCACTTCCAACAATGGAAGGAAAACAAGACAAGGATGTCCAAACCCAGCATTACTATTCAAATTATTACTTAAAATATTCTCTAAAGCAATAAGATAATGGAAGGTATTAAAAAGGTTATGAATGGTGAAAGACATAAAGGTATGTCTATTTTCAGATGATGATTTTTTTGTATAAGAGACTCTAAACACTCCATAAGTGTTTTGGAGCTGATAAATAATTTCAGCAAAATGGGATGATTAAAAATAAACACAATCCCAAAACTTTTCTATCTACCAATGACACACACAGAGAAATTTTCGAAAATTGGGGCTATAATCAGCCTCACAGTAGACCCAAGCAAACATAGACACTAGACATATGCACACACACCTTCACACACACACACACACACACACACACACACACACACACACACACACACACACATACACACACATACAGAGAGAGAGAGAGAGAGAGAGAGAGAGAGAGAGAGAGAGAGAGAGAGAGAGAGACATCAGAATAAAATAAACCTAATTGGGAAAATGCATAATAAATAATAATGAGGAAGCATCTGCCCTCATTATTTTGATTGCATTTTAAAACTGACTCTAATCTTTAGTCACTAGACAATATTATGATATATATATTGAGTGTTTACTGGCAAAGGGTTTGGGAAAAGCAACGCATAAAAATTTATTCTTTACCTCTGGGTTCCTTTACAGATAAAATTCTGTACCTGCTTGAAATATATTTTGTCCTACTGTAAATAATTGAGCCCAATGTGGAATCATAGGTGTCCTATGCTACTTGTGAACATTACAGTAAAAAGTTAGCGCTCGTGGTGTCTCCTTCCCTACTTTTTTTCTCTGTAAGCAGAATGATTTCATATGCTGAAACATTGGTCCTTTCAACCTGTGAAGGAAAATAAGCGCATTGGAAATAGCTGTACACCATGTGCAGATTGTAAGCTCTGGAATCAAAACATTACCCTGAAAACTTTAATCCTTTAACTGTCATATTTTACCCACTAACAAAGTCATTAACAAGCTTTATTCAGAGTAAAACTTTGAATAGCAGAGATTTGGACATTTTGTCAAAGTGTACTGGTTAGCTGTGCCAAAATGTTTCTTTAGTGAATGTTCTTCCCCAAAGCAGGAATCCATGAAAATTGATTCTAAAAGTGGGCAAGCAAATAAGAGAGATGGAAAATGCCAGAAAATTGGGGGATTAAGGCTTCTCTAAGTCTTTCATACCATTACAAACACATGATCCTCCTTCTCTAAATTGAATTGTGTTATTTTGCAGAGCAAACAAATTAAATCAAGTTGAAGACACATGAGAATTTCTAATATATCCTCTGAGGTTATTTGTCATTATAAGGTATCATGTAATGCTAAATTTTGGCAAAATACTGGACACAGCATGTGCAATTCTGTTACTAGTATTCAATCCATGATCCATGATCCATTAACCCAATCTTCAACAATTAGTTTCCCCACATTCTTTAGTGCTTTAAGAATGATTCTCACCAAAGTAACCTGTATATATGATACTCAAAATAAGTAAATTCCTCTTTCAGCCATGAAAATCATTACTTGTGTTTTGTCAAAGCACTTAGATAAAGATAAATCCCAAAACATGGAAATTAATGTACAAAACCTTGGGACTAATTTCTGAAAAAAATATATAAACCAAAATAATTGAAGAGGAAAACATGATATTTATTAGTCAGCTTGGGAAATAAATTTAGGGTTGCCTAGTACAATAAGAATGGTTAAAGGAACAACTCCCAAAAATAAGAATAATACAACCAACAGAGGGTGCTGTGATCATTCTTAGAAGTCTTCAGAGACCTCACATGTTTAAATTCACTGGACCATGTACAGTTGCTCATTGGCCCCTTACAGTGTTACAGCAGCTGCTTCCTCCCAGGGGGTAATCCAGAGATAAAAAACAGGGCATTCTTTGATCTGCTTCTCAGAGTGTAACCAGGTGCTAGAAGGGGCTTAAAGCTCATGTTTAATCCACAGTAGATATAGTTTGCAGGGAAGAGCTTCTTGGTAATGAGAGGATACATAATTACACAAGCATATCAAAGCCACAAAACTTAGATATTAGTCTATTAATGTTTAATTCAATCAGCGATTAGGTGAGCTATAAAGTGAAAATAGCTTCTTGGCCATAATGACTGTGCACCTTGTGCTTGTGCCACATTCCTTGCTTGCAGTAAATGAATTGTTAATTATCATTTACTCAAAGAAGCCTTGGAATAGAAGAGATGTCATTTACTCACTGATGAAGAATCAGTAGCTGCATCTTCTCTAGTCTGTAAATATATTAAGCAGATCTGTACCTTGTTCAGCAGTTACTGATTCCTGACTGGTTCCCAGGACATAAATCAAACTCTATCTTACTAAGGGTGTGTGAGACAACCATCAGCACTAAGTCTGAGAAAGGAGTGGATGAAAACATATTTACACCAAAGGCTCTGGGTCTGGCATGAGGTGTGGATACAATGAGACACAAAACAGGGCCATCCCACTGTAAAGTAAGGATCAGTGTCCCTCCAACTGTAGTCTGGGTTTGCCTTTACTTCTGCCCTTTCCTCAAGTCAGAGGGAGATATGTATATTTGCAGATCTCAATTCCTACTGCACATTGCATGCCTGGACCAGTAATACATAGGAACACATAATCTTGTCTTTACTGGATGTATTCTCATGCTGTTTGCAGCTTCCCTCTGCCAAATCTCAGCTGTCTTCATTACCTTGTGGAGATACAGGGAACCCCAGCATTCAGCTATTGCTTTGCTCATTGCCCCACTCTTTAGGTATAGTTTCTTTCCCCAAAACTTCTAAATTCACTCAGCTCCAAACTGATGGAATTATTATAGTATCAAAGATCAAGAGGTGGATAGAAGTACACATTCTCCATCCTATGAAGGCTGGAAATAAGGTCAGCACCTGTGTCCACACTCAAGTCAAATCCAGTCCCCTAATCACTGAGTTTTTTAAGCTCTGCTATTTCCATGATCATCCACACCAGGTCCCTTGTTGATTTGACCAGTAACTATTTTTCTTTTTTATTTAACTCTCATTTTCCACTCCACATTTAAATTTTACTTCTGCATGACAAAGTTAGTTCTGGTTTCTTGGGAATAGTTCCTTATCTGTTTGCCCAATGCTCAATCCATACTTTCCTGACAGTTTCAAGATACTAACACCAAATACTGACATTGTCTTAAAAACATTCATGAATCACATGTATACAAAAAGTAAATGTGAGAAATATGCATCACAATTCTGATTTGATTAACATATTTCTATTAACCTTCTGTGCAGAGGTTCTAATAGACATGTTGTTATTAGTATTTCAAGAATTACATGATTGTGATATATTTTAAACAAGTTTTATAAGAAAAGTTTTTTTCTCAAATACATGCCCATGTTAAAGACAAAGTTTTGCAAGTTCACACACACACACACACACAAACATATAATTTATATTAAAAATCTATTTTGAGTATGCTAGAACAGGTACACATACATATTGAACAAAATGAAAAGTTAGATTCTACAATTTCTCTTGTACATTCAACCATCCTACAAATAGATCCAGTCATCTATCTGCTTTATTGCTTGAAACTGCATCCTATCTTTACAAGAACATGCACATACACAAAGAAATAACATTTTAAAATATTGGCATGGTGATTTCAAAACATAGTTATAAGTTTGTCTTTATATGCAGTTGACTCTTTCCTGTCTTTGTGAGGCATCTTTATGTAGCTATACTAAGGTTTGTTTGTTACTATATACACATTAACTTATCTGAATTGTGAATATTTCTACCATGTATTAATATTTATAAGTATTAATGCATTGTTGAACTAGAACAGAATGATACACTGTTTGAAATATTTTTCATTAATTCTAAAACAGACTGGTTTAAAATGCATAATACCTCTATCAGTGCATTAGGAACCCATTGACTTTAAAACCTTGAACTCTCTGCTCTTTTTAGTCCATTTCTCAATTCATCCTGGTGTTTGAGTAATTAGGCTTTATAATTATATTGTTTTCCAGATTTAGACTCATTATGATTCACACATTGGTCTTCTTCCATGAATTGCCAATTGCAAAGAACAAAGACAGCATGAGTCATTTTTCCATAATGAATATACTTACTTTGAGCTCTATAACTTTGCTTTCTTTCTCCTTGCTCATTCCTTTCACTGGCCTACATATTGTAATGATCTCCACTGTAAATGTTTTGAGGATTTTCATTGCTGATGTCAGTCTGTAATATTGATAGCAGATATTTATGACTCTGAAAAAGCCTGAGCAACTGAATAGTACTATTTATGACCTCTATTCTTACTAACATGTGATCAGTTACTTGTGTCAAAGTAGTAGGTTTCACATGACAACTTGTACTAAACCTGAAAATGAAGATAATTTGCATTACCAGCCCATCCCAGCCCATGTTAAGAGTTATATTATGTCTGTGTCATTGCCTGGTGCTGAAAAGTCTTGAAAAGAATAGACCTGGTTTGTGAATTATGGCCTATACTTCACTTTTGATCACACTCCTGGCTCTCTGCTCAGGTCAGGGACCCTTTCCACACTGCAGTGGGTATGCAACAGTACACAGCTTGTCTCTGATTTGCTACTGACTACTGAATTTCTCATCTGTTTGCAGGGGCCATTTCCCAGGCTGTTGTGACTCAGGAATCTGCACTCACCACATCACCTGGTGGAACAGTCACACTGACTTGTGGCTCAAGTATTGGGGCTGTTACAACCAATAACTATGCTAACTGGGTACAAGAAAAACCAGATCATTTATATGCTGCTATAATAGGTGGCACCAGCATCCGAGCTCCAACTGCTCCTGCCAGATTCTCAGGCTCCCTGGTTGGAGATAAGGCTGCTCTAACCATCACAGGGGCACAGGCTGAGGATGAGGCAATGTATTTCTGTTTTCTCTGGTACATCAACCATTTCCACAATGGCATATGCTGATGGGGAAGTAGAACAAAAATACTCTGTTACAGCCTTATAACTTCTGTCTTTTAAACATGTGACTACATCTCCCTAGACTGTTCTGTTAATGTAATGAAGATTATAAAAGCTGTTGTCTTGAGAAACAAAATGTTTTATTTCAACCAATTGTATGATAATGATGCCTTGATGACAAGCTTTATTTAACAACTTGGCACAGCATATAATAATTGAGAAGAGAGCCTTGATATACAGTTTATCTACATTGGGATGTTCTAAGGAACCTGTAATTAATTGATAGTGGAAGAGCATTGTAGGTGGCATCATGGTTCAGGCAGACTATCCTGAACTATGTGCATTGGAAGTCAATCTGAGTACAAGCAAGCAAGCAAACCAGGAAAATATCAAATATGTACTCCTTTCCTTGATATTGGACTTGGAGTGTAAGGTGACTGGATGCCTAAAGTTCCCTTTGTTGTGACTTCCCTGCAATAATGGACTGTAATCTGGATCTGTGAATAGAAACACGTTCTTTTTTTTTTTTTTTTCGCTAGTTGCTTTATGTTCTAGTATTTTAAGACAGCAACAGAAATGAGAGTAAGATAGAAGTGTTCATAAAACTATTTAAGGTAGTATATGTCAGCCTTCACTTCTAGGAACTTTTCTCCGAGTGCTTGTATACATGGTTTCTTCAGGATACCTTCTTACTGTTTTATTTAATTTGCTGAATATGTCCAGCCATGACTGCCTCCTATTTAACATAGGTGATCCTGGATTTCCCTAATAATGCCTTTCTATGTTACCCTGGATCCTAGTTCACCAGAAGCTTAGGTGTTATGAACTCCTCCACCAACAAAAAACATGGTTACAGAGGCATACACATACTCAGACCTACCAGGAACTTTACCCCAGACAGCAGAACATTGTAATTTTCTGTACCATGGCCAAATCTAGTTCCTGGCAATTTCCATTGGGATCTCCAACCACAAAGTTTTGAAGGGAATTGTGGTTTTCCTGTGTAGCATCTATATGCTACCAGAAAATATTCAGGACCATCCCCATAAGAGATCATGGCATCTTATTTTTGCCTGAATGTTGTAATTTTCTTTACAGAAAGTAGAAAGTTAACTTGAATAAGAAAGACAGAGATAGAAAGACAGAATTCAATAAATAAACTGTTCCAGATTTGCCAATCTCAGGACTGAAATAAAGCAAACAAAATCCCAAAGACAGCATGTCTCCTCCACTAATGAGAAAACTAATCCAAGTAACACAAAATGAAATTTACCTAAAGAAAGACACAACAAATAATCAAAGTATATTATAATTCTGTTCAAATAACTTATAGAAGACATGAATATAAATTTCGGAAAAACAACAAATAGCTGAATGCTATAAGGATGTCAATACAAAATATACAAATATTATTCATTGAATAAATAGAATTACTGAAGTAAATACAAGCTGAAATAATGCTGTAAACAGACTTATTAGGCCAAACAGAAACCCCAGCAGACCTTTTTCAGTAGAGTGGAACATATAGAAAATAGACTTCCAAAAGAATAAAGACAATTTAGAAGAGTTGGGTTATTCAGAATTGGCCAATCATGAATTAAAAATATGTAGAAAACATGGGAAATTTTTGAGACATCAGGAAAAGCCCCAACTTTTAAATTATGGTATAGAAGTTATTGTAGTAGTAATGGTGGTGGTGGTGGTGGTGGTGGTGGTGGTGGTGGTGGTGGTGGTGGTGCAGGAGAAGCAGGAGGAGGAAGAAGAGGAGGAGGAGGAGGAGGAGGAGGAGGAGGAGGAGGAGGAGGAGGAGGAAGAAGAAGAAGAAGAAGAAGAAGAAGAAGAAGAAGAAGAAGAAGAAGAAGAAGAAGAAGAATGCATAGGTTATATTTTCAATAAATTCATAGAAGAAACAGTTTTGAACACAGAATAAAGGGTACTCATCCAAGTATAAGAAACACACAGAACACAAAATAGAGTAAAAAAGGAAACCCACCATGACATATTGTCTGGAATCATAAGAAGCCCTGTGTGAGTTGAATCTTGACTGTATGTGTATTTGTAATGACCTTTGCTCTTTAACTCTGACACTAATTGGTCCATGGTAAATTGGTGATGTCATTATCACTATAGACCAGGCCCAAAAAGGATGGCAATGGTTTCCTTAGGAGTACAAGTATGAATATTATAGATGATTGGTCAGTGGGTATAAATACTTAAAACCTGTAGCTTCTTCCTCATAGATATTTATATCACAAGGTGTTTTATTTAGACCAGCAAATTATCCCCCATGCTGTACCTAATTAATATACCAAGGTTCTATGTGTGTTAATGTTTGAGACCTACTGATTCCAAAATCATTGTATATGATTCTCCATGTTGGTTATTCCCTTATTACCCTCCCATGGCTAGCTAGGATTCCAAGACCCAAACCATACAGGTTACAGCAACATATTAAACTTAAGATAATAAAACCAGAGAAAAAGAAAGGCTACTGAAAACTCTAAGAAAGCAAGCAAGCAAACAGGAAGAACACCAGATTATTTAATAGAAACTTTCAAACCCTAAAGAACCTGGAAAGATGTACTCAAGTTCCTACATAATAAAACAAAATGTTAATCCTTGTGTTTTAGTTAGGGTTTCCACTGCTGTGAAGAGACACCATGACCAAAGAAACTCTTACACAGGACATTTAATTGGGGCTAGCTTAAAGGTCCAGAATTTCAGTCAATTATTATCAAGGCAGGAAGCATGACAGCATCCAGGAAGGCAGGGCGCTGGAGGGGCTGAGAGTTCTACATTTTGTTCTGAAGGAATAGAGAAAAAAGTGGCTTCCAGGCAGATAGCGGAAAGCTCATAAAGTCTACTGCCACAGTGACACACTTTCTCTGACAAGGCCATACTTCCTAATAATGTCACTACCTGTGCTAATCATATTAAAGCTACTATTATATCAAACTTGGTTTTGTAAAAAAAAATGAAAATTAAAAAGTTCAACCCCTGAACCTTTTTTAATTCTTCCATTTCGTCCTCTATATTTCTTTTATATTGAGCATAAGACTAGCATCCTTCTCTGTTGGATCTTAAAATATTGTTCAGCCCATTTGCTTAAGAAGGGTGGCCTATCATCAAAGTTCTGGTCTGACAAGTCTGTTCAGGAAGGCAGGAAGTTCACTGAGCCCTCCTCTATATCTCTATCATGAACCATTTTTTCTTGAATTTGATTCCTATCTTTATTACAATCCTATAAAGAATAGAAGAACATCAGGATTCCTAAAACTACTTATTTTTGTCTTCAGGATGATACCAAGGCTTGTCATTAACTTGCATGATCAAAATCTCTTCCTATTCATTCAAGTTTCTTATTTTTATAGTTGCACATTAAAAAAGCTAGCAATTCAATTACACCTTGTTCACTTCTAGAATTTCCCTAAGTTTTTCTTCTTTAATAATTCTTCTCAAATCCTATATCTATTTCAAGCTTACTAACAATACTTGTTAATGACCTAAATGTTCATTTAAGTAATAAGGTCTTAGGAAACAATCAATTTTCTGCATAACTGTCCAGGGAACTTTCATAAATTTCATTCTTGGTTATACTAGCTTTTTGTTATCCTAGTTCTAGCTTTCAGAGAGGCCTTTACTAGTAAGAAACATAGGTGTATGGAACTTGAAAATATCATCCTGAGCGAGATAACTCAGTCACAAAGGAACGAACATGGTATGTACTCATTGATAAGTGGATATTAGCCCAAAAGTTCGGAATGCCCAAGTTTCACTTTACAGTAAACACTGGACTGAGTGTGAGGTCCTGGAAGGGGGAGTGGGAGAAGGGACTGAAGGAGCTGAGGGAGTTTGCAGCCCCATGGAGGGAGCAAAAGTGTCGACGGGCCTAACCCCCCCCCCCCGAGTCGTCCTGGAGTTTGGGCCACCAACCAAAGAATACACATCGACGGACCCATGGTTCGGACCACATATGTGGCAGAGGATGGCCTCGTTGACCATCAGGGAGAGGAGAGGCCCTTGGGCCTGAGGATGTTAGAGGCCCCAGTAAAGGGAATGTAAAGGTAGGAATATGGGAATGGGTGAGCGGGTGTGTGGAAGGTAGAATACCCTCATAGAGGTGGGGAGGGGGAGGGGATGGGGGTTCCCAAGAGGAGATCTAGAAAAGGGGAAACATTGGAAATGTAAACAAAGTATCAAAAAAAAAAAAAAAGAAAGAAAGAAACATAAGTATAGCAAAATGTTTGCAGTGAATATTCACCAAGGGCAGTGTAGGGGCAGTCCAGGTTATCCAAGCCCTGGAACTTTGTCAAAGACACCCTTCAGGACAATTGGCAACACCACAAAATTTTAAGAGATATCAAAATATTTTAAAGACCTCTAAAATTCATATGTTAATGTTGTAATTAATACCTTAACAAAAAAGTACTTTCAAAAATAAAAGATAAGGCCAAAAGCAACCTGCTATCCTCCATTCTCCTGCCACTTCTCCTCCCACCTTCATCAAACCTTTGAAATCTGAACCATACAGGTAAGCTTCCCTTCTCCCACCCATATTAAATGGTAGCTGAGTTCTCTGCAACAAGCCAATTGGCTTGAGCAGACCCCTATTCCAGGGGACCTTCATGGTTCTGCTACATCTCTGTCCAACTTTCATTGGACTTGCAGCTCCTAAATCATACAGATGGCAAGATCTGGAAACATACAGCCTAAGGATACCAATCAGAGACCTGCCATCCCATGACCATCAAGGTTAACCTCCCTCATAATACCTACTATAGCTGGAGCATCCAGGGACAAAGCAATCCAGAGTGCTAAAGGCCACCTAAAAACAAAATAAATGCCTGGGCAATATGACACTTTCACTGCACAGCTACTCTACTACAGCATGCTGTGGATACCCTAAAACAATTGAAGCACAAAAAAAAAAAAAAAAAAGATCTTAAATTCAATCTTATAAAGATGATAGAGGACTTGAAAGTGAAAATGAATACATCCCTTAAAGAAATTCAGGTAAAGGTCTTTGAAGAGGCAACAAATTAATTCCTTAAATATATACATGAAAATACAACTAAATGGGTGAAGGAAATAAGTAAAGCTCTACAAGACCCGAAAGGTGAAATAGAAACAAAAACAAAAACCCAAACTGAGGGAATTCTGGAGATGTAAAAGTTAGGGAAGGGAACAGAAACAACAGATTCAAGTATCACCAACAGAATGCAAGAGACTGAAGAAAGAATCTCTGGTACAGAAGATACAATAGAAGAAATTGATAATCAGTCTTTAAAAAATGCTAAGTCTAAAAAACATCCGTGACACCAAGCATCCAGGAAATAGAAAAATAGGAGAAGAAGAAAGTGATGAACCCCAGCTCCAATGCCCAGAAATTATTTTCCACAAAATTATCGATCAAAATTTTTCCAACATCAAGAAATAGATGTCTACAAGCATACAGGAAGCTTAGACAACAATGAGACTGGACCAGAAAAGAAAACCTTCCCATCACATAATAATCAAAACACAAAATCTAGAGAACAAAGAAAGAATATTAAAAGTGGCAACAGAAAAAGAGCAGGTAACATATAAAAGCAGACATATCAGAATTACTCCTGACTTCTCCACATAGACTTTAAAAACTAGAAGAGCCTGAATAGATACTTTGCAACCTGGAAAAAAACCCACAGATGCCAAATTAGACTACTACACCCAGCAAAATTCTGAATCACCATAGATGGAGAAAGCAAGATAGTTCAAGGCAAATCTAAACTCAAAAATATCTATCCACAAATCCAACACAATAGGAAATATTAGAAAGAAAGCTCCAACCCAATGAGGATAACTACATCCAAGAAAGCACAGGAAATAAATAATTTCATACCAGCAAAAACAAGTAAGCACTTAAAGAGACTAACACCATCGCCATCAAAATAACAGGAAACAACAATCATTGGTTGTTAATATGTCTTAACATCACTGGACTTAATTCTCCAATACAAAGACACAGGCTAACAGAATGGATTTGAAAAGTGGAATCATGATTCTGCTACATAAAAGAAACACACTTCACTCATAAATATAGACATTATCATAGAGTAAAAGCAGAAAAAAATGTTTTCCAAGCAAACAAACCCAAGAAGCAAGCTTGAATATCCATCATAATATCTGATAAAAGAGAATTTTACCCAAAATTAATAAAAATAGGCAGAGGACACTTTATATTCATTAAAGGAGTAATGTATCAAGATAAAAGTCTCAATTCTGAATATCTATGTCCTCAAAACATTTATATATATACATATATACATATATACATACACACACACACACACACACACACATATATATATATAAAGCCTAAATTATACACTAAACACATCACCTTAATATTGGGAGAGATTAATATGACACCCTCAATAATTAACAAGTGATTCAGACAAAACTAAACAGAGAAATAGCAAAACTAACATTATCAATCAAACAATATTTTAAAACATCTATAGAATATTTCACCAAAAGACAAAAGAATGTACCTTTTGCTCAGCACCTCAAGGATCCTTCTCCAAAACTGACTTTATAGCTTGTCTCAAAGCAAGCCCCAAAAATACAAGAAATTTGAAATACCACTTTGTGTACTCTCAGACCACCATGAATTTAATCTGGACTTCAACGAATTCAGAAACACCAAAATGCCCACACACTCATGGAGATTGAACAACTCTCTATTCAATGATCCCTGGTTCAGGGAAGAAATAAAGAAAATAACTGGTTTCTAGAATTAAATGAAAATGAAGACACAACATTACCAAACTTATGGGACACAATGAAGGCATGCTAAAAGGATAGTTTATAACACTAAACACTTCCTTAAAGAAATCAGAAAGTTCTCATACCACCACCTATTTAAAGTAAATCTGATAGCTCTAGACAAAGATAAGCAAACCCACCAAACAGGAGTAGAAGGCAGGAAATAATCAAAATCAGGGATGAAATTACTTAGTTAGAAGCAAAGAAAACAATATGAAGCATCAACAAAACCAAGGGGTGGTTCTTTGAGAAAATCAACAAGATAGACAAATGCTTAGACAACTTAACCAAAAGTAGAGAGACATTATCTAAGTGAACAAAATCAGCAATGAAATGGGAAACATAACAATGGACATTGAGGAAATTCAAAGAATCCTTAGGTCTTCCTTCAAAGGCTGGAATTACACAAAACTGGAAAATCTTAAAGAGCTTGATGCAATTTTTAGGAATATAATATTTACCAAAGTTAAATAAATATCAAGTAAACTAAACATCTCTCTAATCCCTAAAGAAATAGAAGCACTCTCCCAATTAAAAAAAACAAAAAACAAAAAACAAAAAACAAAAAACAAAACACCAAGGACCAGATAGTTTTACTACAGAGTTCTATCAGACTTTCAAAGAAGAGATAATTCCAATACTCTTCAACCTATTCCAAAAGATATAAATAGAAGGGACACTGGCATATTCATTATATGAATCCACAGCCACACTGATACCTAAACCATACAAAAACTCAAAAAGAAAGACCATTTCAGACTGATTTTCTTATGAACATTGACACAAAAACCCTCAATAAGCCACAACAACACAATCATCCATCAAGATTAAGTAGTCTTCATCCCAGGAATGCAAAGATAGTTCAATTTAGGAAAATCTTTCAACATAGTCCACCATCTAAATAATCTGAAAGAAAAAATTCACATAATCATCTCACTAAATGCTGAAAAAGCCTTAGTCAAAATCCAACAGCCCTTTATGTTAAAAGTATTAGAGAGATCACAGATACAGTGAACATACCTAAACATAATCAAAGCAATATACAGCAAGTCAATAGCCAACATCAAATAAAAAGGAGAGAAAATTCAACTAATTTTACTAAAACCAGTGACAATACTCGGCTGTCCACTTTCTACTTATTTATTAAATATAGCATTTGAAGTTCTAACAAGAGCAATTAAAAAGCAAAAGAAGATAAAGGAGATAAAATGGAAATGAAGAAGATAACATATCCCTATTTGTGGATGATATGATAGTATACATAAGCAAGAATTCTACCAGTGAACTCCTCTAGATGGTTAATACCTTCAGGAAAGTGGCTGGATACAAAATTAACTCAAAGAAATCAGTATTCCTGACAATTATACAAATGAAAATTGGGCCAAGAAAGAAATTGGGGAAATAACAACCTTTACCAAAACTACAAATAATATAAAACATCTTGGTACAATTCTAATGATGCAAGGGAAATATCTATATGGTTCAGGCTTTTAGATCAACAATTGACAAACAGAACCTTATGAAATTTAAAGGTATTTGTAAGGCAAAGGACACTGTCAATAAGACTAAATAGTAACCTACAGATTATACTAATTCTACATTTAATAAAGAGGGCTAATATCCAAAATATATAAAGAACACAAGAAGTTAGACTCCAAAAAACCTCAAATAACCAATTTAAAAATGTGATACAGAGCTATGTAGAGAATTCTCAACAGAGGAATCTCGAATGGCCAAGTACCATGTAAAGAAATGACCAAAGTCCTTAGTAATCAGTGAAATGAAAATCAAAACAACTGTGATGTTCCATCTTACACACATTAGAATGGCTACAATCACACACTCAAGAGACAGCATATGATAGCTTGGATTTGGAGAAAGGGGAACAATTCTGCATTGCTGGTGAGAGTGAAAACTTGTATAATGTCTTTGGAAACAAATTGGGCTGTCCTTCATAAATAAACGAATTGTTCTACCTCAAGACTCAGCTATACCACTCCTAGGAATATACCCAGAAGGTGCTCCACCATTCCACAAAGATACTTGCTTAACTATGTTCATAGCTGCTTTATTAACAATAGCCTAAAACTGGAAATAAACTATATATATCTCAATGGAAAAATGGATACAGAAAATGAGGTAAATGTACACAATGGAATATTATCCAGCTAGTAAAAACAAAGACATCATGCATTTTTCAGGCAAATGGATGGAACTTGAGAATATCATCCTGATTGAAGTAACCTAGACCCAAGAGGACATGTATGGTATAGACTCACTTATAAGTATATATTAGCTATAGTCTACAGCATATTGATGCTACATTACACAGATCCAACGAAGTTAAACAAGATGGAAAGGGCAAGTGAAGATACTTATCCCCACTTAGAAGGGGAAATAAAATAGCCTTAAGAGGCAGAGGAGGGAGGTAACTGGGTGATGGAACAGTGATTGTAATGGGGGGTTCAGGAGAAGGTATGGAGAGCAACAAGATAGATGACCACATGGACATGAGAATGAATGGAAATCTGCAACAGGTAGAGGTGAGAAAATGGGGCATCTCCAGGATGTGAGAGAGACCTGGGATAAGGAAGGTGTCCAATAATCAATAGGGGTGACTTTAGGTGTTCTCTCAGCATTGGGGAAATAGAATCTGAAGAGACTACCTGTTGTAGTCAGGTAGAAACCCCAGTGGAGCAATGGGAACATCATCTCACCAACAGAATTTTGACCCAAAATGTACCCTGTTTACAAAACATGAAGTGATGGGGGGTTAGCACAGAAACTGAGGGAATGACCAAGCTACAACCTGCCCAAATTAAGACCCATCCCATGGGCAAACACCAATGTTTGACTCTATTAATGATACACTGTTTTGCTTGCAGATAGAAGACCACTATGACTGTCTTCTGAGATATGCCACCCAGAAGCTGGCAAAGACTGATTCAGATACCCACAACCGAACAGTAGATAGAGGTTGTTGGCTGTCATAGAAGAGTAAGAGAAATGATTGTGCTCCTGAAGGGGATAAAAACTCTACAAAAAGACCAACAGTGTCAACTAATGTGAATTCTTGGGATGCTCAGAAACTGAACCATCAATCAAAGAAAACATACAGGCTGTATCTAGGCCTCCCCACACCTATGTTTCAGATGTGCAACTTGGTCTTCATGTGGGTCCCAAACAGTTGGAGCAGGGGCTTTCCCAAAAGCTGTTACCTGTATATGGGATGTCTTTCTAGCTGGAATGTCTTATCTGGCCTCACCTGTGAAAGGATGAGCCTAACCTCATAGATACTTGATGTGTCTGGATGGAGAGATAATCAGGGGGTCCCAACCACTCAGTGAAGAAATGGAAGATGGAAGAGGGTACAGGAGTAAGCATTTTGGAAGAGTGTAACAGTGAGTTGGGCAGTGAGCAAGATATAAAGTGACTAGGTTAAGATCTTTTTTTTTTTTTTTTTTTTTTTTTTTTTTTTTTTTTTTTTTTTTTTTTTTTTTTTTTTTTTTTTTTTTTTTTTTTTTTTTTTTTTTTTTTTTGGTTTTTTTGAGACAGGGTTTCTCTGTGTAGCCCTGGCTGTCCTGGAACTCACTCTGTAGACCAGGCTGGCCTCGAACTCAGAAATTCACCTGCCTCTGCCTCCCAAGTGCTGGGATTAAAGGTGTGCGCCACCACTGCCCAGCTAGGTTAAAATCTTAAAGAGAGAAAGAAAGAAAGAAAGAAAGAAAGAAAGAAAGAAAGAAAGAAAGAAAGAAAGAAAGAAAGAAAGAAAGAAAGAAAGAAAGAAAGAAAGAAAGAAAGAAAGAAAACAAACAAAAAAACCAAACAAACAAAAATGGAAAATGGGATGAAATTATCAAAACCATGGCTAAAGGTAATAAAAAAATTATATATATATTCACTTAAACAAAGAACAAAGTGAGGGTCTTTAAAAAGTTAAGTAATTTTTACAAACACTTGGCACCTCAGGCAGAAGACAAAGAAAGAAAAGACATTAATAAAACTTGGTATTTAAACAGACATCTTCTGTTTTGTTTAAAAATAGCAGGTCCTAGAACAAGGACCATCGTATTTAGAAAATCAGAAGAACAGGCTTCTAAGACCTATATTACACCATTAGATTTTAAAATATGATTGGGAAATTTTCAAATTGCATAAAACTTATCAAAAGTAAACCAATATAAAGTAGAAATGTAAAATATCGTAACTAGTAATAAAATTAAGGAATAAAAATAACAGCCTCTCAACTTTAAAATTCAAGGACCAAATGAATCTACCAAAGAATTCTCACAAAATTTTGAAAGAATGAACAACAATATTTATTCTATAAAACAGAAAAGAATAAAGGGATTTCACTTAATGTTTATGAATCTAGCATTGCACTGATATAAACAATATATAAAGAAAATCATAGAAAATGCAAACTACAGATTGAAGTCTCTTATGTAGGCAGAAGCCAAAATGCTCAGTAGAATTTTGGTAACAATATTTAAGATTATATCAACAAGATTTTTCATTATGATCTAGTTGGTCCCACTCTTTTTCTTGTATTGTTTTTTTTTATTTTATTGGATATTTTTTATTTACATTTCAAATGTTATCCCCTTTCTTGGTTTCCCATCTGGAAACCCCTTGTCTCATCCCCCTCCCCCTGCTTCTATGAGGGTGCTCCCCTATCCACCCACCTACCCACTCCTGCCTCCCTGCCTGGCATTCCCCTACACTGGGGCATCAAGCCTTCACAGGACCAAGGGCCTTTCCTCCCACTGATGCCTGACAATGTCATCCTCTGCTACATATGTGGCTAGAGCCATGGGTCACTCCATGGGTACACTTTGGTTAGTGGTTTAGTCCCTGGGAGATTGTGTGGGGGGGGTAAGTTGATATTGTTTTTCTTCCTATGGAGTCTTGTAAATGATGATAATGAAGATGACATGATGCTGCTGCTGCTGCTGCTGCTGGTGGTGGTGGTGTGTGTGTGTGTATGTGTGTATGTGTAAGTGAACAATATCAATCAAATAATCTCAAAGTCAGAAAACACAAAAATATTATTAAAATGCAAAAGACCACAGATCTGATAATATTAGCAAAATGGTAGGATTAAAAATGAACACACAAATACACACACACACACACACAATCACAGTAACTTCCATATACAGAAAAACTTGAAAATATTTCATTGTCAAAGAAAAAAACCAAACCAAAACAAACACTAGAAATGCACCTAATGAAGGTAATGAAAAATATTTACAAGTTACCAAAAGGAAAAAAAGAAGGAAAAGGAAGAAATAAAGTAAAAACAAAAGAAGTTAATAAATTAAAGGGTATGCAAGTAACTGGAAAGGACTTTTCTACTCATATATCAGAAGAAACCATATTGTAAAAATGACCATCCTAACAAAACTGATCTATAGAATGTATACCATCTTAATCAAATCACTGGGAGTATTTGCTGTAGTCATAGAAAATGAACCTCAGTCTTTATATTAAGGCACCGAAGATAAAGATTACCCAAAGAAATCTGCAAATTGGTGAAAGAAAGAAAGTATGCTGCAGGACATATTACACCAGAATTGTACTAGGGAGGCATAGAAACAAAGCATTATGCCTGCAGAAATAAGACATTTAGATGAATGGAATAGAATAGAAGAACCACATATATTTTCAAACACCTAGGGCTCCCTGAAACTTGACAAAAGTGTCGAAATGGTGTGGAGAAATGATAGCAACATTAAGAAATCTTGTTTAGAAACATAAATTTTAAAATATAGAAAACTAAAACAGAACCATTGTGTCTCATCATATCTAAAATTCAAGCTTAAATGGATATAAAACCACAATATAAAATCTGATACTCTAAACCTGCTAGGGAAAAACTCATGTGTACACTTCAATTTGTAAACAACGTAAGGACTTTACATATAGCTATTTGTAACTACATGGAACATGATTGACATTTGCCAAATGGGATTTCATACACTAAAAATGTCTTTTAGGCAAAGGAAATGGTCAGTTGAGAGAAAAGACAACGCATATCAGGGGATAAATTCATTCCATGCTTAATATCTAATAAAAGGTTAATTTTTATAATACACAGTAACTCCAAAAACTTAACATTTGTATGTTTAGTCCCAAGTTGAGGAAGAGTTTGGGATTGATTAGGAGATGTGGCTTTGTTGGAAAGTAAAGACAAGCAACACAATTAAAAATGAAGTAAGGGAACAAACAGAATTCTTAGGAAAATAAATGTAAATTGCTTTAAGTTTCTATTTTATTCTAGTCAGAATTGTTATAACTGAAAATACAAAGGACAGCATGCTGGTGTGGATACATGGAAAATGAATTCTTATATATGATTGGCACATGAATTGGTATTAGAAAGCATTAATGGACAGTTTTCAACAAACAAAAATTGTTCTATCATAAGATTCTGTGGAGAGCTTTGGGGGCTTCTTGGCAAAGAATCTGACATTTGACCAAGGACAAGGAAATGGGCTTCAGGCAGGAAACTGACATTGGGCCATGTCAAGGAAGTAAGCTCCGGCAGGAATCTAATCTTAGGCTCAAACAGGGAAGTACATTCTGGCAGAAATCTTAATTTTAGGATGGAACAGAAGTAGGCTTCAGGCAAGAATCTGATTTGGGGCTTTGGACAAAGAAATAGGCTCAGATATTTTGGTCTTCCTGACAGCCCTTAGAAACAGTGGTCACAGGAACGATCATGGGACTTTGCTTATTGCCTTGCCTGTTCCTTGACTATTTGTGTTTTTGTACTGTTTGCCCTTATTGCTTGCATGTAATTAAAATTGTATAAAAGTGGATTGGGAGAAAATAAACCTGCCTTCAGTCTCAGAATTGACTGAGGTCATGCTGCAGTATTGGCTAATTGTCTCTTCCTTTTCAATCCTCAATTCTACACTGGAGAACTTGTTGACTAACTTAGCATACTTTAGCAAAAACCATATATGCTGCTCCTGCACATATACCCAGATGACTATACACTAAACATATGCTTGTACGTCCAAGTTCATTGTTTCTGTATTCACAAAAATTAGAAAATACATTCAAGTCACCCTGATATCTAAACCACACAGAGACCCAACAAAGAAAGAGAATTTCAGATGAATGTCCCTTATGAATATTGATGCAAAAATACTCAATAAAATACTGACAAAGTCCATCAATGTAATAAACCATATAACTAAACTTAAAGAAACAGAAATACCTTATGATCATCTCATTAGAAGCTGAAAAATCTTTGAACAAAAATCTAACACCTCCTCAGGTTAAAAGTCTTAAAGATATTAGGGATACAAGTTGAATGCCTAAACACAATAATAAAAAGACCATACAGCAAACCAATAGCCAAAATCAAATTAAACTGAGGAAAAATTAAAGCAATTATATTAAAATCAGGGACAAGACATGGCTGTCCACTCTTTCCATTCAACATAGTACTAGAAGTTCTAGCTAGAGTAATCAGACAACTAAAGGACATAAAGGGAGTACAAATTGGAAAGAAAGAAGACAAAGTATTGCTATTCCCAGATGATTTGATAATACACTTAAGTGACTCCAAAAACTTTACCAGAGAACTCTTGCAGTTGATAAACACTAATACATGTATATGGTTTACTGGAGTGGTCTTATTTCAACTACTCCAACAAAGTTTGTCTCTGGATGCAAATTCCAAGAATCCAGTAATTGATTAGCCCACAATGCTGAAAGTTTAGCTGGTCCTCAGTATACAGAGGTAGGGTCTAATGACCCTGAAGGAATATCCTTGCCAGCAAAAAAATGAGGATAAATATATTTGTAAGAACTTCCTTCTTCCATGTTCTTTATATAGGCTACTACCAGATGGCATGACCTAGATAAGATGGGTCTTTCCATTTCAAATGATGCAGTCAAGAAAAATCCCTCACAGGTATACTCAGCTACTTCAACTTTATTTAATTCCAGATGTAGTCAAGTTGAAAACCAACAGGAACTATCATAATACCTTAGGGTAAAAGGGTTGGGAATTAAATGGGCCTAAAAACAGGCAGCTGTGGCTGTTCTAATAGCTGAATAAACATTTAAAATATATTACTTATAAATGACAATGGTTAAGGAAAGTATCCATCAATAGTTCATTAGGATTCTGTCCATACTTCCTTAACAAATGTATTGCTAATTACACAGATAAATCCCAGTAGAGCTGCAGTGACTTGTTGGTCAAATGACGTGGTAAAGAGTGAAGTCCTGCACATCCGCCCAGTGGACTAGTGGACCCTGAGAGAGGCGGGAAGTGTGGGCAGTTGACTGTGCCCACCGCCAAGGGCCACTGGGCTTGTCAGGCTGTGAGAAGCCTCTTCAGAGAGACAGCTCGGGGTTGGTGGAGGCAGCTGTGGCTCCCGGGGGAGGCAGCTGTGGCTCCCGGGAAATGCACCGCAGCTGGCTCCATGGGGTTCCCAGGCTCTGGGCATCACAGACCCCCGCTGGATGCTGCAGAAGAGCTGAGAACGAAGTGGGGCCACAGACTGGATCTAGCCTGGGCTAACGAGGGAAAGGAAGCATGGCTGGCATCCCGTGGGCAGGACCAATTTGGCAGCTTGTGTGCCAGCCAGCTGGATTGGCTTGGGTAGATTGCTGCCATGGCTGGGAACACTGGGATAGCTTAGGCATGAGGTTAGAAGATGGCTCTTTAGGTGAAGGCCAGTTCCATTGTTTCCCATTGCAGATGAAGAGAGACAGTCCAGGGTTTCAGAGCATTTATTATCATTGCTGAGAGTGGCATGGGTGAGACCTTACCCCTTGAACTCAGGGAGGGGCGAGGTTGAAATAGTAAGTCGGAAGGGGCCTGACTAAGCCTCTAGGTGCCTCATTAACATGGGGATGTCTTCAGGCTACATGACCACACCTCTACCTGTGGCTCAGGGGCATGATCACGCCTCTAACTGAGGAGGAGCTAGAGGGGCATTTCCTTTTTATGTAACCAATTGTCACAGACCTTTGGAGAGATATAGGCACATGTCAAGAGCTGTTTCTAGGAGCCTGGTAAATGCCTGCCATTGCTACTTATAGGATTTTTTACCCTCTATTTGGCCCACGGAGTTTGTACCTTGGCTCTACCAGAAAACAGACTGCCTTTCACGGCCCTGCAGTGACTCATATGTACAATACAGTAATTGTTTAAAAGGATATCTTAATAAAATAAGCATAAATATCTGAATTAAACCACATCATATATCAAATTAGTTTAATATATCAACAAACATTTCATCTAAGTACTGTAGAATATACCTTCCTCTCTGTAGACAATGGAACTTTAAAATTAGAATACATATTATAGCACCAAACAAGTCTTAACAAATATAATAAAATTGGAAAAAATTTCAAGTCCCTGTCTTGGCCACTGTCCTAATGTTGTGAAGAGACACCATGAGTAAGACATTTATAAATGAAAGCATTTAATTGGAGGCATGTTTACAGTATCAGTGACTTAGTCCTTTATTATTATGGCATAGACAATGGCATCCCACAGGTAGCCATGATATTGCAGAAGTTTGCAGCTGAATATTCTAGATTCTGATATAAAGGCGGCCAGTGGCAAGGAAAGAAACTGGGCCAAGCATGTACTTTTAAACTAAAAAGGCCTAAGTCCGCTCTGGCTATGGAAACAGGTATGCTAATTACAGGCCTTTATCTCTCATTATGTTCCTTGTAATCAAATCCTCCAGTCAGTCCCATTCCCAGCTCTTTAACAGAACACCTGCTTCAGCATCGCTTGACCTCTGTTCACATGGACAGTGGATCCCATAGATTTTCTCCTTCTAATATTTCTCCTCCAACATGTTTCTTTATTCCAGCCTCAATCTACAGCATGCATTACCCCTGCTAGCACACAGGCTACTACAGACAAGGATGTAAGTAGGCTAATAGCATATTATGACCACTATTTCCATTGTTCCAGTTTTAGTCTACCAGTCTCATTCCCCAATTGTGCAATAGAACACATGAGGCAGTCTCACCTTCACCTCATCTCTAGTGGATCATACATATCTTCCACTTCTAATTTCCCTCCTCAAACTATTTGACTTATTCCACCCCATTCCAAACACCAACAGGCTTTACCTGCAATCACATAGGTGACTTATTCCAGGGAACAAGGGAGGATAATTGCAGATACTCACTTTGGCCTCCGTTCCAACAAGTCAACCCCCCAATACTAATTCCATGATCTGCTGATGTACTCTGTACTCACTCCCTGCCCTCATTGATGTGGAATTGAATAAAAAAATCTTGGTAGAACACAGTTTTCCTCTGTTGGGATGCCCAATCCATTACCATTTCTATGTTTCAGCTCTTAATCCACATAAATACATTTTATCCAGATCTCCAAGGAGCCACACATATCTGGTCTAAAGAAAATTTCCTACCAGGCAACACAAAGTCATCACACTATCCTAAAAGAGAAGAAACAGACACCAAGGAACAATAAACATAATCAACAAAAATAAATCCAAAAATTAGCACCTAGATCTATAATCATCCCAATCCTAGATATGTAGAGACCGGCATAAGATAACAATAATTAACAGCTGGGACCATATGTCTCCATTTGTGCTCAGCTATCCTACCAGAGCATGCCCTGAATATTTTAGCAGACCTAAAGCACATGAAAAACACATTAAAAGAGCCTTATGGAGATGATCTCTTAGGGATCCTCTAAGAGGTTAATAAATCTCTTAAAGAAATTCAGGAAAACATAAACAATAATTTGCCAATTGGTCAAACCTCAAAGACCAATAAAGCAAGTGACATGTCATATTGGCAAAGATATGTAATAAAGGAAAAATGCATCTATTGTTGATGGGAGTGCAAACTTCTACAGGCACATTGGAAATCAATATAGTGGTTCCTTACCATGATCAGAATTGATCTACCTAAAGATCCAGTTATACTACTTATACTACTCTTGGGAATATATCCAAAAGATGGTGTGTCATACCACAAGGACACTCTCATGTATTTTCATTGCTGCTTTCTTCATAATGACCAGAGACTGGAATCAGATTCTAAGTCCCTCAACAGAAAAATTGATGAGGAAATGTGGAACATTTACACAATCGAATATTACTTAACCAAGCTAAAGCACATGAAAGAGACCTAAAACGAGCCTTATGGAAGGATCTCTTAGAGGACCTCTAAGAAATTAATGAATCTCTTAAAGAAATTCAGAAAAACACAATGGTTTGTCAATTCATCAAACCTCAAAGATCAATAAAGCAAGTGACAGGTCATGTTTAAAATGACAACATGAAATGTACATGCAAATGTATAGAACTAGAACAAAATCATCCTGGGTGAAGTAACCCAGATACAGAAAGTTAAATATGGTATATATTCACGTATATATAGGCATTAGGTATTAAATAATTGATAACCAAGCTTCAATATGTACATCCAGACAGGTTTGATACAGAGAAAGGATTAGCAGAGGATACATGGTTCTTTCTAGAATGGACAAATAGAGTAGATTTTATGGGTGTACTGGAAACAGGTGGAGATCTAATAGGAGCATCAGATGGTAAAGTAGAAATAGGGTTGACAGAAAAATGAGGGGAGAGACAGCTGTAATTGAGGGGCATCTGTAGGATGATATGGTAAACTGGTGCAATAGAAACTTCCTAAAACTAGATTATGGCAATCCTAATATTTTCTAATAATATGGAATACAAGGTCTCATCACCAAACAAGTTTTCCAGTTGAGGTTTTACCAAGGGTTTTACCATGAAAATGGCCAAATAAGCCAGACTGTTGCTATGGAAATGGGTTGCTCTTGGCAAAATGTTAGCAGAGCCCCATCACTGAGTACAACGGCCACACAACACACTGAAAACAGAGAAATCCACATAGTACCTTTATGAAGTTCTCACCTTTTTTTTTCTAGTGTCTTTGGTGCAGATATTTATTCACCAACTCTTGTAAAAGAAACAAACATAAACCCACCCACAAAAATTTTGACTTAGAGTCTGGACTGCTAGCAAGATATGCTAGGGCAATGGTGGCGTAAAACATGTGGAAGAAGCCACCATTGATTTTAATTAAGGTCTGTTCCAAGAGATGAAACCTATACCTGACATTGCTTCAGTAGCTAAAAGACAGAGACAAAATAACAGAAAGTTCTAGAGTAAAAACTAACCCTAATGGTCTAAAATGAAAGAAAAGCATATCAATAAAATGACTCCTAATGGGAACAGATGAAGAGACCCACAGCCAGACATTATGTGAAAAGAGAGTCCTTGGAACACTCAGGTATAAATGGGGTACCTCCATCAAATTCTTTCCCTCAGTGCTCAGGGAACACCCTAGGAAGGTGAGGCAAGAAGAATGCAAGAGCCAAATTGGATGGAGGATACCAGATCAACAAGACCCTGTGAATCAGTTAAGCAAGGATAAATGATCTCACAGAGTTCGATGCAACATTCACAAGGCCTTCACAGGTCTACACCAGGTTCTCCATCCCTATCATTTCCAGTTTAGTATTTCTATGAGTTTCCTGAATGTGCTAATAAGTAGTTGTCTCATTCTTGTTTGTTCTCACAGTCTATTTCCCTCTTGTTTGCACTGTTCATATTATATTTTATTTTGTAATATTTTTTAAATGAATAAATAAATCAACTAAAGTACACCATGACACTCTTGTGGTGGTTAACAACTAAACTCTCACTTATACATACTGGGAAAAAATATGTACAACAGTGTGATACAGGTATATCAAACCCTTTGGGGCAGGATATATGTTTAGGTATAGTTGACCAGAAAATAATAAACTCCAGAATTTTGTGGTATTTAGCAATATGTTTGTTGTTATTGTTGTTATTTTCTTTTGGTATTGTTATATTTTGTTTTCTAGGATTTGTGTTGTGTTTGGCTTTTCCATTGCTTTCTGAAAAAGAATTTAATGTCTCATTGGTAGGGAAAAGGAGAGGATTTGGATATATTTGGGAGAGGGGAAGAATATCATCAAATATACACAAATTTTAAAAATAAAATAAAAAATATAATAAAAACAGACTGTAATATTATTTCTTCTGCTTCTTACTCCTTAGAGTTACTAATTGTTGACATTTGTGGTTCCACACGAATTCTTCTATTATTTTTCCTAGACTTGTGATACATGACAAAGGACTTATGGTCATGATAGCATTAATTCTTTAAATTAGTTTTGGTAGTATAGTCATATTTACAATAATTATACCAGCAAGGAATATAAAAATTTTTTTCATACTCTTGTATCATCTGTAATTTCACATTTCAGTATTCTGAAATTTTCACTGTAGAAATATTTTACTTCTTTGTTTGCGATGTTCCTAAACACCTACTTTTGTTTGTATAGAATTTTTTCCCAAATTTTATTCTCTGAGACTAAATTGTTAGCATGAAAGAAGGCTATATATAAAATGTTGTTCTATATCCTGCAACTTAACTGGAGTGTTTTAAGTCTGAGAATTTTCTTGTAAACAAAGCAGGATATTCTAATTAAATAATCATGCCTTCACATCTGAAGAATATTCCACTGTGTATTTGTGCTGAATCTTTATCATCCATTCATCTGCTATAGCACATTTCTGTTGTTTAACTTCCTGACTGTTGTGAATATGACAGAAATGACCACAAGTGAGCAAGTGTCTGTTAAGTAAGTCAAGTCCTTTGAGTATATGCCCAGGAGTAAGTGATATAGCTAGGTGAATGGTAGATTTATTTTTAGGGGTTTTGGTGGTGGTGTTCTTGTTACTTTGTTTGAATTTCTTTCCTTGTCTTTTTTTCTATTCATTCATTCATTTATTCATTCATTGAATTTTAGATTCTCCATACTGATTATCAGAGAGGTTGTAACAATTTGCAATCCTACCAACACTCAGTGAGGGCTGCTCTCTCTACAAAACTTTGAAACTATCTGTTTCAGTGGTTTTGTGGATTTTAACCATTCTGTGTTTTTTTTGTTTTGTTTTTTTTTGTTTTTTTTTTTTTTTAGTTCCGTCAGTCTGGTACTTTTTTAAAATTATTATTATTTTTTTTGATACTTTATTTACATTTCCAATGTTTCCCCTTTTCTAGGTCTCCTCTTAGGAAACCACCTATCCTCTCCCCCTCCCTCACCTCTGAAGGAATTCAACCTCCCACCCATCTGCGGACCCACTCCCGTATTCCCATCTTGACTTTCCCCTTTACTGGGGCCTCATCTCCCCCTGGTGTCCAACAAGGCCCTCCTCTGCGACATATGTAGTCCGAACCATGGGTCCCTCGATGTGTATTCTTTGGCTGGTGGTCCAGCCTCCGGGAGGATGGGGGGGGTGTCAGGCCAGTCGACACTGTTGCTCCTCCATGGGGCTGCAGACTCCCTCAGCTCCTTCAGTCCCTTCTTCAAGTCCTCCATCTGGGACCTCACTCTCAGTCTAGCAGTTACTGTAAAGTGAAACTGGGGTGTTCTGAACTTTTGGGCTAATATCCACTTATCAGTGAGTACATACCATGTTCATTCTTTTATGACTAAGCTAGCTCACTCAGGATGATATTTTCAAGTTCCATCCATTTGCCTGCAAATTTCATTAAGTCGTTGGTTTAATAGCTGAGTAGTACTCCATTGTGTAAATGTACCACATTTTCTGTATCCATTCCTCTGATGAGGGACATCTGGGTTGTTTCCAGCTTCTGGCTATTATAAATATGGCTGCTAAGAACATAGTGGCGCATATGTCTTTATTACATGTTGGAGCATCTTCTGGGTATATGCCCAGGAGTGGTATAGCTGGGTCCTCAGGTAGTATTATGTCCATTTTTCTGAGGGTTCCCCCAAACTGATTTCCAGAGTGGTTGTACCAGTTTGCAATCCCACCAACAACGGAGGAATGTTCCTCTTTCTCCACATCCTCGCCAGCATCTGCTGTCACCTGAGGTTTTGATCTTGGCCATTCTGACTGG
>CM052713.1:11514963-11557216 GCA_028551405.1 Uromys caudimaculatus
AACCATTCCTGCATCCCTGGGATGAAGCCTACTTAATCATGATGAATGATCGTTTTGATGTGTACTTGGATTTGGTTTGTGAGAATTTTATTGAGTATTTTTGCATTGATATTCATAAGGGAAATTGGTCTGAAGTTTTCTTTCTCTGTTGAGTCTTTGTGAGGTTTTGGTATCAGTGTAACTGTGGCATCATAGAAGGAATTGGGTAGTGTTCCTTCTGTTTCTATTTTGTGGAATAGATTAAAGAGTATTGGTATTAGGTCTTCTTTGAAGGTCTGATAGAATTCTGCAGTGAACCCATCTGGTCCTGGGCTTTTTTTGGTTGGGAGTCTATTACTGACTGCTTCTATTTCTTTAGGCATTTTGGGATTGTTAAATGGTTTATCTGATCCTGACTTAACTTTGGGATTTGGTATCTGTCTAGAAAATTGTCCATTTCATCCAGATTTTGCAGTTTTGTTGAGTATAGGCTTTTGTAGTAGGATCTGATGATTTTTTGAATTTCCTCAGAATCTGTTGTTATGTCTCCCTTTTCATTTCTAATTTTGTTAATTTGCATCCTGTCTCTGTGCTCTCTGGTTAGTCTGGCTAAGGGTTTATCTATCTTGTTGATTTTCTAAAAGAACCAACTCTTGGTTTTGTTGATCCTTTGTATAGTTCTTTTTGTTTTTACATGATTGATTTCAGCCCTGAGTTTGATTATTTCCTGCCTTTTACTCCTCTTGGGTGCATTAGCATCTTTTTGTTCTAGAGCATTCAAGTGTGCTGTTAAGCTGCTGGTGTATGCTCTCTCCAGATTCTTTTTGGAGCTATGAGTTTTCCTCTTAACACTGCCTTCACTGTGTCCCATAAGTTTGGCCATGTTGTATTTTCATTTTCATTAAATTCTAGGAAGTCTTCAATTTCTTTCTTTATTTCTTCCTTGACCAAGTTGTCACTGAGTAGAGCATTGTTCAGCTTCCATGTGTATGTGGTTTTTCTGTTCTTATTTTTGCCAGTGAAAACCAGCCTTAATCCGTAGTGATCTGTTTAGAGGCATGGGATTATTTCAGTCTTCTTGTATCTGTTGAGGTTTGTTTTGTGACTGATTTTATGGTCAATTTTGGAGAAGGTACCATGAGATGCTGAGAAGAAGGTATATTCTTTTGATTTAGGATGAAATGGTCTATAGATATCTGTTAAATCATTTTGGTTCATAACATCTATTAGTTTCACTGTTTCTCTGTTTAGTTTGTGCTTCCAAGATCTGTCTATTGATGATAATGGGGTGTTGAAGTTGCCTACTATTATTGTGTGAAGCTCAATGTGTGCTTTCAGCTTTAGTAAAGTTTCTTTTATGAATGTGGGTGCCCTTGCATTTGGAGCATAGATGTTCAGGATTGAAAGTTCTTCTTGGTAGATTTTTTCCTTTGATGAATATGAAGTGTCCTTCCTTATCTTTTTTGATGACTTTTGGGTGAAAGTCGATTTTATCCGATATTAGAATCACTACTCCAACCTGTTTCTTGGGACCATTTGCCTGGAAAATTGCTTATCAGCCCTTTACTCTGAAGTAGTGTTTGTCTTTATCACAGAGATGTGTTTCTTAAATGCAGCAAAATCCTGGGTCCTCTTTGTTGATCCAGTCTTTCAGTCTATGTCTTTTTATTGAGGAATTGAGTCCATTGATGTTAAGAGATATTAAGGAATAGTGATTGTTGGTTCCTATTATTTTCGATGTTATTTTTTTTAATGTGGCTATCTTCTTTTCAGTTTGTTGAAAGATTGCTTAATTTCTTTTTCTAGGGTGCACTTTCCCTCTTTGAGTTGACATTTACCATCCATTATCCTTTTTAGGGCTGGGTTTATGGAAACGTATTGTGTGAATTTGGTTTTGTCACAAAATATTTTGGTTTCACCATCTATGGTAATTGACAGTTTTGCTAGATATAGTAGCCTGAGTTGGCAGTTGTGTTCTCGTAGGGTCTGTATGAGTTCTGCCCAGGATCTTCTAGCTTTCATAGTCTCTGGTGAGAAGTCAGGTGTAATTCTGATAGGCCTGCCTTTATATGTTACTTAACATTTTTCCCTTACTATTCTTAATATTCTTTCCTTGTTTTGTGTATTTGGTGTTTTCACTATAATGTGATGGGACGAATTTCTTTTCTAGTCCCATCTGTTTGGAGTTCTGTAAGCTTCTTGTATATTTATGTTCATTTCTTTCTTTAGGTTATGGAAGTTTTCTTCTATCATTTTGTTGAAGATATTTACTGGTCCTTTAAGTTGGGAATCTTTACTCTCTTCTATACCTATTATCTTTAGGTTCTGTCTTTTCATTGTGTCCTGAATTTCATGGATGTTTTGGGTTAGAAGCTTTTTGCATTTTGCATTTTCTTTTACTGTTGTGTCAATGTTATCTATGGTATCTTCTGCTCCTGAGATTCTCTTTTCTATCTCTTGTATTCTGTTGGTGTTGCTTACATCAATGACTCCTGCTCTCTTTCCTAGGTTTTCTAACTCCAGGGTTGTCTCTCTTTGTGATTTCTTTATTGTTTCTATTTCTATTTTTAGCTTCTGGATGGTTTTGTGCATTTCCTTTGTCTCTTCGATTGTGTTTTCCTGTAATTCTGACTGTTTGTTTGAGTTTTCCTGTAATTCTTTAATGGATTTTTGTGTCTCCTCTTTAAGGGCTTCTAGTTGTTTATCTCTGTTCTCTTGTATTTCTTTACGGTGTTAATTTCTTTCTTAAAGTCTTCTATCATCAACATGAGAAATGATTTTAAATCTGAGTTTTGCTTTTCTGGTGTCTTGGGAAATCCAGGGCTGCTGTGGTGGGAGAGCTGGGTTCTGATGATGCCAAGTAGCCTTGGTTTCTGGTCCTTATGTTCTTACCCTTGCCTTTTGCCGTCTTGTTAACTCTGATGTTAGCTGGTCTTACTCTGTCTGGCTGTGGCTTCCCCCTCCTGCAGGCCTCTGTGTCAATACTCCTTGAAGACCAGCTCTCTATGAGAGGTACTTGGGCCTGGAGAGCTGTGGCACAGGGTCAGCTCTGGGGTACAGACAGAAACCAGAAGGATCCTGTCCCCAGCTGTCCCTTGGCTCCTATGTCCTGATGGCTCTGTAAGGGTTCCTCTTGATCCAGTGAGCTTGAACAGAAGTGGTGGCCCTGCCTGTGCTCAAAGATGTGTCAGCACTCCTGGGATACCGGCTCTCCCCTGTAGCCCCATGGCTCAGGCTGAGGTCCCCAGGCACAGATGGAAACTGGAAAGTTCCTGTGCCTGACTTTACCTCAGTCCCTGTGACCCAACGGTTCTGGGCAGGTCATGGTGAGCAGTGGTGCTCAACCTAACCCTTGTCACAGCTTTTCCACGCTCCAGGGAGGGTAGCCTTCTCCTAGTGCTCCTTTACTATGGACCCCTGGTGGCAGAGGTCTCCACCCACAGATGGAAACCAGAAAGTTGAGGGGTTTCCTGTCCCCGAATTTTCCTCAGACCCTGTATCCCGCTGATTTTGAGTGGGTCTCGGTGAGCAGTGGTGCTCGCCCAAACCCCACGCATGGCTTTTCCATGCTAGTGGGAGGGTAGCCTTCTTCTGGTGCTCCTTGGCTATGGACCCCTGGTCAACCATTCTGACTGAGGTAAGATGAAGCCTTAAATTTGGTTTAGTTTGCATTTCTGTTATTGTTAAGAGTAATGAATGGTTTTTGAGTTATCTCTTTGACATTCTTTTATTATTTACATTTTAAATGTTAGCCCCTTTCCTGTTTTCCCCTCTGCAAACCCCCTACCCTATCCCCCTTACCCTGTTTCTATGAGTTTCTCCCCACTACCTCCCCACTCCTGCCACACAGCCCAAGAATTCCTCTACAGTCGGGCATCAAGCCTTCACAGAACCAAAGGCTTTCCTTCCCACTGATGCCAGAATAGGCCCCTTCAGCTTCTTCAGTCCTTCCCCTAACTCCTCCATTGGGGTTCCTGTGCTCAGTCTGATGGTTGGCTGTAAGTCTCCACTTCTGTATTGGTCAGGATATGGCAGAGCCTCTCACCAGAAAGCTATATCAGGCTCCTATCAGCAAGCACTTCTTGGCATCCGCAATAGTGTCTGGGTTTGGTGTCTGCATGTGGGATCGATCCTGAGGTAGGGCAGTCTCTGAATATGGCCTTTCCTTCAGTCTCTGCTCTACTCTTTGTCCCTGTATTTTCTTTAGACAGGAGCAATTCTGGGTAAAAATTATGGGGATGGCGGGGTGGCCTCATCCCTCAACTGGGGACCCATGCCTAACCTCTGGATATGGTCTCCACTGGTTCTCCCTCCCCATTGCGTGGTATTTTAGCTAATGCTATCCCCCATGGAGTCCTGGGAGACTCTTGCTCTCCTGGCCACTGGGACTTTCTGGTGGCCACCCGCAGTTCCCATTCTCCATCGATATATGCCTCTGTTCAGTTTCCTGGCCCTCTGTACATCCCCTCCATCTCCTCCATCTCCTCCCATACTTGATTCTTCCTCTTGTTTTCCCCTCCCCCTCTTCTCTTCCTCTCAAGTCCCTCCCACCCTCTCCTTTCCTTGATTATATTGTTCCTCTTTCTAATTAGAACTGAAGCATCCTCTCTTTGGTCTTCCTTTCTCTTGAGATTCATGTGGTCTACGAGTTTTATCATGGGTATTCCATACTCTTTGCCTAATACCCACTTGTCAGTGAGTACATAGCATGTGTGGGTTTTGTGACTGAGTTACCTCACTCAGGATGGTAGTTTTTAGATCCATTCATTTGCCTGTGAATTTTATGAAGTCATTGTTTTTAATAGCTGTGTAGTATTCTATTGTGTAAATGTACCATATATTCTGTATTCATTCCTCTGTTGAGGAACATTTGGGTTCTTCCCAGCTTCTGGCTTTTTAAAACATGGCTATTGTGAACATAGTGGTGCATGTGTCCTTATTACAAGTTGGAACACCTTCTGAATATATGCCCAGGTGTGGTATAGCTCAGGTAGTACCATGTTCAATTTTCTGAGAAACTGCCAGACTAATTTCCAGAGTGGTCGTAGCAGCTTATAATCCCACCAGCAATGGAGGAGTGATCCTCTTTCTCCACATTTTTGCCAGCATCTACTGTCTCTTGAGTTTTTGATCTTTGTCATTCTGACTAGTGTGATGTAGAATCTCAGGATCATTTTGATTTGCATTTCCCTGATGAATAAGTATGGTCAACATTTCTTTAGGTGATTATTGCCCATTTGAGTTTCCTCAGTTGAGAATTCATTGTTTAGCTCTGTTCCCCATTTTTTAAATAAGGTTACTTGGTTCTCTGGAGTCTAACTTCTTGAGTTCTTTGTATTTATTGAATATTAGGTCTCTATCAGATGTATGATTGGTAAAAATATTTTCCCAATCTATTGGTTATCATTGTGTTCTATTAACAGTGTTTTTTTTTTCCCAATCTGTTGGTGCAAATTCTCTCTTTAGATCACTAGCCCTTTTTTAAATTGCATTATTTGGTTCCTTTATTCTTTTGTTCTAAAGTTCTTTGTAAATCTTTTCCAGGTGTACAGGAAGCAAAGACTTTCCATTCTGTGGGCTTCCTCTTCATCTGGTGCATTGTTTTATAGCTTTGCCAAAACCTTTCTAATTTTAGGAGGTTCCAGTTCTCAGTTGTTCATTTATTTGTTTGGATAATGGTGACCTGTTTAGAAATCCTTTCCCTACACCTATATCTTGTAAGGTACTGGCTATATTTTTAGGTTTCAGATTGAGGACTTTGCTCTACTTAAATCTAATTTTAGTGTGGTGTGATTAGTATGGGCCCAATTTAATTCTTCTGCATATGAACACCTAGGTTTTCAGCATTATTAGTTGAATAGGTTTTACTTTTTGCAATGATTTTTTTCTCATTCAAAAACCTCAGATATATGTCATTGTATGTGCTCATGTTTTTGATCTAGTATTTAATTTCATTAATCACTGCTGCTTTTGTCCAGTGTCATGTTTATATTGCTGCAGTTATATATCTTGAAGTATATAATAAGCATCCCACTAATATTCTTTTTGTCTGGATGGTGTTTGCTCTCTGGTCTTATGCAGTTCTATATAAGAATTTTAATTTTTATCCCCCTATTTTTCTGTGAAGAATACTGTAGATATTCTTATTGAGATTTCATTGAATCTAGAAAGAGCTGCTGGTAGAATGTTTACTTTCTCAGTATTAATTCTAGGAATCCAACAACATGGGCTGTGATTTTTTTCTGCAAGTCTCCATCTGTTGCAACAGAACTTGTTTTGATGATGGGTGAGGACTATACTTATCTGTGGGTATAAGAACAAATGTTTACAATATAGTTAGAGACTTTGCTGGTTTAGAAAAGTGGCAATTGTTTGGAGGCTTTCTCTAAGATCCATGACACTACATGCCCAGGGTAGTTGACTAAGATTCCTACATTAAGCCTGTTTTCTGTTTTGTCAAGCAAAGTTAAGTTGAATTAGAATGCTATTGGTTACTGCCAAAATATGCATGCCACTACTGCATACTTAGGATTAGCATGGCATATTCATCACTGTTATGTTCACAGGAATTATAGCTAAGAAAGACATTGATTGCTTGTAGATTTAATTTCAAGTCATTTTCCTCACTCCCTTTTGCTCAGAAATAACTGCTAGGCATTACAATACCCATTCTAGCCTTTTTGGTTTGCAAACAAAGATAGAGTCTGAGTAGTTTTATTAACCAGTGGCAAACCTAAGCTGCACAGGTTCTGAGTTACATTTACCCTCTAAGGCTTCCTATTTCCCAGTCATGTGGTCCTTTAAATTCCATCTGAGTCTTGTCCTGGCTCACTCCAGCCCATGTATGTCTTCATGGATACCCTGTTGGCAAACTGGTCGTGGCAACTCCTTATGTTATTGCTACATCTTCCTCTCCTCATGGTCCTCACTTTCCAATCTCTCTTTCTGAGAATCACTGACTAGGATTGACAGGCCCACCCCATTATATTTTGGCAGACTAATTATATGATCACCTCATCTATTAAACAGGGTGATGGAAAAAACATTTTTTGCTTAACAAATAGACTGTAGATGTCTGATTATGCAATCATCTAGATGGCAACCAGATGTCTGGGCATAGAATACAGCTTGTGAATACAATGTCCAAAATCATCACCCAACAGTTGCGTCAATCCTACAGAAGCTTACATGGTACCTTCTGGTACCATTAAAGCTAGGCTTAAGTGGGAGAATTTAATTTTATTTTCAAGTAGTCAGGGTCTTCTAGACTCTATCTGAAGATCATCATGTCTTCAGCAATAGGGAATCATCCATGCCTGGGGGGTAATGAAGGGCAAGAACAGTAATATTTTAAGAGTCGCTTGAACAATTCTGACCAACAATGCATAAGAGTGCTTCATTCTTGACTCTTGGGGTGAGAATTGTCAGAAAATATGGGAAGATTATATTTTAACATTATATGTACCTTTATAGAAAATTTATGTATATATGGATTTTTGGGTAGATAGTTAATTTTGTGATTCTTAAGATTTTTCCCATACAGACATGGTTATTACCCTTATTCCTCTTTCTTCTGTATTTATCTCAGTTACTCCGTAAATTAAGTTCAACCCCCATTTCCAATTTTCCTCTTCAGTTCACATGTACTTTCTTTTGCCTCTATCTATTGATCCACCATTCTACAATTTTTTACTCCCTGATTTTTGCAGGTACTCCAGGATCTAGTTTCACATGTAAATATTTGGAGCTAGGAGCCTCCAATAATAGAAAACATGTGAAAAATGTCTTTTGGGGTCTGAGTTACCTCAATTAATGAAACCTTCTCTATTTCCATCAATTTATGTTCAATATTCATGATTTCAGTTTTATTTATAGTTGAATAGCATTCCATACTATATATGTACCATTAATCTCATTTTTATTAGCTCTTTGTCAGTTAAAGGGCATTGCATTCCCATTAACAGTGTATGTGAATTTCTCTTTGCCCATCCTCATACAACAATTTGCTCTTATTTGTATTTTTGATAATTAACATTATGACTAGTGTGAGATTAAATCTTAGGTGGTTTTATTCTACATTTCCCTGGTGACTAGAAGGTTTAGTAATTTTTACAAAGGGTTTGTGAAATATTAATATTTCTTCTTTTGAGAACATTCTACTCATCCAATGACCCATTTTCAATTGGATAACCTATTTTCTTGGTGTTTAATTATCTTTTTAAATTACTCTACAGAGTATTTGTCTCACACATATAATTTTGCTAATATTTTCCTCATTCTCTGACTGTGTTTCCTGTTTATTCACTTCATAGCATCATGAGAACAATTCATTGGCAGGAATTTTTAACTCTAATCTATCCATATCCTTTCCATTTTTATGTAACTAGCTTATGTGGTTAATTCTCAGATCTGCTATATGTTAAGCCATGACAAACATTAGAAATTTTTAAAAGTTGTAGAGAGGCTAGGAATGAAAGAAGTATACCACAACATAACAAGCATCACATGTGAAAAACTCAAAGCATTTCCATCAATATCAAGAAAAAGTCAAGTATATCCACACCCAAAACTCTTGCTCAATTTAAGGCTTAAAGACTTATCTACAGCCATTATACAAGATAATGCAATATAAGGATTAGAGATATGAAGAAACACAACATTGTTTATTTGCAGATTATAATTCTTTACATAAAGACCCTAAACTTTCACAAAAGTATTAGAGCTGATAAACAATTTCAACAAAGTGCAATAATCCAAAATAAACACAAATTTCATAGACATTCTATGTACCAATGACAAACAAATTGAAATTTCAAGAAATTAGACATACATCTCCCTCCCAATGGATGCAAATACACATAGACATGCATGCATACACACACAGAGAGAGAGAGAGAGAGAGAGAGAGAGAGAGAGAGAGAGAGAGAGAGAGAGGAAAAAGAAAAACACTTACTCAATGCTTACATACACATGTACACCTCATCTTGGAATAAATCAATCTGAGAAAATGTGTGACAAGAGGAGACATGTACCACCATTAAGTTGATTGCATGTTACAAATAATTCTAACATTTAATCCTTAGATAAAGTTGTGATGGATATCCTTGAGTGTGTACAGACATAGTACTGCTGGAAAAAATTTAAAAACTCATATAAATTATTTTTCTACATCTGGCTCCTTTTACAGATAGATAAATTTGAGTACCTCCTTGAAATATATTTTATCCTATTTTCATTAACTGTACACAAAATCACAGATGGCCTGTAATTTTTTTATGGACAATATGGTTAGTGTTCATGTTGTCTCCTTCCCGATTCTCGGTCTCTGTGAGTAGAGTGACCTTCTGTGCTGAAAATTTAGTGACTACAATATGGGAAGTTAAATAAGCACATTGAGAATAACAGCACAAGTACACAGGCTAAGTTCTGGAATCAAGACATTAGAGTGGTGCCTTTAATTCTCTAAATGTTGGGGCTGGAGAGATGGCTGGAGAGTGGTTAAGAGCACTGACTGCTCTTCCAGAGGTCCTGAGTTCAATTCCCAGCAACGACATGGTAGCTCACAATCATCTGTAATAGGATCCGATGCACTCTTCATGTGTGTGTCTGAAGAGAGCTACACTGTACTCATATAAATATAATAAATAAATAAATCTTTTTTAAAAATTCTCTAAATATCATATTTTACCTAGGATCACATGGATTATCAAGGCTTATACACAGTAAAATTTTGAACAGCAGACACAAAATAGACTTTCTCTAAATGTAGTGGTCATGAATGCCAAAATATTCTCTAGTGAAGGATCCCACTTTCACAAGGCAGGAATTCATCAGAATTGAGTTGCATTCATCAGCATAGCATTAGGGGTCTTTGGCTCCTTTCTGTCTTTCTTTCCATTATAAACATATGATCCTTCTCCTCACAATTTGAAGTGGTTTTTTATTTAATTTTTTTGCAGTGCAAACTGTGTGTTATGTGACAAACAAATCCTATCAAGTTTAAGAGATGTGAGACATTTTCCCACTACCTTTGAAGTGAGTACTCCCATAACAGAATCTCACACAAGAATAAATTTTGGCAAGAATGATGGACATTACATGAGCAATAATGTCAGTATCCAATAAAAGATCCTTACAAAATTAAGCAAAGTCTTGGAACTTTTATTTCCACCCATGCTTTAGTGTCCAAGAATGATTCTCACTTAAGTCACCTGTATATTGCTCAAAATACACAAAATTATTCTTTTATCATGGAATACATTACATAAGTTTTTTTTTTCAAAGCACTTGGATAAGGTTAAACCACAGAGCATTGAAATAAACCTAGAAAAGATAATTTCTCAAAAATGAGAAAACTCATATAAACCGAAATAAAGGAGACAAAGTGATATTTATCAATCAACCTAGGGGAAAACGCAATGCTACTGAATAAAATAAGTAAGGGGTAGTCAAATGAATAAAATCTCCCAACTCCAAGAACAATGAAGTCACCAGAAGATGCTGTGATTCTTCTCAGAAGACTTCAGAGATCTCACATGTTCATATTCACTGAACCATGTTCAACTGCTTACTGGCACCTTACATTGTTGAAGCAGCTGCTTCCTCCCAGGGGCAAATCAACAGCACAGAACACATGGCCACGCTGGATAGGCCTTTCACAGGGTAACTGCTCTGAGTGCTGAGCACAAGGTGATAGAATAAGTTAACAGCTCATATTTACATAATCCACAGCAGAAGTTCATAGAAAAGAGCACTCTTGGTTGTGAGATGTTGCAGAATTCCATGCTGCATATCAGAATCACACATCTTAGAAATTAGGCTATGGATATTTCAGTAGAGGCAAATATCAGGTGTGATACAAAATGAACATAGCCTCCTGGCTATGGTGACTGCATGTCTTGTAATCATCAGGGGTCACTGTGATGCAGTCAATGTTTACTGTAAACAAATTGCTAAGGTAAATTTACTCAAAGGAGTCTGTGCATAGAGGAGATGCTCTTTGTTCACTGATTAGGAGTTAGTAGCTGCATCTTCTTTAGCCTTGAAGAGTCATTAAATAGACCATCATCTTGCTTGCCGTGTTATGCCTTCTGAGAGATCCCCTGGGCGTAAGTCATTCTCCATCCTCCTAAGTGTGTGGGAGCTGACCATCATCACAAAGGATGAGGGTGGAGAAGAATCAATCATGGTTGGAAATATATTGGCAGTAAAGTCTTTGAGTGTGGCATGAGGTATCCTTTATGCTGTAGTGTGGTCTGTGCTTTGTCTTCCTTTTGGTCTTCCTTCAGATCATAGTAATGTACATCAGTATATCTCAACTCCTACTGCAAATTGCCCACCTGGATAAGCAATTCAAGGAAAAGGCTAGTCTACTCTGCTCTCTACTGTATGAATTTTCATGCTATTTATAGGTCTTCTGTGCCAAGCTGTGAGAACTCAGCTGCCATTACTGTGTATCTTCTGGAGATAGAGACCTCAATATGCAATCACTCACCTCTCCATCTCACCACTACTCACATGTAGTTTGTTTCACAGAAAGTTCAAGATACACTGAGTCTTATGGTGATAGAACTATTCTTGTATCAAGAAAACCAATGTGGATGGAAGAACATTCTCCTATCCTGTAAAAGCTGGAAACAGAATCAGTACCTGTAGGTGTTGGCATCCGAGTCAAATCTGGCCCTTAAATAATTGAGTTCTGGTAGCTCTCTCATCTCTATAATTTGTTCATACCTGGTTCTGTCCTGTTGATATGCTCATTAGACAATTATGTTTTTGATTTAAATCTTGATATTCTACTCCACATTTTATTTTCATGGATGCATAATAATGCAAGCTATTGTTTACACAGTTAGAGGCCCTTAAATGGATTTGTGGTTCCCGATCAGTGTTTTGTTTGTTTGTTTGTTTTTGTTTTGTTTTGTTTGTTTTGTTTTAGTGGTTTTGTGTTTTGTTTTTGTTTTTGTTTTCTGACACAGGTTCTAGATTCTGACACCAAATATTGACATTGTCTTAGAAATGTTCATACTTCACATAAAAACAAAAGCAAAAAGCAAGAATTATGCAACACAATTCTGTTTTGATAAGCATACTTCCATCAATAATCATTTGTGCAGCAATCTAATATAGGCTTGGTGTTAGTAGCATTTTCACAATTAATTTTTTAATATATTTAAAACAAGCTTAATGAGCAAAAAAATTTATCGTCATGTTTAAAACAAAGGCTTGCAAGTGCACACACATACAATTGATATAAAAACAATTTTAATATGTAAACATACAAACATATTTAATAAGGTCAAAAGTTAGATACTATCACTGTACATTTTCCCCTGAACATGTGTCAACCTACAAAGCTAGAATTCAGTCATCTGTCTGCTTTGTTACTTGAAACTGCATGTCATTATTAAAACATGTACATACTTGATGAATAACAATAAAAAATACCCACCAAGTTGATTTCAGAATCCACTTATATATTTGTGTGTTTATGCCTTTGATCCTTTCTAATCTGTGCAGGGCATTTTTATAAAGACATAATATATACACATGCTTTTGTCACCAGAACTGTGAATATTTCTATCATGCTTTAATACTTCTATGTGTTGATGCAGTAACAAAGTGAAGCAGAATGATAAGCTGTTTTAAAAAGTTGTGCTAACTCTAAAATGAATAGCATTAAAATACTTGATACCACTAGCTGTGAGTAAGGGATCTACTAGCATTCAGACTTTGTACCTTCTGCTCTTGTAAGTGCATTCTGCAATTCATCCTGGTACTTGTGTAAGGAGGCTTGAAAACCATTTAATTTTAATCTTTTAGATTCATTATACAACACACATTCACCTTTTTAAATGAAGTGACAAGTGTGATAAAGAAACAAACTATAAATTACTTTCTCTTTTCAGTTATTCACCTTTAGTTTATTAATTACTTCTTTACATTGGGCCACATATTTACAATGATCCACACTATGAGTCAGGAAAAATTATTGGAGGAGAATTTTCATTGCATATGTCCCACTAAGACTTGGCAGCATATAGGTATGACTCTGCAAAGGCAAGAGTATCAAAAGAGAAATACTCTTGACCTCTGTTCTCATGAACATATAATCAGTGAACTTGTGTCAAAAAGTATCTTTCACCTGAGAAGTTATAATCAGCCTTGAAGTGAAGCTCATTTGCATTAACAGACCTTGTCCTATCCACATCAGGAGTTAGAATAAGCACTGTGACACTGACTAATGCTGAGCAATCCTGAAAAGAACAGAACTAGACTGTGAGTTATAACTTGGACTTCTCCTTGGATTACAATTCTGGCTCTTCTCACAGATCAGGGGGCTTTCTGAGATGCATTGTGTATATAACCTTGTCTCTGCTTTGCTAGTGACCATTGAATTTCTTACCTCTTTGCAGGCATCATTTCCAAGGCTGTTGCAACTTATGAATCTTCACTCACTGCATCTCCTTGATGGACAGTCACACTGACCTATGGTTCAACTACTGGGTCTGTTTCTACCAATAACTCTGCCAGCTGGTTCCATACAAAACAAAACAAATAAAATAAAATAAACACAAACCTCACCAGATATACAAAACTTGGATAGATCACAGCAGCAACTGTGTCCCAGGTGTTCCTAATGGGTTCTCAGGCTCAGTGCTTGGAGACAAGGCTGCCCTCACCATCACAGGGGCTCAGAAGGAGGATGAGACTGTGTATTGCTATATTCTTTGGTACACCAACCAATTCCATAGTGACATATGTGGATGAGGAAGTAGAAAACAAACTCATTGATACAGCCTCATAACTGCTCTCTTCTTACCACTTGGATATATGTCACTGGACTCAGCATTCTTGTTCTTGTTGGTGTTAAGAAGGTCACAAAATCTACTGTCTGAGGCTACAAAATGTTTATTTTAATACACTGCATGATAATGACGTTGATGACTTGACACAACATAAAATCACCCTTGCAAAGAATCTTTATAGAGAGATTATCTACATTGTAATGGCAGAAGGAATAGTCCTAATTAATTTATGTGGGAAGGGCATTTTTGACACCATGATATAGTCAGATCTGTACTGAAATTTATATACTTGAAGCAAAGCTGAATGCAAGCTATTTAACCAGTAAATGATCATGTATGTATGTTTTTCTCTTGGTTCTTGATTGTGTGTGGTCTAATCAGGTGCCTAAAGCATCCTCTGCTATGACTTCCCTGCAATAATTGACCATAATCTAGAACAGTGACTTGAAATAACCCTTTGTCCCATAACTTGTTTCATTTCATGGTATTTTATCTCAGCAACCAAAATGAAATGAGAATAGATATATTCACAAATGTCACTTAAAATCATACTTTTCCATGGGTGATAGTACAATGTTGATACTAAATCAGACATTCCTAATGCTTTCTGGAAATTGATACATGTATCCATCTATTATGGCCTCCTGCTTGAAGTATGAGTACCTTGATTCAAATGATAATGACTTCCTAGGTTATCCTGAATCTTAATTCACCAGAAGGTTGGACTTATTGTCACTTTCACTAAGTTAATGCCCTGGTTACACATGCTTACATCCACCTGCACCTACCAGGAACATTAGTCCAGGAAGCTGAACTCTGTAATATGAACCAGCTCTATTTCCACCTCCAGAAAATTTCTAGCAGTATCTGAAAAAAGAAATGTGACTTGAATTAGGAAAAAGAGCCATCCAGAACTCAATAGATAAAATATTCCTTATCTGCTGGTCGCATAACTGAAACAAAACAACACACACAAAAAAATGAACACATGTATCATCCACTTTTGAGAAAACACATCCAAGTGTCCTCTGGTGAAAATTATTGGAAAAATGTCCAGAAGAGTAATTCAAAAGAATATTGTAGCTATGTTCAAAGAGCTCAAGGAAGACATGGATATAAATTTAAAGAGAAAAAAATGCTCAATCATATAAAGATGTCAATACAAATTTAAAAATATACTTTACTGACCAAAGAGAATATCTGAAGTAAATACAAATGGAAACCTTGTTGGAAAAGAAAAACTAATTAATTCAAATAGAAATTTCATTGTAAGTCATTAGTAATAGAGTGAATCACATAGACTATCAAGGGAATGAAGACAAGGTAGGGGAGTTAGATTACTCAGAAGAAACCATCTAAAAATTAAAAATACAAATAGAACTGGGGAGTTTTCTGAAACATCAACAAAACTCCAAAATCACATTATAGCATGGAAGGAGAAGAAAGGCAAATGAGGCCTGGGATATATTTTCAATAAAGTTATAGAAGAAAAATTCCAAACATAGTAAAAAAATAATCAGCCAAGTATAAGAAGCATGCAGAACACAGTATAAAATGAGAAAAGAACATTATTATTATATATTGTGGGGAGCATATGAAGTCTTGTGTGAGAGAGTGTCTTGAATGAATGGATTTTGATGTGAAGAATTACTGTTTGAAGACTACAATTCTTTTTCATGCATGGTAAACTGGCTAAGCCATTACTCATATAGATCAGGCTCAGAAGGGTTGGCAAAGGTGTCCTCAAGATTTCAAATAAGAGTGCTTAAGGATAATTGATCACTGAGTGCAAATACATAATATTTGTCCTAGTGTTTGCAGTCTGAGGTCTCCTGTTTAGACCACCTAAGCATCTCTCTTGATGTACATAAAAAATACACTGAGGTTCTATACATTGAGTCTTAGAGATATCCACCTTATTCAAGAATTATTTTTTATGTGTTTATATGATTTTCTTTACATATTATATTGCCAAGCAGTGTTTATCTTGGGTTTCAATACCCAAGCCACAAACATTACAGCAGTATCTTAAAGTTAAAATACCAAAAATTAGAGACAAAGAAAAGTGATTGAAAGCCATAAGATAGATATTTCAAGTCACTTATAAAACAGGCAAAGCAGAATAAGTCTGATTATTTGGCAGAAATTTTTAAATCCAAAAGGACCCAGATAAGTGTATTCCATGACCTAGAAGATAACAATTGCTAATTCTGTATTATTATACTCACCAAAAGTACATTTTAAAATACAGGGTGAAATAAATGCCTTGTATAATTAAAACAGATTTAAATGATTTATGATTACTATGCCAGCTCTACTTCAGTCTTACTGGGAGGATGAAAACATGTTAGGTTACATAAAGTTACCCAAAGTCCCTGGAATCTGACAAAGCTGGAACAGATAATCACAGGAGTTCTAAAAATAATTTCAAAATAGAAAAAGCAAATGTAACAAAAATTAAGGTGTTGATATCTCAGAACGTTAATGATTTCAGTTTCTCAATAAATGACACATATTAGCAGAATTGACTAAAATGAGGGATCAGAATTTTTGCTAACCCCAAGAAATCCAACTCATCATTGATGATAGGTAACATCTTAGAGTATGAGAAAGAAAAAAATATTCTTAGGAAATGGAACTAAAAATGAAGTCAGAATCACTATTCCTATGTGTGACAAAATAATATTAGTCAGAAGAAATAGTAGTACTCATTAAATGAATCATTTCACAAAAAGATATTATAATTTTAAACACAAAGAGCAAATTCTGTCCACCAAATTTCATAAATGAAATACTCATAGGTGTAAGTCTACAAGTTAGCCCCAATATATTGGTACTAGATAGTTATAGAATCTCATCTTTACTAATATACAGATCATCTGGAAAAAGAAAACTTAGAAATATCAGAGTTACATGACATGACAAATCCAATGGAACTAACACATACCTCTTAAACATGACCTTATGAAATTAAAGAAATAACAACCTTATGTGCATTTCATGGGATTTTCTTTAAAACTAATGATATGTAGAAAACAAATAAAATTTTAATCAGTACAGTAAAACTAGTTACTTCTTGAATTCTTTTGGAACACAATGGAAAGCAAAATAAGTTTCAATAGGAAAACAAACATATAGAATGTACACAAACTCCTGGGGACTAAACAGTGTACTGAATTATAGGTCAATCAAAGGAAAAAATAAAAAAGAAGTGTTAAAGAACTTTGAAACTGAATGAAGGCATGAACAATGAAAGCAATTCTGAGTAGATATTCATAGAGCTAAGAACATAAATATGAAATTTGAACTTATTTATTTTATTTTGTGTTTATAAATATATCCTTTTTCTGCCTTCAAATCTTTCCATGTATCCCTCCTTGTTCTCCTTCCAATTCATAGAATCTCTTTTAATTGACTGTTATTATACACAGATATACACATATATATGTATAGATTGAAAAATTTATAGATATAGCTATATAGCTATGGATGCAGATGAAGATACACATATGGACACAAAGATGAATACGGATACAGATATGGATATAGAAATTTTAAACATGACATTACAACTTGTTCAGTCTGTATAATGTATCATTTCATATATTTCAAAAATGTTACATGATATCAGATGATTAAGAGCAATCTATAATTTATATGTAAATGTTGTAACTTCATGCCTTCACACACAAAAAAAGTGGATGAACTCATTTAAAGAACAGTAGATGGGATAAAATAATCTAAACCAGGGGTAAAGTTAATAAAATAGAATTTTAAAACCTATGATTTAATAACAGCTGATCTTTGAAAACTTAACCATTGCTGACAAAAATTTTGCCAACTTAGGAAAAAGAAAGAAAAAGGAAACAAATTAATAAAAGTTGCTATTAAAATCAAGGCTTTACAACAAGGGCAATTGAATTGTGGAAATTATAGAGACAGTCTTTAAAAACCTATATAACCCCCAATTAAAATTCATAATGAGTGAGAATTTTTCTAGTCTTATAAAACATATCCAAATTAAATCGATGTAAAATAAATAATTTAAGAGACAAAAACTCATAATAAAATCAAAGGAAAAATTCACTAAGTCTCTTAACCTTAAAAAGACTAGTGTAGAAAAATTCACCAAAGAATTCTAACAAATTTTAGAAGAACTAAAATTAATTCTTACCTTACTCCATAAAATAAAAAGGAATGGAAGGATTCCAGATTTTTTATATGAATCCAGAATTGCTCTCATATAAAAATATTAGATAAAAAACATAGAAAAAGAAAACTAAAGACAGATATTCCTATTGTATGTAGATGTAAAAGTCCCCGATAGAATATTGGTAAAACAAATTCAAAATTATATGAATAAAATGATTCATTATGACCACATTTGCTCTACTCTTGAAAGAAAAAGATGATCAAAATGTGTGTGTGTGTGCGTGTATGTGTGTGTGTTTGTACATAAAAATTATCCATCACACAAATAGGCTCAATGTCAGAAAGCACACGATAACATTCTTGGGCACAAAAGTATAACAAATCTAATAATTTAAGCAAAGTGCCATAATTAAAAGTTAACATACACATACACACCAGTAACTTTTCTATATGTAAGAGCACTGAAAAATGGGAAAAGTGTTTCATTGATAAAAATAATTCAAAATAAAACCAAGCACTAGACCAAAGAGAAGCACATGCACACAAGAATAAAACAAAATAATTCAAAAGACTAGAAATAAACCCTACGAAGATAATGAAAAATATCTACAATGAAAATGTTATACCACCAAACACAGAAATTTAAGGGTATGCCAGTAAATGGAAAGATCTTTCATGCACACAAATAGGAAGAAAGCATACTGTAAAAAAAGGTCATCCTAAAAAAATTATACACAATTTATATAATCCTCGTCAAAACTCAAAGACCTTTGTAGACATAGATAAATGAATATCAAAATTTATGCTGAGGCGTAGAAGAACGAGAGTTCACCCAGAATTCATTAAGAGACAAATAAGAAACCATAATGCTGCAGGGGTTATTAACCAATCATATCTAGAATGTACTGTCAAGTACTTATTCCATAATATTGCCTAATAAAAAACAATGTGTGGAGTAAATAGACATTTAGATTAATTTAGTAGAAGATGGGAACCACATGTAGATATACACAACTAGAGATACCTGTATCTTGAAAAAATGTCAAAAATGCATGGAAAAAATATAGCAAAATTATCCAAATATTGTTTGGAATCATAAATTTTAAAATGTAGAAAAGTAAATGTGGATACTTATCTCACACCCTGCCTGAAATACAACTGCAAATGTTTCAAGGACATCGATATAAACTTTGATACTCTAAAACTGCTAGAGATAAATCGTTTGAATATAGATAAGGACTTTCTAAATGGGACTCTGGAAGCTCATAAAAAATGACAATTATGAAATGAGATGTCATACAACTAAACATGTTTTAGGCCAAGAAAATGATCAGTTGAGTGAAAATGTAGTTGATAAAGTGGGATAAACTCTTTCTCAGCCAAATATCTGATAAGAGATTGGTGGAACAAGCCTGGTGAGGTGGAAAGAAGCCCCACATGTCTGTCCCATGCTGTGGGGCTCTGGGTGGGACAGGAGACATGCAGGAAGTTGCTGTACATTTTCCCACACAGTCTGACAAGCAGGTGGGGGCTGTGTGAAGACTTTGCAGGCCTGCCCATGGGTGGGGGAGGGGGCCATTCTTGGGGAACATGTAGCAGCCGTCTCTGTGGGTTCTATACCCCCAGGTACCACCGTCACTGCAGTGAGCCACAGACAGGCTAGCTAGAGCACAGCTTGGGTTCCTGCTGAGATTGGGTTTCAGCAACTTGGGTCACCTGGCTAGCTGCTTAAGCTTAGGTGAATGGGTACTGTCTGGGAGCACTGGGAAGCCCTTGGTGAGAGATTAGACACGGCTCCTTAATTGAGGGCTGGATCCCTCACTTCCCATGATGGATCCATCTGAAGAGACAGTCCATAACTCTAAGACATTTAGTGTCATTATGTGGAGAGTGGCTTGGATGGAATTGTACCTCCACACTTCTGGGAGAGACTAGGCAGATATAGTAACTGGAAAGGGGCATGGCTAAGTCACTAGGTGTCTCATTAACATGGGGATAGCTTGGGGCTGTGTGGCCATGCCTCTTCCTGTGCTCAACTGGGTGCCAGATTGCCTGTCACAGATCACAGCCCCACAAATTCTCCCTTTCTCTTATTTAAGGGAGAGGTGTCATTTGTAATGAAAATTTTGGGTTGGGTGGTAATATCAAAAGAAAACACTGTACAGGTTAGAGTGGTAGGACAACTAAGCCAGAGGGTAAGGAGGGTTAAGGGTGGGGTGTTGGGAAGGCAAGGGATCATTGAGTGAATTAATTATTCCATGAATGGTACAGTTTTAGGGTAATGACATCAGTTTAAAACAACATTTGATTAATCTAGGTAGACATCATGGTTTCTTAACTATCTTATAGCTTTCCCCAAGTTCAGCAGCCATTTGGCTTTGGCAAGAGAGTTCATCTGTAGCTGGAAAGTCTCATGTCTGTCCTCTGTGGGGCTGAGCATGTGTCTCTGGATTTCAGCTTGTGTCTCAGGAGTCTTCTGTCTGGAGGAAGGCTGTTTTGTAGTCACAGGCAGGTCCCAGGAGACGGCATTGTCTCCAATGGATATGTGGCAGCAAGCTTCTGTGGAGATAAGCCTGTAGGAAAATCAAAGAGGAGCAGAATCCCAGCAGGGGGATGTCTGCATATGGTGAATAGCAAGTTAAGCCTGTAATGATTTGCTTGGGAGCACATCATGGTCCTTTAAGGCAACTTTTAAGTCTGTTTTGGATGACTGAGGAAGAAAAGTTTTGGGATTGGCAGTAACTGCCTGTAAAAGGAAACTGGTTTTTAATTAGGGATTGAAGAACCAATGATCTGCATAGTTGATTTGTCTTGTGAGAGAAGATTATGTGACATTTGAATCTTAAAAGAAATCTTAAACAAGTTGGAAGATTTTTTTTTGGACATATATCAAGAATGCTAGGGAGAAAAATAAACATTTAAATTAAGAAGCAAGAAAATTTTGAGTTTAGAAGCACAGAACACTGTTTCAGGTATTCCTGTTATGGAGAAACAAAGTGCATTTTTTTTCTTTGTCTTGGCAGGCTTTTGGCGGACTAGGGGAGGGGGGAAGGGCCCTTCTGCCACGTGGCGCCTGGGTATTCCCCATTTGTTTTTCTTAGACTAAATGTAAAAGCAGGAGAAAGGCCAACCTTGAAACAAACAAACAAACAAAACTTAATTGAAGAAACATAGGCTTGATAGAATAGCCAACACCAGAAGAGAAAGTGAGAAGCTCGGGGTCATAACCAGGGAGGAGTCACTGCAATGGGACTGGGGGGGAAAGAAACTGGTCTCTTGGCCTGCAGGAACCTCAGGAAATCTTGGGTAAAGCCTCTGATGGGGAGCAAGGTGCTTGGAGCTGGAACTAAACAGGAGCCCTTGTGGTGGGGGTCGGGGAGGGGGAGAAATTGGACTCCTGGCCTGCAGGGACCTCAGGAAACACCAGGTTAAGCCACAGATGGAGGAGGCAAGGTGCTCAGAGCCTGAGCTGCTATGGAAAGCAGCTAAGCAGGAGGCCTCCCAGTGGAGACTGGGGGAGAGAAACTGGCCAAGAACACTTGAAGAGAGAGGGAGAGAAAGAGATTAGGGGAAGGCCGTATTTTTGTACTCATGGTCCCTGAGCAATCTGGAGTTTCGATGTGGGTGGTTCGCCAGCTGGGGGTACATTTGAAGCTGTGTTTTGCCCCACATTGGGTGCCATATGTTGGAACAAGCCTGGCGTGGTGGAAAGAAGCCCCACACGTCTGTCCTAGTCGCTGTGGCTCTGGGTGGGACAGGAGGCACGTGGGTAGTGGTTGTGTGTCTTCCCACACAGTCCAACAGGCAGGTGGGGGCTGTTGGAAGCCTTTGCGGACCCTGCCCATGGGTAGGAGAGGGGGCCATTCTCGGGAATGAGCTGCAGCCCTCTTTGTGGGTTCTCTAGCCCGGGGCACCAAAGTTGCTGTATGTTGCCTTAGACAGGCTAGCTGGTGCACAGCTGGGGTTCCTGCTGAGACTGGGTTTCAGCGACTTGGGTCACCTGGCTAACTACATAGGCTTGGGTGAATGGTTATCATCTGGTAGCACTGGGAAGCCCTCGGTGAGAGATTAGAAGCGGCTCCTTAATTGAGGGCCGGATCCCTCACTTCCCATGGCGGGTCCATCTGAAGAGACAATCCATAACTCTAAGACATTTATTGTCATCATGTGGAGAGTAGTGTGGTTGGAATTGTACATCTGTCCCTCTGGAATAGGCAAGGCAGATATAGTAACTGGGAAGGGGTGTGGCTAAGTCACTAGGTGTCTCATTAACATGGGGATGAGTTGGGGCTGTGTGGCCATTCCTCTTCCTAAGGAGGGGTGGTACGTGACCGTGACTGGGGCCAAAAGCCTCCCGGGAGCATTGACATAACGTTTTCTGGTCCCTTTTATATTGTTCAATTAGGTCGCCCAGATTTTATACCTGTGCTCAACCAGATGCCAGATTGCCTATCACAGATCACTGTTTCAAAAGAGATTTGGTTTTAGAACTCACAACAAAACTAAAAAGGAAGAGACACAAGCAACACAATTGAAAATGTGGCAGGAAGCCAATGAAAAGTTATGAAGAGAATAAATCCAAAGTGGATTTAAGTTTTCATTTTATTTCAATCATAATGGTCATTACCATAAATACAAATGACAGTGTGCTGGAATTAATATATGCAAAAGAAATTGCTTATATGTGGTTGGCATATATACTTGTTTTAGAAATCAGTTGTGGATGTTTTTCAACAAACATAGTTAGATCTGCCTTATCTATACCACTCCTGAACATATTCCCAAAGGACTATACATATTACTACACAGATACTTGCACATTCAAATGCATGGTATCTGTATTCACAATAATTAGAAAATGAAATCAAATAATATTTGCAACAACTCACCAACAATGAGAGGTTATTCAAGTTTACAACAAAATTAAATCATAAAATTTGGAATAAAAATTATGGAACTAGTCAAAAATTATATTGAGTAAGGCAACACAGGACAATATAGACAATCTTTTTTTTTTTTCATATATGTGAATTGTCTTAATAAATGTTATTGTTTTGACATGACACCACAACCATAGCAACTCTTAGGGAATAAAGGTGCTTTCTTATAGTTTCAGGAGTCAGTGCATTATCACCATGGTCATCCTGGTGGGAAGTTTGATGGCATGCAGGCAGTCATGGTGCTAGAGAAGTACCATGGAACCTTAATTCTGATCCACAGGCAGCAAAAAGAGAGAGAGAGCAAGCACACACACACACACACACACACACACACACAGAGAGAGAGAGAGAGAGAGAGAGAGAGAGAGAGAGAGAGAGAGAGAGAGAGAGAGACAGGAGGAAGGGGGCAGGAAGGGAGAAATGGACTATTGGAACCTCAAATCCAACCTCCAGTGCAGACTTCTCCCTGAAAGGTCACACCTAATCACTACCAAATTGTTCATCACCTGGGGACTAATCATTCAAATGCTTGAACTTATGGGAATCATTCTCATCCAAACTCCATATGAGGCATACTTTCAAATCCATTGTTCTGTTTGTTTTACTTGAAATATACATACAAACCACAAAAGTAGAAGTGGGACAATGGTGGGCATAAAATAAGGCAGAAAGGATAATAGTATTATATAAATTTTTAAAGTAGAGAAGAGAGTTTCTAAGACAGAAAATGTACAAGTAGTTAGTGGCTTAATGGAATTGTTAAATCGGGGTAAGGGAAAAAGTGTAACCAAATTGTATTAGGCATGACAAAGCTACAGAGGAACCTATAAACTTAAAACTCAAGTAATAAATATAATAAGAGTGGATAATAGTAGAATCTATGTGGTATGAAAAAACAGATAATGGGACTATTGGGAATCAAATTTTAAAATGTAATGGCATCATGACTAGGTAAGTGAGAGTTGGTGGAGGTAGGTGTGTTATACAAATTTAAGATTGGATGAAGAAGTCTTACAAGCTAAGTAAAAATATAATTATAATAAAAATTTTAGAATTTGCATGCCTTGCATGAGTAAAAATTCCTTTTTACCCAAGGTACAAACAATTAAATGAATATCTCAATTATAGGCATGAGTTATTTCGTTAAAACTTACTGGCCACAGAGGTCTCAGTGAAAACCCAAAATAACCCAGGCTACTGATTTTGTCTTTGGTTGCTATCAATAATTAGGTTGTCATGGCGATTGAAGAAAACAGTAGTTAACAGAACTTCTCCCCAGCAGTCAGTGTTTGCATTCTATTTTCCTACTTTTTGCAATATTATCTGAGACTAAGGTGGTGGCTAATGGGGTTAATGTAGAGGTCTCATCCATGGCTCATCACTTATTACCACTGAATCTGAGTACATTTATGTATACAAACAAATGTTTATAGAAAAGCTTGCCTATGAAAAAAGTATATCAATAGATGTTTATTTGGGGACTAACATTTCTGAGGAAATCGATTTTGACCTTGATTACAGTACCAGAATGAGCTTCATCCAGGAGACCAGGCCACATGTCCACTTTAAAGAAGAGTTGGTTATTGCAATAAATAGAATTGGCACTATCATAGAAGAGGGCACATTATGCCTGTCAGATCACTACTATATCATGCAAGATCAAACTGCAGGTACATTTAATGAAATTTTTGTACCTTAGCCATCCACCTTACATTGCAGCTTTCAGTACCATGAAAATTAGTAATCTAGGAGAAAGTTTCCAGGTAAGTTCAATACTGATTTCTCCATGTCCTGGAACAAACATTTGTGATGTTTACACATGAACAGCAGCTGTGATTATCTGTCTAAAATACGCACAAAATGAAGTCAAATAAAAATTGTAGCACACAGGATGGAATGGGTCCTGACACCCTTATCCTTAATGTAGTGCTACTGGAAGTTGGTGTTTTTTGGAGAATGCATAGCCATTTTTCTTTTGGAGAGTGGCCATTCCTAGACTTCCCAAGTCCCATTGAATGAATTCATACTGAGATATAGATGAAGAAATGATTCCTCTTCTAAGTCAAACCAAATTTACAAATGATTTAGCACATTTTTCTTGTTGAGTAGCTAATGAGAAGAGCTTCAAATAAACTCTAATTATAAAGTACCTAGCAGTAAAGGCATTGGAAGGGAAATATCTGTTATATATCCTATAAACCCAGTTATATAGTGGAATTAATAAAACTGAGAGGTACAATTTAAGGAAAACATAGAGGCATATTGGGAAGACCCTGCACTAGAATGGATGTCCAAGATTAGGAAAGAGTTCATCAAAAATAATTTCCCCTTGTTAGTCTAATCTTTTAAATAATTAGAGTTGGGCATATGAATCTAAATCCCTTAAGTGAATTCTTAATATATTTTTTCTGTCTATGAAATAGAAAATTAAACAAGAAATCTTTGAATATAAAATTTAATTGATATACTTGTAACAGAGTGATAGATAATGAAAATTCACCTGTAACTTTATCTTGAATGACTAGCCTTTAGTTTTCTTTGGTCATTGACTTTAAGACTGAATGACAAAAATAAATAAATAAATAAAAATGAAAAAAATGGACATGACTGCTTCTAGGTGTGGTGGAGGACAATGTTTATTGATATGTAGCAGAGTATAGCCAGAGGCAGATACATTTGTAAGAGTCAAATGGCCATGCTCCTGAACCATGTGTTCAGAGGGGGAGGTTATGGAAGAGAGGACCAAGTACAGGACTTGGGAGGCCAAATGCACAAAAGGACCAAAATAGGCAGAAAGATGCTGAGAGAGCATCTGCTATATATCACATATATATCTATGTATCTGGATAATACAGGGAAGAGCTTCTGTGGGAAGTGCAGCACCAGTACTAGGTCTGAAAGCTTCAGGGTAAGTGGTGGTGTTTTCCTGTCATACCATGTAACAGTTGAACACTGTGTGATGCTGGGCAAACATGAATGCCAGTTTCACTTGGATATGGTAAATAGGCACCTTGGTCACTTGTCCTGGTTTTGAAACTTAACAAAAAGCCTCCTATAGGAATGGTTTTCTGCCAGGTTTTAGAGGCAGTTCAGGGCAGGTGCTGGAGTTGTGACTTCCTGGAGTTACTAATGTGTCATATGAATTGAGTTATACAATACAATTGAACATAGACAAGAACATCTAGGTAACCACTGCTACATCTCTAGAGTATTGATTAAAATAGGTAATTATTTGTATACAATACTCATACTAGGAGAGTGGTCCTTGGGTGCATTTACTACCATAATTTCTCTCTGGTCCAAAGCTCCTCGGTCATTGTAACACTTGTTTCTAGTCCTCTTCTTGTGGTCATCAGAATCAGCTGATTTATCTTTGCTTCCTTACTATGAATGTGAACCATCATGTAGATAAAAAAGAAAGAAACTGAGGCCTGGTATGTGGCAAGAGATTTCCTGCGTGTAGGACTGAAGAGATCACTTTGTGAAGCTGTTGAAATTAAACCTGGATTGAAGAGAAGATCTCAAAATATTGGGGATGCCTCCACCATGTGATATTTGCCATGGAGATCTGCAACAGGATGTGAAACTAGCCAAAGTGAGATAAATGTGTTTTAGTCAACCAAGCTGAATGGAGTGGGAGATTGGAAAGGGCATCCAAATCAGAATTTAGATTTTGTTCTATAGGATTAAAGTTCTGCTTGTGTCCAGTGTTTCCTCAGTATGTTCCCTTTGTTACAGTTAAGAGATTGCCTTGAGATTCAGAAGAGACTGGACGGTTAGTGTTGAGAGTGTAAAAACTATGAAGGCATTTGAAGGTGGAATTAATACAATTTGTGTTATGATATCCACAAGCCCATTTGGGATAAAGAATGGAATGTGGTAGCTTGAATGAGATAAGCTTAAATGTTTGGTTCCCAGTTGAAAAGATTAGAATGTATAACTTTGTTGTCAGAGGTGTGTAACTGGAGATAGGTATTTGAGATTTCAAAGCCAGTGGAAGCCCCAGTCTTTTTCTGACTGCAACTTTTGGATCAGATTTGAGCTTTCACCTAATTAATTCACCAGTGCCATGTATGCCTGCTTACTGCCATGCCTCCCACTGTGATGATGGACTTCTGTGAAACTCTAAACTCTCAGGTAATGTTTGCTTTAATAAACACCTAGATTATAATACATTTTATAGCAATAGGACAGTAACCATGATATCAAGAATGTATACCGAACCAATAATATATTATATGGCTATTTAAAATATATTTTTGAAATAATATTGTATATAAAAATAAAAGAATGAATTTGGATCAATAAAGCAAACCATTTTCTTGGTTTTTTTCCAACTTTTTGTATTTCATGGTACAAAATATTAGATACCTAACTTCACATTCTCTCCTTTACAACTGCTTTCTTTTGATTGAGAAATTCATTCATGCATGCAATGTGTTTTGAGCAAGTCAATTTCCAATTCCTTTTATCTCAATTACTCTGCCATTTCTAACAATACTATGCCTCCTCCCTCATTTTACATGTTCTGTTTTTTAATCTGATAGAGACTATTACCTGACTGTGAGCATGTGTCTTATACTGGAGCATGAGACCTCAGGGGTCACATCTCTGAAGAAAACCAACTCTCTTCCTCATAATAAGTATCAGTTGCCAATATCTTTTCAACTACAAGTGGGACTACCTGACTTTCAATGCTGGGATTTCATGGCATTTTACCTTGTGCAGGCAGTCACACACACCCTTTGTCATTTCATATGTGCGAATGCCCCATGGCATCTAAAAAACACTTTTGCATAATAATATATTACCTCTGCTTCTAACATTCTTTTTTGCATCAATAATTCCTAAATGAGGAGAAAGAGAGAGAGAGAGAGAGAGAGAGAGAGAGAGAGAGAGAGAGAGAGAGAGAAAGAATGTGTGTGTCTGTGTCTGTGTGGCACAGATGCCCATTTATGCCTGAGACCTCTACAATCTCTTATTATATACATACTGATCATTTGTGAGTCTTTGCACTAATCATCATCTATGGAAAAAAACAATATTCTCTGATAAGTTTGAGAAAGTCGCTTAACTGGCCTCAGTGTCTTAGCTACATTAAAGATTTTTATAGAGCTGGCCTCAATTCCAATCACAAAATATTTAGCTATTCTTATAAGTTTTGTGCCATTATTGCAACCATGCAATATTCTTTCCCAGTCAGTAATTATTATAGCTTAAATGGTTCAAAGATGAACAATCTTCATGATAACTTAATTAATTCAAGTACTGTTAAATTTAGGTTGTATGTCTAAAGGTTCATGATTTGTAGCCAGTTTATCATTTTTCAGGACTCAAAAAAATTCATGTTTCCAGTGATAGGTCCATCATCAGGTTCTGAGTGAAATCAAGAGTAATGACAATAGACTATAATATTTATGAGTTTATGGGAGTCCGCTGACTAATAACTTCAAAAGAGGTATCCCAATTCCACTGGAAGTTTATTTTCCAGCTTATTGTGTGTGGAAGAGGCACTGACCCTGTAATAGTATAGTTCCACTTGAATTCTTTTCCTGTATGTCTATGTGCATATTTTGGTAAGTTTCTCTATAACAGTAGCTTTCAAGTGGTTTTTCATTTTTTATGTTAGTCATCCCTCTTTATTTTCCATCCTCTCTATTTCTTTCATTCTCCCAATGCACTTAACACTCCCTGTTTTATTATTCTTCAGTATATATTTATCCCAACTAAATTTAATTAACCTTCCCATTAAAGCCCAAATCACGTAGTCAGTGTTTTTTTATATTATTTTAAGTTAATTTGATTGTTTTCTTTCTATAATATTTCAACTTAAAAATATATATCTAAAGATTCAAAGACAGGATCCATATATGAGATTAATCATGAGGATTTATGGGTCTCTGTGGAACACAGAGAAATTGGTTCTTGGTCCTTTGATTGACATAATTTATAACTTTAGTCTTCTTAACAGCAGAATAATTATCTATTATGAATATTTAACATAATTTATTATCTATTCATCAGATCATAAATATTTAAGATGTTTCTAAGTCCTGCCTGTTATAAATGAATGTGGTGGAACAGGTATTTCTCCAGTAGGAATTATATGGATTAGAAAACATAGAGTATCCTTTCAGTATATTTCCAGAAGTAGTATAGCAGGGTCAAAATTTAGTAATATTTCAAGCTATAGAAGGAATCTTCACACTGATTTATCCAGGGACTTCAGCTATTTCAACCATCATGAACAGTGAATATTTGTTTCCCTTATGCCATACCAACACCAGAATTAGTTATCATTTATTTTTCTGATCTTGGCCTTTTTGACTGGTATAAATTGAAATCTTAGTGTAGTTATAATGTGATTTTCAATATGTATAAGTATGCCAAATATTTAAAACATGTTAGCCATTTATATTTATTCTTTTGTGAATTCCTTATATAGCACCAATTTTTAAATTAGTTTCATGATTTTCTTTATGTTTAGTTTATGAAGTATATTGTATAATCTAAACACACATCCAATGTCATATATATGTCTGGAAAAGGATTTTTCATTATATAATCAGTCTCTTTCTTCAAATAATGCTTTACAGAAACTTCTTAGTTTTATAACATCTCATTTGACATTTGTTGGCCTTAATACTGTGATACTGGTATGTCTTGTTTTGTTTTTTTCTGAGCCTATAAGCATTTCCTAATGTATCCTTTAGATGTTTCAAGGTACTAGCTATAATGTTGAGCTGCAGTATCTATTTGGAGTTGATTTGGGGCAGGCTCACACATAGATTTATTTTTATTCTTCTACAACTAGTTTGTCCAGACCATTTTATACTATTTTATTTTATTTTGATGTCCATTTTGGGCTCCTTATAAAATATCAAAGTTGTAGGGCATGGGCTTGGTATAGATCTTAAATTATATTCTACAGAAAAAAAATGTCTCCAGAGGTATCTGTGGAAATACAGTCCTACCTGTGTGACCTGTATTGAGACAGTATATGGTGTTGCATACATGTACCTTTAGAAATCAGCGATTTACATTTCTTTGAGAAGTAAATGTGGGACCATGAAAGGCAGTCTGGTTTCTGGTTGAGCTAAGGTTTAAAACCCCAGTGAATCCAGTAGAGGACAACCCTACAAGGGATGGTAGGTGTTTTGCCATGCTCCTGGACCCCAGGCTCCTGACAGGAGGATGCAGCTCTCCATAGGCCTGTGACCATCAGTCAAATACAGGTAGAGGTGTGGTCACATAGCCTCAAAACATCCCCATGTTAATGAGGCACCTAGAGGTTTAGCCACTCCCCTTCACAAGCCACTCCTCCCTACAAAGGTATTTCAACCTCACCCTCCCTAAGGTCTGGGGATACGGATTTACTCATTGCCACTCTCTGCCATGACAATAAATGCCCTAAACCCATGGACTGTCTCTCTTCATCAGTATCTGTCATAGGGAATGATGGAACAGGCCTTCATCTAAAGAGCTGCATCCAGTCTCCTGCAGAAGGCATCACAGTGCTCCCAGTGATGACCACTACCAATCCAAGTCAACCAACTATCCCCGCAAAAAGCCAAGAACCTGGTCCCTGTTGGGATCCAGTGACTCTCCTCCCTCTTTTTTCCCCTCAGCCTGGGCTAGATCCATTCTGTGGCCCCCACTCTGTTCTCAGCTCTTCTGAGGCATCCAGAGGCATGTGGGATGCCCAAGAGCCTGAGAACCAGATGGAGCAAGCTCCGTCAAGTTCCCAGGACCCCAGACTGCACTCCCCCAACCCCAGGCAATGTCCCACAGCTTCTCACAGCCCGAGACCCTCCCAGCAGTGCCATGGAGTGAGCATGGTCAAACTTCCAGTGTCCTGCCTCTCCCACAGGCCCAAGCCCTGGGGGCAGACGTGGGACGCACCACTCACCATCAATTAACACAACAAGTAAATACTTAGGGTTTAGAAGAAAATTTCTAACCTACTATGTTCTGTCAAGCTCCCCCAAAAGGAGACAAAAATAAAAACAAAATGAGGCCTTCTAGGAGACTGAATAATTTACATGAAAAATCCCTCCATCCTATTTAGGGGATATATAAAAACGCATACTGTCTTTGCTGTAGGTTTAGGTCCTCTAGTACCAGTTCTCTACATACCTCCATCATGGCCAGGATCCTCCTTCTCACCCTCTTTACTCTTTGATCAGCTGACTGTAAAATGAAGTAAGGTTTAAGAAGGTACTAGAAACATAGGTTTTTCCTATATTGGGAGCAAATGTATCACTTTGTATCTACAAATCCTCTAGTACAGTGTCGTAGGAACAGTCTGGTCTGAGTCAGAAAGCCTCTCTGTCTGGTTCAGTTAGACAAGAAGTAACACTAATCTGTACTGGAAGAGCTGGTGATGTTGGAGCATATAATGCATCTAAGCACAAAGAGAATCTAGGCAAAGTCCTCAAATGTGGGACAATGGCTATCCCTGGCCCTTTATCAATACCTGTTAGCATCTATGACTTTCTTCCAGCCTGAGGATGAGGACATTTATTACTGCTAAACATGGGATGTAGCACAAATGCTCACACAATGCTCCAGATATGTGGGAACTTAGATAAAGCTTTCCCCTGACCCCTGTGAGCCTGCCACTCCATAATAGTCTGTAACCTTTGAAGTAGGTGACAATGATAACCAGTGTTCTCCTCCTGTGTCTGGTAGTCAGAGGACAAATCAACCTTATGTGTCATTTGGTACACATCATTTGCCTGGATTTTAACTGCTTTATTGAGATATACTATGCAAGCCACAAAATTGCCACTCTAAGTGTGCAGTAAAATTATATGCTTCATTTTTCCAGAATGGTACAACATTCACATCATGTAAATTTGTAATATAATGTACTGAAAAGAATCCATTGTTGTTAGTTAGAAGGGCAGTAGAGTATTGTAATTTTGGTTCTTAATTATAATTTATATTTTATATCACTTTTGGTATTTTAAAATATTGTATACTACTTTGCTTGTTTGGATACATACCAGATAGTATAATTTTGTTCTGTCATGGACTTATGATATTTAACTTGAATTCTGTGGATATACCACATGTTGCCCATCCTTTCATCAGTTTGGGAACACTTGGTTTATATTTTTGTACTGGTAGGCATTTTTACTATAGATGTCTTCCTAAAGTTTTCAAGTGTTTCTGTAAATATATATATACCATTTGGGGACAGATAAATAGGACAAAATTTCTAAGAAATACTGTTACTATTTTTTGGAAACTTTTCCTTTTGAAATTGTCTGAATAAATTTACAGTTATGTGAGCAATGTATGCTAACCCATGTGGGAACAAATGACATGGGATAGAGTGAAGTTCCATGTGTCCGCGCTGGGCACTGTGGCTCTGGGAGGGACAGGACACACGGGAAATTTGGCCACAGATCCTCCCACTGTCCTCCGGGCAGGTGGGGGCTACATGAAGCCGCAAGAACACTGCCCGTGGGTGGGGGAAGGGGCCATTGCTGGGAACACCACAGCTGGCTCTGAAGTTCCCAAGCTCTGGGTAATGCAGACACTGCAAGATGGCAGAAGATCTGGGAACAAATAGGACTGCAGAACACATCTGGCATCCTGCCAAAGGACCATTTAGCAGCTTGGGCGAAGGCTAGCTGCTTTGGCTTGAGTGATAGGCAGCCATCTGGAAGCACTGAGATGTCTTCAGTGAAAGATTAGGTGCGTGGCTCCTTATTCGAAGGCCAGATCCCTCTCTTCCCATGGAGGATCAAGATGAATAGAGACAGTCCATAGTTCTAAGGTGTTTATTGTCATTGTGGAGAGTGGCATGGGTGAGACTGTACCCTGCGACCTCCAGCAGGGCAAGGTAGAAATATTAACTGGGAAGGAGTGTGGCTAAGCCCCTAGGTATCTCATTAACATGGGGATGGCTTGGGGCTGTGTGGCCATGCCTCATGTGGAGGGGCTTGACCCCTTTTTATGTGACCAAATGTCACAGACCTATGGAGACATATAGACATGTGTTAGAAGCTGTATTCTAGGAGCTTTGGCAAATGCCTGCTGTCCCTTATAGGCTGTCCTCCACTTGAGAAAACCTTTTGGGCCTGTGGGGTTCAAACCTTAGCTCTACCAGAAAACAGACTTTCTATCATGACCTGACAAACCCACATTTCCTACAGACTTTCATTAGTATTCAAATTTCAAATGTTTTTTTTTTTGGCATTTATTTTTATGTGACCTGTGTTAATTACTAGGTCATGTGACCTATATTAATTACTAGAATACAAACATCTTCATTCTTTTGAGGAAATAACTGAATACTTTGCTAAGTTGCTACACCAGTTAATACTTCCATGAGAAAAAGATAAGGTTAATTTGTAATGCCAAAAAAACCTAACATGTAAGTCTCATCTGACCAGGAATCAGAAGACTTCTTCAAATGCTGGTAATAGTATTCCTGGGATAAAACAAAGCCTTATGGGAAAGTACATTGGCCTAGACATTTGTCCTAAGAAGTCCCTGCAACATGTGCCTCATGGACATTCCAGCTGAGAAATTCCAGAAAATGGTCCTGGCCAAGTTCCATCTCTTGGTCAGTATTTAATATGTAATAAGTGTTTGCTTTAAATTTGACCCAAAATGATAGAGTTTTTTTTTTAAATGGGGAATCACAGGACTAACAAATGGAAGCCTCAGTGACATCATTCTACCCCAAATTTGCTCTTCAGTGTGGGATACATGAGACATGGGCTACTTCAGACTTCCATCATGAACAGCACAACTGAAGGAAGACAGCAAGCACCTTTAGGTAGCTTGCTGCTGATTTCCATATTTTTTTATATAGTATACTATCTGATGAATGGGGAGAATCTGATGATGTCTGTACAACCACATTTGAGCAATTGAGAGACACCCTGCAGCTCATCAGTTTTCTGGGTAATTAAGATTCAACTAGAATTATCAGTTATTTTTTGATCTGCATTTGCACCTGCTGACACTGGAAAAATAAGACTTAAGAGTGGCCTGACACTTTGGTGTAATCATCAGAGTTCCAATGTTTAGATACTTTAGGGGTATTCCATGAGTTTGGGAGCCAATGTTCATGCTTTGGATAGACCCAATATGGATTTTCGGAGCTGATCAAAACTCAGAAGGCTTCCCTTTGATGGGTTCCAAGCACCTGGAATTTACAAAAAAAAAAAAATATGTTGAATCTCATTGTCTTGTTTTGTGTTTTTGATCTCTCTTTGGATTTTCTGACTAGGGACTATAAGGCATAACCATGCATATAGCACTTCATGCATCCTAGACTTGTCCAAATCTATCTATCTGGCAGCATGAACCCCAGAATTCATAATGGTACCACAGCTCTATTGGCAGCTGCAAATCCAATCTCTGTCATATGAATGAATGTATGACTACTATGCCTATACATTTTGCTATCTATTTTGTATGTATAAATATATGTGGCTATATCATTCTTGTTTCCAGCTGGTATCAAATGCATGAATAATGCTGTTTTCTTTTCCTGCCATCAGCTGTCTGGGCTCAGAATTCACCTCTGAATCTTCTGGCCACATAATTTAGTATAATAAGAATTGAATTGTTATTTATTTATGGATAATATTAAAATAATCTTATGTGGTTCTACTTTACTGCTGGCTTGGCAATTGGGATGTGACTCAAAATTTTTAAGACTGAGGCATGTTTTAAAAGTCCAAGGTCAAAACTTAAAGGGATTATTAAATTATAAATTATTGGTTATATTTAAAATTTTATAATATCTATAGCATAGGTTAACTTAATTCTCACAATCTGGTATGGATGATTAGAAGCCCATACCTATGTAATCTTAAATGATATGGCATGATTCTAGATCCTGCTCTGCATCTTGATTAACAGATGTCACATGACTGCCAACCATCTCTGCTATGGATTTGAAAAAGCCAAAGAACAAGCAGAGAAGATGAAGAAGAAGGAGGATGAGGAGGAGGAGGAAGAGGAGGAAGAGAGAAGAGAAGAAGGAAAGAAAGATACAAATACAAAACAAAGAAACAAGGTAAATGCAAAGTAAAATGTAAAGGTAAATGTAAGAGGGATAAAATGTAAACTCCTGGTCTTCAAAAAGCTACTAAATTACTACAAACTGTAAAGATAATTTTACAAAAATGTGAATTGATAAAAAGTCACCTTATAAGTGATCAAATTCTATAATATATACAAAATTATATTTATATTCACGCTAAATAAAAGTATTGTTTAACTCAGATGTTATTGATGGTTAGTAGCTCTCAAATCTGTCAGATATCATCTGAATATAGGATTTAAGATGTTTAAACTTACTATGAAAGAGCAAAAATCCTAGATCCTATGAGTGACCCCAGGGTCTCCAAGAGGATAATAGACACTGCAACAAATAACTCCATATTGATTATCTGGTAAAGTTAACCACTTGGCTAGACTGCCAAAATCCTGAGTGGTAGACCCTTTCCTAAACTGTGGAGAAGCAGGATACCTGACAGTTGATTGTGCAACTTTGCCTAGACAAGGTAATATTAGTTTCTTCCATATTCTTCTTTCATAGAAAAACCACTCATCTCTAGTTCGTGTAATATGTCCCTTATGCCAGGGAGTTTCCTTTTGACGTAGCAAAAGGAGACATTTAGATTGAAGCCATTCCTTCTGGGAAATTTAGGTACATGGTACTGTCCAAAGTTCATCCTTAGTCTGTATTTGATATGTAATAAATGCTTGCTTCACATTTGGCTAAAATGGTGGAACTGAGTTTTTTCCTGGTTAATCATAGTATTCACACATCATTGTTTCTATTTAATCACTAACCACATTTATATCTACTATTTAGACTTGTTGGGGCCATACCACTTTAAGCTTGAGATGCATGGAACCCCTGATGACATGGAAGAAAATCCTGACCAGGATACCATGTTTCAGAGCACTAGGCTATACCCTCTTATGGGCCCCAGTATGAGTACTGAGAGTCTCTAAGGCCTGCTTCTCTGGTAAAACCACCTCATGATGTCATTTCTGCAACTATTCTAGTACTTGTCATTCTTTTTATCTATTTACTGTTCCTTCCCTTTCTTCCTTCCTTGATTAAACCAGTATTCTGTGATCTGGTAAGACCTAGTAGGAGCCTGCTTGCTCCTACTATTCAGAAATTAGATGTTACAAATAATATTAAAGTGAAGGCTGTTTATGAATTCAAGAGAAATATATGTTACAGTCACTGTAGGTGGAAACAAGAGTAACCTAGAGCCACGGGCATAGATGAGTAAATCTACAGCTGTTCTCCCAGTCTTAGCCTCAATTCTCCATAATAATATAGGATTTTTATCATAAAATTGAAATAGAATAACGTACAGACATTCCCAAAAAGTTAAAAATGGGTTTCTTGGGTTCAGGGATGATGGTGTCAGCCTGCTAGGAATTCTCCATAAAGATTAAGTGAGGATGTTTTTGTAGACAAACAGATGGGGTCCAAAAATAATAAAGATTGCAAGGTCAGCAGTATGACCTCATGTTTGTCCTTTTATGAAACCATACTGTGTCATATATGTCTGAAAGATATTTACTCTGTAACTGCAATACTGCTGCCCCTGACCTCACCAGAGACTGGCAGTTGGGGGATATAAAAAAGTGCTAACTATAAAATTTTTGTTTGAGATTGTATACTTCCCTTTTTTCTGTTCTAAATCTGTACTACTCTGTGTCACAAGAAACTGTTGCACAGAAAAATAGAGAAGCATTTACCCACCCCCTATAAATTTTTTAACCTAACTTCCTTAAATGATTTCAATAAAAGACTGGGGTTGAGTCAAGTCTAGGTGAGTACACTGACTCCTATGCCAAAGAACAGCCTGTCAGCACTGTATCTTAATTGTGTGTTTTCTTATTTACCTACCAGGGATCCCTAGTCCTTGATGACCCCGACTGTTGTCTTTTGTTTTGTTTTTGTTGTTGTTGTTGTTTTGTTTTTTGTTTTTTACGAGACAGGGTTTCTCTGTGCAGCCCTGGCTGTCCTGGAACTCACTCTATAGACCAGACTGGCCTCGAACTCAGAAATCCACCTGCATCTGCCTCCCAAGTACTGGGATTAAAGGCGTGTCCACCACTGCCCAGCCCTCCGGAATCTTTTAAAGGCTAGACCTGGCATAGACTTTAACCACTCTAATGTTAATGAAATGTCATCTTGTGTTGGTTTCAATAGGTATGACCCCCATTTTAATCATGTGTTTAAATGTTTGTCCCATGGGGAGTGGCATTATTAGGAGGTGTGGCTTCACTGGAGTAAATATGGTCATGTTAGAGGAACTACATTACTGAGGGGACAGACTTTGTGTTTTAAACGCTGAAGATATGCCCAATGTGAAACACATCCACTCTCCAATTTGCCGTTGGAAAGACAAGATGTAGAACTCTTGGCTCAGCTTCTTCTCCACCCCCATTTCCCTCTAGATTCCATCATTCTTCACACCATGATGATAATGGATGAAACCACTGAAACTGCAAGCCAGCCCTGGATAAAGTGTCTTCTAAGAGTTGTCATGGTCAAGGTGTTTCTTTACAGTGATAAAACCCCAACAAGACATAAGTTGGTACCTAGAGTGGGGTATTGATGTGATAGACCTGACCATTACTTGTAGGAATGTAAATTTTGAGACTTTGGATTTAAAAAGCAATGAAATGCTTTAACTAGAGCTTAATGTGTCATACCAGTAGAAGGATGGAATGCTGAGGATTATTTGAACTGTTGGAGCCTGACACAGGAGGATTCAGAGGAGAAGAATTAGAGAATGTTACCTAAAAAATGATCTTGTGATATATTGGTGAAGAATATGGCTGTATTGCCCTTGTTTGGAGAATTCGCCCGAGTCTAAGGTAAAGAGATTGAGATTAATTGCATTAACAAAGGAAATCTCAGAACTGACTAGTATATACTCTGTCCTGTGTTTCACTCTTATGAAAAAGGTTTTGGTCAAGTATGGCAAGCTGAGAAAGAAACATTACAAAAGATTTAGCTCAAGGATTAAAAATTCAACAGGAAGTGTACTTGAGCTAAATCCTTTTTTCTTGGAGGTAAACAAATTAAAAATATTAAAGGGAATTAAAAGAGTGGAGATCTTGAGATAAAATCCCACTTAGCTAAGCTTACATCTTTTGAAAAGAATGTTTCCCAAGGGACATTCCAACTATTCTAAATTTACAATGCATTTGTGATTTTATGGGAGAATTTTATGTCATGATAAATGTTATTCTGACCTGGTCATTTTATTCATGGGGACATAAGAAAATATGATTGTTTGTTAAGTTGAGAAGGAGTATATTGTGATGGCCATTCTTAGTTGTCAAATTGACTATATTTGTAATGAACTACAATCCGCAAATAGAGATTACAACTGATATTAATCTTCAGGCAGGAAGATAATTTGTCTGGATCCTGGATCCTGGATCCTGCAGCTAGAAGACACAGACAGCCTTTTGATCTTGAACTTGAGGTGGAATTAGACTTGATTTTGATCTGGAACAACACATACCTTTAATCCAGGTTTTAAGGCATAGTGGCCATGTTTATAAAGATCTATAATAAAAAGGTATTAAAGAAAAGCTTAGGACTAGGCATGGTGGTATACAACTTTCATCCCAGCACTTAGAAGGCAGAGGGATGAAGATCTCTGAGATCAATGCCAGTCTGGTCTACAGAACAGATTACATAGCAAACAACTTTATCAGTGAAGCAATCCATCAAAAATAGAAAGCAGGTGAAGATGTAATGGAATGTGGCATGTTCCAACCTCCACAAACAGCCTCATTTATGTGGTTCTGACTTCAGAGTCAAGAAAGGAAAAATGCTGAGCCAGTTTTGTGGCAGAGGTGTCTCTATATGGAGCTTAAGAAAGGCCATTGTGTTCATTGGTGAAATTCCATTGTGTAAAATTCTAAAATTAAAGTCAAGACTGTCTTGGAGACCCCAAGAGATTAGAGATGGCAGAGCCTTGGGATACCTGTCAAAGAAAGCTGCTTACAGGGCATGGAATCAGTGCTAGAGAAAAAGAGTATTGCAGTCAACAAAGCTGAAAGGAGTTAGAGATATGAAGGAAATTTTGACATTACACAAGGAGGATGCAGAGTATGAGTTTGCTCGGCTGTTATTCTGTTGTTTTGTTCTAGTATTTCCTCACTGTTGTTGTTCCTGACATTTTTGAATGCTAATGTATATCCTGTTTTATGATATGTTGGAACTATGTAATCTGCTTTTTTTAAAAAAAAATATTTTATAGGGGACTAAGTTAAGAGATTGTATGAATCTCAGAAGGAATTTTGAACTTTAACACATGAACTTTTGACTCTTAAACATTGTTGAGACTATGATAGCCTGTGTGCTGTTTTTAATTGGACTCAACATGTGTTGCATTATGTTATGGTTAAAAGTGTATGGGTGCCAGGGAGTAGAATGCGATGGCTTGAATAGGTGTAACCCACACAGACACATGTTTAACAATGCTTAACCCAATGTTGAGGGGAACTATTCACAGGAGTGGCCATGTTGGAGGAAGTTTGGCTTGTTGAAGGGGGTTTGTTAATGGAGGATCAGCTTTGAGGTTTTTCATCACAAACTCCATCCAAATTGAAACAAATCTGGTCTCTGCTTTGCTGCCTGTGGATCAGAATACAGAATTCACAACACCATGTCTGTCTGGATAATGCCATGCTTCCCTCCATGATGAAAATGGGCTAAACCTTTAGAACTGTAACCCAACTCCAAGTTAAATGTTTTTGTTTATGAGAGTTGCCATGGTGATGGTGTCTCTTCACACCAATAAAATCCTAATATCTCATTGCATATTAAATTGCATTCAATGGATTAATTACAATGGCAGTTCTGAATCACTATACTATTTATACAACCATTACTAACAAATAAACATGATAGTCCATTCCATGAATCATTGACTCCACCAGTCTTGATTTGTTATTGCTAAAGTCTTTAATAATATACTGTGTTGTACAAAGGAAATCAGTGCCACAGTTCCAGATAAGAAATTGTTCAATTGTAGACATATTTCCATTCAGATCTGTGTGGCCAATGTTGTGCAGGATTCTTGGTTTCTAACCTCCTATCAACCTTCTACAATGTATTCCTGTACCAGAAAATCTAATCTCAAGGGGAAGACTTTCAGTGCAGTTTGAAAGCAGAATCTTTTAGACTATGTGACTGAAGAGCATAGAATCTTCCACCTCCATGGGCTACCAATGGCAATAGTGCTTTCAATATTGCTTTTCAATGGAGTTTCAACTTGTTTTCTTTGTCTGTAATTTTCTTTTAAAAAATATATTTTAGAGATCTGCTCCTGAGGCTGAACCTGGGCCAGAGCTCTCAATAACAAAATCCCACAGGGAGATAGCAGGTCTCCCAAGAGTGCTGGCACACCTGAGAGCACAGGTGAGACCAACAGTTCTGCTCTAATTCCTGGCCAAAGAGGGACCTAGAGCCATCAGGACACAGGAACTAAGGACCAGCCAAGGACAGGATTCTTCTAGATGCTGTCTTCACCTGAGATCTGACCCTGTGCCACAGCTCTCCATACCCAAATTCCTCCTGGAGAGAACTTGTCTGCCGGGAGTGCTGACACACAGGCTTGCAGGAGGGGCAAGCCACAGTCAGAGACAGCAAGACCAGCTAACATCAGAAATAACCAGATGGCAAGAGGCAATAATATATGCAATAGCAACCAAGGCTACATGGCATCATCAGAACACAGATCTCCCACAACAGCAAGCTCTGGATACCTTAACACACTAGAAAAATCAAGAATCTGATGAAAATTAATATCTCATGATGATGATAGAGGACTTTAAGAAGAACATAAATAACTCCCTTAAAAAAATACAGAAGAACACAAATTAATAGGTAGAAGCCCTTAAAGAGGAAATACAAAACTCCCTTAAAGAATTACAAGAAAACACAACCAAACAGTTGAAGGAATTGAACAAAACCATCCAGGATCTAAAAACGGAAATAGAAACAATAAAGAAATCACAAAAGGAGAAAACCCTGGAGATAGAAAACTTATGAAAGACATCAGGAGTCATAGATGCAAGCATCACCAACAGAATACAAGACATAGAAGAGGTAATCTCAGGTGCAGAATTTACCATAGAAAACATTGACAAAACAGTCAAAGAAAGTGCAAAATGCAAAAAGCTCTTAAATCAAAATATCCAGGAAATCCAGGACACAATGAGATTACCAAGCATAAGGATAAAAGAAATGGAAGAGAGTGAAGAGTCTCAACTTAAGGGGCCAGTAAATATCTTCAACAAAATTCAAGAAGAAAACTTCCCTAACCTAAAGAAAGAGATGCCCATAAACATACAAGAAGACTACAGAACTCAAAAGAATTAGACCAGAAAAGAAATTCCACCCATTAAATAATGGTCAAAACACAAAATGTACAAAACAAGGAAACAATATTAAAAGCAGTATGGAATACTCCAAAACAGGTGGAGAAACTACACCCTAGAAAAAGTAAGAAAGTAATCTTTCAACAAACCCAAAAGAAGATAGCCACAAAAATATAAAAGTAACATAAAAAATAACAGGAAGTAGCAATCACTATTCCTTAATACCTCTTAACCTCAAAGGACTCAATTTCCCAATAAAAAGACACAGACTAACAGAAGGGATACTTAAACAGGACCCAGCATTTTGCTGCATACAGGAAACTCACCCCAGTGACAAAGACAGACACTAGTTCAGAGTAAGAAGTCAAGAAAATAATTTTCCAAGAAAATGTTCCCAAGAAACAAGCTGAACAGCCATTCTAAGATTGAATAAAATCAACTTTAAGCTAATATCAAAAACAATAAGGAAGGACAGTACATACCTATCAAAGGAACAGTCGACAAAGAAGAATTCTCAATTTTGAACATCTATGATCCAAATGCAAGGGTAAACACATTCATAAAAGAAACTTTACTAAAGCTCAAAGCACACATTGCACCTCAAACAATAATACTGGGGGACTTCAACACCACACTCTCATCAATGGAATGATCTTAGCAACACAAAATATACAGAAGCACAGTGAAACTAGCAAAAGTTATGGACTTTTGGATTTAGCAGATATCTATAGAACATTTCATCCTAAATTAAAAAAGAATATACCCCATAAATCCTGCCCTACAAAGGATATTAAATGGTAAACATCAACTCAACGAGGGAAACCACACCCTAGAAAACACAAGAAAGTAATCTCTCAACAAACTGAAAAGAAGAGAGCCACACAAACTTAAAAGTACCATCGAAAATGACAGGAACCAACAGTCACTATTCCTTAATATCTCTTAACATCAATGGACTCAATT
>CM052713.1:11557716-11580957 GCA_028551405.1 Uromys caudimaculatus
TACATATGAGGCAGAAGAATCACCTCGATGGCCACCAGGGAGAAAGGAGAGGACTTTGGGCCTGAGGGTGCTAGTGGCCCCAGTAAAAGGGAATGTCAAGGTGGGAATATGGGAATGGGTGGGCGGGTAGGTGGGAGGAGGAATTCCCTCACAGAGGCGGGGAGGGGGAGGGGACACGGGGTTTCCAAAGAAAAGGGAAATCATCGGAAATGTAAATAAAGTATCAAAAATAAAAAATAAAAAAAAATAAAAAAAAGAATATACCTTTGCCTCAGCACCTCATATTACCATCTCCAAAACTGACCATATAATTGGTCACAAAATAAACCTCAACAGATATAAGAACCTTGATATAATCCCATGCCTCCTATCAGATCACTATGGATTAAGGCTGGGCTTCAATAGCAACAAAAAACCAAAAGAAAGCCCACATTCACATGGAAGCTGAACAATGCTCTATTCAATGAAAACTTGGTCAAGGAATAAAGAAAGAAATTAAAGACTTCCTAGAATTCAATGAAAATGAAAGTACAACATACCCAAAATTACGAGACACAGTAAAAGCAGTGCTAAGAGGAAAACCCAAAACCCTGAGTGCCTCAAAAAAGAAACTGGCGAGAGCATATACTAGCACACCTGAAAGGTCTAGAATAAAAAGAATCTAATACACCCAAGAGGAGTAGACACCAGGAAATAATCAAACTCAGGGCTGAAATCAACCAAGTAGAAACAAAAAGAACTATACAAGGAACCAACAAAACCAAGGGGCTGGTTCACTGAGAAAATCAACAAGATAGATAAACCCTTAGCCAGACTAACCAGAGGGCACAGAGACAGGATCCAAATTAATAAAATCAGAAATGAAAAGGGAGATATAACAACAGAATCTGAGGAAATTCAAAAAATTTTCAGATCCTACTACAAAAGCATATACTCAATAAAACTGGAAAATCTGGATGAAATGGACAATTTTCTAGATAGATACCAAATACCAAAGTTAAGTCAAGATCAGGTACACAATCAAAACACTCCCATAACCCCTAAAGAAACAGAAGCACTCATTAAAAGTCTCCCAACCAAAAAAAAAAAAAAAAAAACAGGACTAGATAGGCTTATTGCAGAAATCAATCAGACCTCCGAAGAAGACCTAATAACAATACTTTTCAAACTATTCCACAAAATAGTAATGGAAGGAACACTACCCAATTCATTCTATGAATCCACAGTTACACTGATACCAATTTAAAAAAAAAATACAAGGATGTCGATATTCCACAATCCTTTTCAGTTTAGTGCTGAAAGTCTTATCTAAGGCAATAAGACAAGAAAATGTAATAAATTGGTTAGGAATAGAAAAATGCATGAATGAATCTCTGCCTGAAATGGTTAGTTTTTAAATAAGAAACACTAAACACTCCATAAATGTTTTGAGTTCATAAAATAATCAACAAATTTGAATATTTCAAAATACACATAAAAACAATAACAGTTTTATCTCCCAATAACAAACACACGAAAATTTCAGCAGATGGTGGATATAATGCCCATCACAATAGGTACAAACATGCACAGACACACACACACACACACACACACACACACACACACACACACACACACACACACACACTCACACACATACATCTACTACTGGCAGCAGCATCCCCACCAGCAACACCTTAGAATTAACCTAGATAAGAAAACATATGACTTTCTGTTTTCATCTGTGGCTGTGAACCTCAGCCTGTGCCACAAGGCTTCATAGTCAAATAGCACTTGGAGAAAACTAGCCTCCCAGGAGTAAGAACAAGTCTGTGAGCAGAATTAAGACCAGCACCACTGCTCAGTGGAACCCACTAGGAACCATCAGGACACAGGGACTGAGGAGCAGCCTGGGACAGGAACCTTCTGGTTTCCATCTGTGTCTGGAGACCTGCGCCTGTGACACATTGCTCCACAGCCAAATAGTGCTGGGAGAAAGCTAGCCTGCCAGGAGTGTGGACAAGCCTATGAGTGGAGGTAAGACCAGCACCTCTGCTCAGAGGTACCCACCCAGAACCCTCAGGACCCAGGGACTGAGGAGTGGACATCCGGTTCCCTTCTGTGGCAGGAGAGCTGATCCTGTGACACAGGGCTCCATACTCAAATAGTGCCAGGAGAGAGCTGGTATCCGAGGAGTGCTGACACACCTTCGAGCACAGGCAAGACTACCACTTCTGTTCAAATTCTTTAATCAAGAAGGACCCTTGCAGAGTCATCAGACACAGGAACCAAGAACAGCTGGGAACAGGAACCTTCTGGGTTTTGTCTGCATCCAACAGCTGACCCTTGTACCACAGCTCTCCAAACCCAAATTCCTCTCAGAGAGAGCTGGTCTCCAAGGAGTACTGACACAGAAGCTTGCGGGAGGAACAAGCCAAAGTGAGAGCAAGACCAGATAGAAAACCAGATGGCGATAGGCAAGGGCAAGAACATAAGGAACAAAAACCAAGGCAACTTGGCATCATCAGAACCCAGTTTTCCCACCCACAGCAAGCCCTGGTTACCCTAACATACCAGAAAAGGAACACTCAGATTTAAAATCACACCTCATGATGATGATAGAAGATTTTAAGAAGGAAATAAATAACTCCTTTAAAGAAATGCAAAAGAACACAGGTAAACTGCTAGAAGCCCTTAAGAAGGAAACACAAAAGTCACTTAAAGAATTACAGGAAAACACAATCAAACAGGCAAAGAAAATGAACAAAAACATTCAGGATCTAAAAATGGAAACAGAAACAATAAGAAATCACAAAGGGAGACAACACTCAAGATAGAAAACCTAGAAAAGACATCAGCAGTCATAGAATACAAGAGATAGAAGAGAGAATCTCAGGGGCAGAAGATACCATAGAAAACATTGACACAACAGTGAAAGAAAATGCAAAATGCAAAAAGATCTTAACCGAAAACATCCAGGAATTTCAGGACAAAATGAGAAGAGGAAACCTAAGGATAATAGGTATGGTAGAGAGTGAAGATTCCCAACTTAAAGGGCCATTAAATATCTTCAACAAAATTATAGAAGAAAACTTCCCTAACCAAAAGAAAGGGATGAACATAAACATTCAAGAAGCCTACAGAACTTCAAATAGATTGGACCAGAAAGAAAATTCCTCCCATCACATAGTAGTCAAAACACCAAATGCACAAAACAAGAAAAGAATATTAAAAGCAATAAGGGAAAAGGGTCAAGTAACATATAAAGGCAGACCTATCAGAATTACACCAGACTTCTCATTAGAGACTATGAAATCTAGAAGATCCAAGGCAGATCTCATACGGACCCTAAGAGAACACAACTGCCAGCCCAGATTGTTATACCCAGCAAGAATCTCAATTACCATAGATGGTGAAACCAACATAATTTGTGACAAAACCAAATTTCCACCATATTTTTCCACAAACCCAGCCCTACAAAGGATAGTAGATGGAAAACACCAAGACACGGATAGAAACTATACCATAGAAAAAGCAAGAAAGATAAGGCAGTGATGGTGTATGCCTTTAATCCCAGCACTCGGGAGACAGAGGCAGGCAGACTTCTGAGTTTGAGGCCAGCCTGGTCTACAGAGCGAGTTCCAGGACAGCCAGAGCTACACAGAGGAACCCTGTCTTGAAAAAACCAAAAAAAAGAAAAAAAAGAAAGAAAGAAAGAAAACAAAAAAGAAAAAGCAAGAAAGTAATCTTTCAACACACTCAAAAGAAGATAGCCACACAAACATAAAAATAACATCGAAAATAACAGGAAGCAACAATCACTATTCCTTAACATCTCTTAACATCAATTGACTCAATTCCCCAATAATAAGACATAGAATATCAGACTAGATACATAAACAGGACCCAGCATTTTGCTGCATACAGGAAATGCACCTCAGGTTTAAAGACAAACACTACCTCAGAGTAAAGGGCTGGAAAACAATTTTCCAGGCAAATGTTCCCCCAAAACAGACTGGAGTAGCCATGCTAATATCAGATAAAATCTACTTTCAACTAAAAGTCATCAAAAAAAGATAAGGAAGGACACTTCATATTCATCAAAGGAAAAATCTACAAGAAGAACTCTCAAATCGGAACATCTATGTTCCAAATGCAAGGACACCCGATTTTGTAAAAGAAACTTTACTAATGCTCAAAGCGCTCACTGTACCTCACACAATAATAGTGTGAGACTTCAATACCCCACTCTCATCAAAGCACAGATATTTGGTAACACAAACTAAACAGAGACACACTGAAACTAACAGAACTTATGGAACAAATGGACTTCACAGATATCTATAGAACATTTCATCCTAAATAAAAAGAATATACCTTCTTCTCAACACCTCATGGCACGTTCTCCAAAATTGACCATATAATCGGTCACCAAACAAACCTCAAAAGATATAAGAAGCTTAAAATAATCCTATGCCTTCTATCAGATCACTATGGATTAAGACTGGTCTTCAGTGGCAACAAAAATAACAGAAAGCACACATTCACATGGAAGCTGAACAACACTCTACTCAATGATAACTTGTTCAAGGAAGAAATAAAGAAAGGAATTAAAGACTTCCTAGAATTCAATGAAAATGAAAGTACAACATACCCAAACTTATGGGAAACAAGGAAAGCAGTATTAAGAGGAAATTTATAGCTCTGAATACCTCCAAAAGGAAACTGGAAAGAGCATACACTAGCAGCTTAACAGCACACCAGAAAGATCTAGAAGAAAAATGCTAATACACCCAAGACTAGTAGACAGCAGAAAATAATCAAACTCAGGGCTGAAATCAACCAAGTAGAAACAAAAATATCTATACAAAGAACCAACAAAACCAGGAGCTGATTCTTTGAGAAAATGAACAAGATAGATAAACCCTTAGCCAGACTAACTAGAGGACACAGAGACACTATCCAAATTAATAAAATCATAAATGAAAAGGAAGATAAAACAACAGAATCTGAGGGAATTCAAAAAATTATCAGATCCTACTACAAAAGCATATACTCAACAAACTTGGAAAATCTGGATGAAATGGACAATTTTCTAGATAGATACCAAATACCAAAGTTAAGTCAGGATCAGATAAACCATCAAAACAGTCCCATAACCCCAAAAGAAACAGAAGCACTCATTAAAAGTCTCCCAACCAAAAGAATCCAGGACTAGATGGGCTTATTGCAGAAAAGTATTAGACCTTCAAAGAAGACCCAATAACAATACTCTTCAAACTATTCCACAGAATAGAAACAGAAGGAACACTACCCACAGTTACATTGATACCAAGACCTCACAAAGAGCCAACAAAGAAAACTTCAGACCAATTTCCCTTATGAATATCAATGGAAAAATACTCAAAAAATTCTTGGAAACCAAATCCAAAAACATAACAAAATAATCATTTACCAGGATCAAGTAGGCTTCATTCCAGGGATGCAGTGATGGTTCAATATCCAGAAATCCATCAATGTAATCCACTACATAGTCAAACCCAGAGAAAAAAACCCACATGGTCATTTCATTAGATGCTGAAAAAGCTTTTGACAAAATTAAACATCCCTTCATGATAAAAGTCTTGGAAAGATCAGGAATTCAAGGTCCATATCTAAACATAGTAAAAATAATACATAGAAAACCAGTAGCCAACATCAAACTTAATGGTGAGAAATTTGAAGCAATCCCACTAAAATCAGGGACTAGACAACGCTGCTGCCTTCTCTCTCCCTATCTATTCAATGTAGTACTTGAAATTATAGCTAGAGTAATTAGACAACAAAAGGAGGTCAAAGAGATACAAATTGGAAAGGAAAAAATCAAAATAAAAACTCCACCAGAGAACTGCTGCAACTGATAAACAACTTCAGCAAAGTGGCTGGATATAAAATTAACTCAAACAAATCAGTAGCCTTCCTATACTCAAAGAATAAACAGGCTGAGAAAGAAATTAGGGAAATGACACCCTTCACAATAGTCATAAACAATATAAAGTATCTTGGTGTGACTCTAACCAAGCAAGTGAAATATCTGTATGACAAGAACTTCAAGTCTCTGAAGAAAGAAACCAAAGAAGACCTCAGAAGATAAAAAGAGCTCCCACTGTCTTAGTGTTTCTATTCCTGCACAAACATCATGACCAAGATGCAAGTTGGGGAAGAAAGGGTTTATTGAGCTTACACTTCCATGCTGCTGTGCATCACCAAAGGAAGTCAGGACTTGAATTCAAGCAGGTCAGGAAGCAGGAGCTGATTCAGAGGCCATGGAGGGATGTTCCTTATTGGCTTGCTTCTCCTGGCTTGCTCAGCCTGCTTTCTTATAGAGCTTAAGACTACCAGCCTACAGATGGCACTGCCCACAAGGCACCCTTACCCCTTGGTCACTAATTGAGAAAATGCCTTACACCTGGATCTCATGGAAGCATTTTCTCAGCTGAAACTCCTTTCTCTGTGATAACTCCAGCTGTGTCAAGTTGACATAAAACCAGCCAGTAAAATTGAACACTTGTCAACTTGACACACAAATACATCACTATTAAGCCTCAACTCTTACTTTCTTATTCATCCCCAAGAACTAAATAACTTTAAATGTCCCACAGTCTTTGCAAATTCTTACATATCAAAATTTAAATCCCTGAAAAAATATCAATACTCTTAGAAATTCAAAGTCCTTTTACCATTAGAAGTCTCGTAACTGTAGGCTCCACTAAAATACCTTTTTCCTTCAGGAGGGAAAATATATCAGGGCACAGTCACAATCAAAAGCAAAATCAAACTCCAGCCTTCCAATATCTGGGATCCACTTACAATCTTGTGGATTCCTTCAAGGGCTTGAGTCAAGTCTCCATCTCTGCCCTTTGTAGCACACACCTTATCTTCTAGGCTCCAGATGCCTGTACTCCACTGCTACTGCTGTTCTTGGTGGTCATCTCATGGTACTGGTATCTCCAAAACACTGCTGTCTTCCACTGCAACTAGGCTTTACCATGGTGCCAAGCCTCACCTCCTTTGCATGACCCCTTCAGTTCTGGGCCATCAATTGCAACTGAGGCTGCACCTTCACCAATGGCCTTCCATGGCCTCTCACAATGCCCAGGCCTCAGCTGCTGTTCATAACTCCTTCATGCCTTCAAAAGCAGTACCACTTGGGTGACTCTTATACATTTTCAGATCCAGCCACTACACAAAGAACAATCTTGGCTATCTCTGGAATTCAGCCTCTGTGCTCTCCGAAAACAGAGATTTCATCTCATTGATGCTGGTCTCTTCTCAGTCACCACCAATTTCCCAGCTCCAGCTAACCAGCATCAATAGTCCCAGTAATGCAATGGTTTTGGTTTAGTAGTTCTGGTATCTTGTTAATCACAGCTGATTTCTTCAGCCCCAGCTAACCAAAACCACAGAATCTTAAATCAGACTACCAACGGCCTTGATAAGAGTCTTTAATCTTTCCTCTGAAATTTCATATGCCAGGCCTCCATCTTCTGCACTGTTCTCAACATTATCATCCAAACTCCTATACAACGTCCCATAAATCTCTTAACACTGAATGAATGAATCTTCTAGCCCAAAGTTCCAAAGTCCATCCACAGTCCTCCCCAAGACATGGTCAAGTCATTACAGGAATACCCAACTTCTGGCACCAATTTGTCTTAGTCAGGGTTGCTACTCCTGCACAAACATCATGACCAAGATGCAAGTTGGGGAGGAAAGGGTTTATTGAGCTTACACTTCCATGCTGCTGTTCCTCACCAAAGGAAGTCAGGACTTGAACTCAGGCAGGTCAGGAAGCAGGAGCTGATGCAGAGGCCATGGAGGGATGTTTCTTACTGACTTGCTTCTCCTGGACTGCTCAACCTGCTTTCTTATAGCACTCAAGACTACCAGACCACAGATGTCACCACACACAAGCATCCTTCCCCCTTGATTACTAATTGAGAAAATTTCTTACAGCTGGATCTCATGGAGGCATTTTCTCAACTGAAACTCATTTCTCTGTGATAAACCCAGCTTGTGTCAAATTGACACAAAACCAGCCAGTACACCCATGCTCATGGATTGGCAGGATTAATATAGTAAAAGTGGCCATCCTGATGAAAGCAATCTACAGAATCAATGCAATCCCCATCAAAATTCCAACTCAATTCTTCATAGACTTAGAAAGATCAATTCTTAAATTCAGTTGGAATAACAAAAAACTCAGGATAGTAAAAGCTATCCTTAACTATAAAAGAACTTCTGGGGGAATCAGCATCCCTGAACTTGAGCTGTACTACAGACCTGTAGTAATAAAAACTGCATGGTTTTGGCACAGGGATAGACAGGTAGATCAATGGAATAGAATTGGAGACCCAGAAATGAACCCACATACATAATGTCACTTGATCTTTGACAAAGGAGCTAAAAACATCCAAGGAAAAAAGACAGCAGTTTCAACAAATGGTGTTGGTTCAAAGGACAGCCGACATGTAGAAGAATGCAAATGGACCCATTCCTATCTCCAGGTACAAAGCTCAAGTCCAAGTGGATGAAGGACCTCCACATAAAACCAGTTACACTGAATCTAATAGAAGAGAAAGTGGGGAAAAGTCTCGAACACATGGGCACAAGGGAAAAGTTCCTGAAAAGAACACTAATGGCTTATGCTCGATGATCAAGAATCGACAAGTGGGACCTCATAAAATTGCAAATCTGTTGTAAGGCAAAGGACACTGTCAATAGTACAAAATGGCAACAACAGATGGGGAAAAGATCTTTACCAATCCTACATCCAATAGAGGGCTAATATCCAATATACAAAGAACTCAAGAAGTTAAACTCCAGGCAAACAAATAACTCTATCGAACAGTGGGGAACAGAGCTAAACAGAGAATTCTCAACTGAGGAAACTCGAAGGGGTGAGAAGTACTTAAAGAAATCTTCAACATACTTAGTCATCAGGGAAATGCAAATCAGAGCAAGCCTGAGATTCCACATCACACCAGTCAGAATGGCTAAGGTCGAAAACTTAGGTGGCAGCAGATGCTGGCGAGGATGTGGAGAAAGAGGAACACTCCTCCATTGCTGGTCGATTGCAAGCTGGTATAACCACTCTGGAAATCTGTTTGGTGGACCCTCAAAAAATTGGGCATATTACTACCTGAGGACCCAGATATACCACTCCTGGGCATATACCCAGAGGACGTTCCAACAGGTAATAAGGACACATGCACCACTATGTTCATAGCAGTCATATTTATAATGGCCAGAAGCTGAAGACAACCCAGAGGTCCCTCAACAGAGGAATGGATACAGAAATTGTGGTACATTTACACAATGGAATACTACTAAGCTATTGAAAACAACGACTTCATGAAATTCACAGGCAAATGGATGGAACTTGAAAGTATCATCCTGAGTGAGGTTCTCATTCACAAAAGAACAAACACGGTATGTACTCACTGATAAGTGGATTTTAGCCAAAAAGTTCTGAATATAAAAGATTCAATTCACAGAAACCTTTGGACTGAGCTTGGGTCTCAGATTCAGGAGCTGGAGAAGGGACTGAAAGAGCTGAGGGAGTTTGCAGTTCCATGGAGGGAGCAACAGTGTCAACTGGCCAGAACCCCCAGTGCTCCCGGGGACTGGACCATCAACCAAAGAATACACATGGAGGGAATCATGGTGCTGGCCCCATATGTGACAGAGTAGGGCCTTGTCCGACATCAGTGGGAGGAGTGGCCCTTGGGCCTAAGGGTGTTACATACACCCAGTATATTGGAATTCCAGGGAGGGAAGACAGGAGTAGGTGGGTGGATGTGGGAATACCCTCATAGAGGCAGGGTTAGGGAGGTTGGGATAGGGGATTTCCAAGGGGAGACCTGGAAATGGAAAAACATTTGAAATGGAAAGTATCAAAAAAAGAAAATGTATGAATACAGGATGTACATGCCATCATTTTCTTGAAGGCATGTTACAATTGGTTCCAATATTTAGTCATTAGACAAGATTGTGATAGTTATTCTTGAATGTGTACTGATATGGTCTTTAAGAAAAGATACAAAAAATATTTGCTTCCCTATATCCGTGTTCTTTTACATGTTGATAGAATCCTGTACCTTCCTCAAATATAGTTTGCCCTACTGCAAATAATTGCACCCAAAATGGCATCATGAAAGGCCTGTGCCCCTTATGTACATTAGCGTAAATTGTGATCATAATTTCTCTTTCTCCATATGCTGAAACTTCAACACTGGAAGGTATATAAATATAATGAGGATAACTACATATGATGTGCAGAGTGTAAGCTCTGCAGTCAAGACCTCAGACTGGTGACTTGAATTTTCTGTGTCATATTTTACCCAGTATTAAATGGATTATCAAGCCTTATGCAGAGTAAATCTTTGAATACCAGAGACATAAATTTTTTTCACAAAATATATTGGTTTGGAATTCCAACAATATGTTTCAATTAAATGCCTCTACTTTCTCAAAGCCAGAATTCATCAGATTTCTTTCTCAGAGGAAGGAATCGAGAAACAGTTGGGAAGTGCCATAAAATTTAGGCTCCTTTAAGACTTTTATACCATTGAAAACACATGAGCCTACTACTCTCAGTTCAAACTGGGTTATTTTGCAGAGCAGATCATGTGTTATATCACAAATAAGTTCTACCAATTTGAAGAGATGTGAGAACTTCTAACAATTCCTCTGAGGTAAGTTGTCATTATGGAGCCTCACATAATTCTTAATTTTGGCAGCATTGCTGGACAGTGTATATGCAATGCTATCTCTACTATCCAATACATGATGCTTAAAACAGTAACTGTAATATTGGTTTCATTCCATACTTTACAATTTCTTTCCAATCATTGTTTAGTATTTAAGAATGATCACACTAAAAATAACCTCTATATAGGTTGCTCAAAGTAAATAAATTCATTCTTCAGTCACAAAACATTACTGTGTTTTTTCATGGCACTTAGATAAGATAAAATCCATAGAAAAATGAATAAATCTATCAAAAACTGGGAATCGTTTCTTTTAAATGAAAAAAGTACACATAATCCAAAATAATTAAAGAAGAGAAAGTGATATTTATTAGATATCTGGGGAAAAAAACATAGGGCAGTCTAATAAAATAAGTACACCATAATTATATAATAAAATGCCCAACACAAACAATAATAAAGCTACCAGCACTGTGACCTGTCATAGAGATTTTCAGAGACTTCAGGTATTCAAATTGATCACTACCCCCTGACACTTTTACAGCAGCTGCTTCCTCCCAGGGCTGAATCCAAAGCACAGAACACATGGTCTCCCTCTCTTCACCTGGATCTGACAGGAGAACTGTTCTGTGCACTGAAGATCAGGTGGTAGATGGGGTTGACAGCTCATGTTTACATAATCGAAAGAAGAAACAGTTCACAGAGAAGAGCACTCTCTTGGTTGTGAGAAGTTACAAATGTACACACGGCTTATCAGAATCATACAATTTAGAAATTGGACTACGGATGTTTCTTAATTTAATCAAAAAATAAGTGAGCTGCAAAATGAACATAATCTCTTGGATATGGTGACTGTGTGTACTGTAACATGCAGGGGGCACTGTGGGAGTCCATGCTTACTCTAAATTCATCACTAAGGAAAATTAACAAAAAGGAAACTTGGCATAGAAGGGATGCCATTTACTCACTGATTAGGAATCATTAACTGCAACTTCTCCACTCTGGATGACTCCATTAAAGAGAACTTCACCTTCCTCAGCAGGCACTGCCTCCTGTTTCCCAGAGTATAAATCAGCCTCTATCATCCTAAGTGCGTGTGAGATGATCATCAGCACTAAGGATGTGGAGGGATGCAGAGGTATACTGCATGAAAACATGTGAGTCTGAGTGCTGCAGGCTTTCCAAAGGGATCTCTGGCCCAGCCAAGTGGGAGGGTTCAGGCAAAGGGGAGAGTGCAAGCAGGGACAGGAGTCACCTCCACCTTGATCTCTGCAGTTGCCGCCTCGGTTGCGCCAAGAGGCTGCACCTACAGCCCTGCGCTGAGTCAGCCCGGTATTCTCATGATTTTTGAGGTTCCCTCTGCCAAGCTATGAGGAATTCACTGCCCTCATTGTGTATCTTCTGTAGATACAGAGACCTCAGCAGTCAGACACTCCCCTCTCAATTTCCCCACTTCACAGATGTAGTTTCTTTTACAGAAACTTCTGTGCCAACTTAGCCCCAAGTTGGAAGGATTATTCCTGCATCATGTATCAAAAGATGGATAGAGTACAGTACTGAAAAGTCTGGAAACAGCACCTGTCTGGGTCCAGACCTGAGTTGAATCCAACAACCAATTACCTGTTTTAGGAGCTTTGTCATCTAAATGTTTTATGTACGCCTATCCAATCCTGTTGTGTCCAGTAGCCATTTTTTTTTACTATGATTTCCACAACACATTTTATTTTCACTGCTGCATGATAAAATTAGCTCTGGCTTTCTTGAAAAGATTTGCTTACTTGATTCCCTAGCTCCCAACCGGTGCTTTCCTGCCAGAGGATTCAAATACTGACACCAAATATTGACATTGTCTTTGAAGATAAGAGTGTTCTTACCATTAAAGTGGCCCAGCCTGAGGAGGAGGCTCTGTATTACTGTGTTCTGTGATGTGACAACCATTTCTACATTGGCATATTTAGATTGTGTAATAAAACACAAAGCCTGTGGTACAGTCTCATAACTGCTGTCTTGTCACCATTTGTCTACATTTCCCTGGGCTCAGAGTGCCTGTTCTCAACAGCTGCAGTGAAGCAGGAAGGGAAAATTTCCTCAGCTGACTAGTTGGGAATGCCACAGAATAGCAGATTTTAGCTAGTTGTGGGAGGCATGCCCACAATGACAATGGTGCTGTTAACAGTGTGAATTCATTTTAACCCTGAACTAAAATTTCATGTCACTTGAAGAGACTAGAGCTTCAGGTTCCAAACTACACATGGGAGGGGATCCTGTGCTCCAGCCATTTTTATCCCAAATCACACCCAGACACAGTATGACCCCCAGGAGTTCTGACATACACAGGCACATAGGCTCACAGGAGGGAAAGGCTGCAGTCAGAGACAGCGAGGCCAGTTAACATCAGAGATAAACATATGGAGAGAGGCAAGCACAAAACATACACAATATAAATCAATGCTACTTGGCAACATCACAAGCCAGTTTTCCCATCACAGCAAGCCCTGGATACCCCAACACACTTAAAAGCAAGATTCTGATCTAAAATGCCATCTCATAAAGATGATAGAGGATTTTTAAAAGGATGAAAATAACTCCATTAAAGAAGTAGAGAACAGGTAGAAGCAATTAAAGGGGAAACACATAAATCCCTTAAAAAATACAGGAAAACACAATCAAACAGGAAAAGGAATAGAACAAAACTGTCCAGGATCTAAAACTGGAAATAGAACCAATAAAGAAATCACAGAGGGAGACAACCCTGGAGATAGAAAACCTAGGAAAGAGATCAGGAGTCACTGATGAAAAAATCACCAATGGAATACAAGAGATAGAAAAGAGAGCCGCAGGCATAGAAGATACCATAGAAGACATTGACACAACAGTATAAAAAAAAAAAGTACAGAATTGCAAAAAGCTTCTAACCCAAAACATTCAAGAGATCTGGTACACAATAAAAAGACTAAACCTAAGAATAATAGGCATAAAACAGAGCAAAGATTCCAAATTCAAAGGGCCAGTAAATGTCTTCAACAAAATTATGAAAGAAAATTTTCCTAATCTAAAGAAAGACATGCCCATAAACATACAAGAAGCCTACAGAACACCAAATAGATTGGACCAGTAGAAACAAAACAAAACAAAACAAAACAAAATTGTTCCCATCACATAATAATCAAAGAACCAAATGCATAGAAAAAAGAAAGAATATTAAAAGTGGTAAAGGAAAAATGTTAAGTAACATATAAATGCAGACCTATCAGAATTATACCAGACTTTGCATCAGAGACTCTAAACCACAGAAGAACTTAGTCAGATGTCATACAGACCATAAGGAGACAAAAATGTTAGCCAAGGCTACTATACCTAGCAAAACACTCAACTACCATAGAAGGAAAAGCAAGATATTCTGTGACAAAACAAAATCTAAGTAATATCTTTCCACTAATCCAGCTCTACAAAGGATAATAGAAGGAAAACTCCAAAACAAGGAGGGAAACTACACCCAAAAAAAGCAAGAAATCAATCTCACAACAAACCCAAAAGAAGAGAATGACACAAACATAATTCAACCTCCAACAACAAAAATAACAGGAAGCAAGAATCATTTGTCCTTAATATCTCTAAATATCAATGGACTCAATTCCCAAATACAAAGACAGGCTAACAAACTGGATATATAAACAGGACCCAGCATTTTGCTGCATACAGGAAATACACCTAAGTGACAAGGACAGACACTAACTCAGAATAAAAGGCTGGAAGAAAAAATATCCAAGCAAATTGTCCCAAGAAACAAGCTGGAGTAGCAATTCTAATATCCAATAAAATAAACTTTTAATGAAAAGTTATTTTTAAAAATGGAGAAAGACACTTCATACTCATCATAGAAAACATCCACCAAGATGAACTTTCAATTCTGAAAATCTATGCCCCGAATGGAAGGGCAACCACATTTGTAAAAAGAATGTTATTAAAGCTAAAAGCACACATTGAAACTCACACAATAATAGTGGGAGATTTCAACACTCCACTCTCACCAATGGACAAATCATGGAAACAGAAACGAAACAGAGGCATAGTAAACATAACAGAAGTTATAAACCATATGTATTTAAAAGATATCTACAGAACTCTTTACCCTAAAAGAAAGGAATATATCTTCTTCTCAGCACCTCATACTACCATCTCCAAAATGGACCATATAATTGGTCACAAAACAGGTCTCAACAGATACAAGAAGATTGAATTCATCCCATGTATTGTATAGGACCACCACAGATTATGGCTGATCTCAAATAACAAAAAGAAAAAAAGAAAAGAAGAAAGAAAAAAAGAAAGCCCACATAAACATGAAAGCTGAACAACTCTCTGGTCAATGACAACTTGGTTAGGAAAGAAATAAAAATAGAAATTAAAGACTATTTAGAATTTAACAAAAATTAAGGCACAGTATATCCACAAGTATTGGGTACAATGAGAGAAGTGAAAAGAGGAAAACTTATAGGTCTAAGGGCCTCCGTAATGAAATTATAGAGAGCATACACTAGCACATCTTAACTTAACAGCACATCTGAGAGCTCTAGGAAAACAAAAAGAAGAAAATACAACCAAGAGGAATAGATGGAAAGAAATTATCAAAATCAGGGCCGAAATCAATGATTTAGAAACAAAGAGAATTATACAAAGGATCAACAAACCAGGAGTTTGTTCTTTGAGAAAATCAACAAGAAAGAAAAAAAAAAAACTTAACCAAATTAACTAGATAGAACAGAGACAGTAATTTACAAAATCATAAATGAAAAGGGGGGCATAACAATCGAAATTGAGGAAATTCAAGAAATCATCAGATCCTACTACAAAAGTATATACTCAACCAAACTAGAAAATACTGAAGAAATCAATGATTTTCTCAACAGATACTAGGTTCCAAAGTTAAATCAGGATGAGATAAACCATCCAAACTGTCCCATAACCCCTACAAAAGTAGAAGACGACTTTAAAAGTCTCCCAACAAAAAATACCCCAGAGCCAGAAGGTTTTAGTGAAGATTTCTATCAGATCTTCAAAGAACACATAATACCAAAACTTCTCAAACTATTCCATAAATTAGAAACAGAAGAACACTACCTAAATAAATCAATAAGGCCACAGTTACACTGATACATAAACCATACAAAGGCCCAACAAAGGAAGGGAATTTGAGACAAATTACCCTCATGTATATTGATGCAAAAATACTCAATAACATTCTTACAACCTCAATCCAAGAACATGTCAAAATGATGATTGACCATAATCAAATAGGCTACATCCCAGGGATGGAGGAAGGATTCAATATATGAAAATCCATCGATGTAACATACTATATAATCAAACTCAAAGGAAAAAAAACACATGACCATCTCATTAGATGTTGAAAAGATCTTCAAAAAACTTATAACACCCTTTCCTTTTAAATGTCTAGGAAAAAAATCAGGATGTTTTCAAAGCACATAATTAAAATAATAAAAGAAAAATAGAGCAAACAAACAACAAATATCAAACTAAATGGAGAGAAACGTATAGCAATCCCCAAAAAATAGGGACAAGACAAAATTGCCTACTGACACACTATTTATTCAATATAGTATTTAAAGTTCTAGACAGAGCAATTGGACAACAAAAGGAGGTCAAAGGAATACAAATTGGAAAGGAAAAAGTAAAAATATCACTATTTGCAGATGATAAGATAGTGTACTTAAGTGAACCCAAAATTTCCACCAGAGAACTGTTACAGCTGACTAACAACTTCAGCAAAGTGGCTGGATGTAAATTTAACCCAAACATATCAGTAGTCTTTCTCCTCTCAAAGGATAAATGGGCTGAGAAAGAAATTATGGAAATGACACAATTCACAATAGTCACAAATAATACAAAATTATCCTGGTGTGACTCTAACCAAGCAAGTGAAGTATCTATATGACAAAATTTCAAGTCCCTCAAGAAAGAAATCCGAAAAGAACTCAGAAGATGGAAAGAACTCCCATGTTCATGGATAGACAGGATTAATATAGGTAAAATGGACATCTTGCAGAAAGCAATCTACAGATTCAATGCAATCCCCATTAAATTCCAACTCTTCTTCACAGAGATAGAAAGCAATTTCAGGTTCATTTGGAATAACCAAAAGCCCAAGATAGAAAAAACTATTCTCAACAATAAAAGAAATTCTGAGGGAATTACTATCCCTGACCTCAGGTTGTATTAAACAATAGTGATAAAAACTGCATGGTATTGGTACAATAATAGGCAGGTAGATAAATGGAATAGAGTTGAAGACCCAGAAATGAACCCACACACCTATGGTCACTTGATCTTTGACAAAGAAGCTAAAACCATTCAGTGGGGGAAACACAGCATTTTCAACAAATGGTGCTGGTTAAACTGGCATTCAACATGTAGAAGAGTGCAAATTGATCCATACTTATTTCCCTGTACAAAGCACAATTCCAAGGACCTCCACATAAAGCCAGATACAATGAAACTAATATCAGAGAAATTGTGGAAAATTTCCTAAACAGAACACCATGGTTTATGCTAATGGGACCTCATAAAATTCCAAAGCTACTGTAAATCAAAGTACACAGTCAATAGGAAAAAAATGGCAACCAACAGATTGGAAAAAGTTCTTCACCAGTCCTACATCCAATAGAGGGCTAATATCTAATATGTGCAAAGAATTAAAGAAGTTAGACTCCAGAGAAACAAATAATGCTATTAAAAGTGGAGTACAGAGCTAAACAAAGAATTCTCAACTGAGGAATATCATATGGCCAAGAAGCACCTAAAGAAATGTTCAACATACTTATTCATCAGGGAATGCAAATCAAAATGATCCTGAGCTTCCACTTCACACCAGTCAGAATGGCTACGATAAAAAATTCAGGTGACAGTAGATGCTGGCAAGTATATGGAGAAGAGGAACACCCCTCCACTGTTGGGGGAATTGCAAACTGATACAACCATTCTGGAAATCTGTCTGGCAGTTATTCAGAAAATTGGACATAGTAATACCTGAGGACCCAGCTATTTTGCTCTTGGGCATATACCCAAAAGATGCTATAACATATAACAAGGATACATGCTTCATTATGTTCATAGAAGCCTTATTTATAATAGTCAGAAGCTGCAAACAACCCAGATAGACCTCAACAGAGGAATGGATACAGAAAATGTGGTACATTCACACAATGGAGTACTGCTCATCTATTAAAAACAATGACTTCATGAAATTCTCAGGCAAATAGATGGAACTAGAAAATATCGTGAGTGAGGTAACCCAGTCACAAAAGAACATACATGATAAGTGAACATTAGGCAAAAAGCTTAGAATATCCACAATACAACTCATATGAAGCTCAAGAAAATGGAAGACCAAAGTGTGGAGTCTTCAGTCTAACTTTGAAGGGGGAACAAAATAATCACGGGAGGTAAAGCATGGGAGGGACTTTGGAGGAAGAAGGTAGGAGGAGAGGAGAAAAATGGGGGTAGGACCAGGTATGAGAGGACACAAGGAAGATGTACAGAGGGTCAGAAAATTGAACGGAGGTAAGAAGAAATGTGGGATGGGTAACTGGGGGTAGTCTTGGTTGAGGGATGTTGCCATCTACTCATTTCCAAAACTTCAATCCAAAATTGCTTCTGTCTAAAGAAATACAGGGGAAAAGAGTAGAGCAGATACTGAAGGAAAGGCCAACCAGAGACTGCTCCACCTGGGGATCCATCCCATCTGAGGACAACAAACCCAGACACTATTGCTGATGCCAAGTAGTGGTTGCTGACAGGAGCTTGATATAGCTGTCCCCTGAGGGGCTCTGCCAGAACCCAACCAATGTAGATTGCAGCAAATCATTGGAATGAGCATAGAGACCACAATGGAAGATTTAGGGGAAGGACTGAAGGAGTTGAATGTGTTTGCAACCCTATAGGAAGAACAACAATATCAACCAACCAGACCTCCCAGTGCTTCCAGGGTCTAAACCACCAATCAAAGAATACACATGGAGGGACCTATGTCTCAAGCTGCATATGTAGCATAGGATGGCCTTATTTGGCATCAGTGGGAGGGGAGGCCCTTGGTCATGTGAAGGCTGGATGCCCCAGTGTTGGGGAATCCTGTGGCAGTGAGGCAGGAGTGGGTGTGTGAATTGGGGAGAACCCTCAAAGAAGCAGGGAGCGGGAGTGTGATAAGGAGCTTGTGTAGAGCAAACTGGGAAAGGGGTAACATTGAAATGTAAATAAATAATATAACTAATAAAAATTGCAAAAATAATTGAAAATGACTCTACCTGACACAGTAAAAAAGAATGACAGAACAGTCAAAGAATATAAAAAAGCAAAAGCTCCTAACTCAAAACATTCAAGAAATCCAGGACACAATGAAAAGACCAAATCTAAGAATAATGGATATAGAATATAGCAAATATTCCAAACTTAAAGGGCCAGTAAATATCTTCAGCAAAATTATAGAAGAAATCTTGTTTAACCTAAAGGAAAGATGCCCATAAATATACAAGAAGCTTACAGAACACCAAACAGGTTGGATTCGAAAAGAAATTCCTTCTGTCATATGATAATCAAAACATCAAATACACAGAACAAAGAAAGAATATTAAAAGCTGTAAGTGAAAATGGTCAAGTAACATATAATAACAGACCTATCAGAATTACTCCAGACTTCTGAGGAAAGACTCTAAAAGTCAGAAGATTTGGGGCAGATATCACAAACATCATAATTAAACAAAACTGCAAGCTCAGGCTACAATATCCAGCAAAACTCTCAATTACCATAGAAGGAAAAACTAAGATAAATCTGTGACAAACCAAATTTAAACAATACTTTTCTACCTGTTAGCTCTACAAAGGATAATGGACGGAAAAGTCCAATACAAGGAAGGAAGCTACACACCCCCTAAAAAAGCAAGAAATCAATCTTACAACAAACCCAAAAGAAGAGTAAGACACAAACATAATTCTACCTCTAACAGCAAAAATAACAGGAAGTAACAATCATTTGTCCTTAATATTTCTCAACATCAATGGACTCAATTCCCGAATAAAAAAACAAAGACTAACCAACTGGATATATAAACAGGACCCAGCATTTTGCTGCATACAGGAAACACACCTCAGTGACAAAGAGACCCTATCTCATAATAAAAGGATGGAAAAATTTTATAAGCAAATGGTCCCAAGAAACAAGATAGAGTAGTAATTCTAGTATCCCATAAAATAGACATTCAACTTCAAGTTTTCAAAACCTATGGGGAAGGACACTCCATACTCATCAATGAAAAAATCCACCAAGATGAACTCTCAATTCTGAGCGTCTATTCAATAAAGGCAAGGGCACATACATTTGTAAAACAAATGTTACTAAAGCTCAAAGCACACATTGAAACTCACACAATACTAGTGGGAGACTTCAACACCCCACTCTTACCAATGGACAGACCATAGAAACAGAAACTAAGCAGAGAAACATTGAAGCTAACAGAAGTTATGAACCAAATGATTTTGACAGATTTAACAGAACTCTTTACCCTAAAACAAAAGAATATACCTTCTTCTCAGCACCTCATGGCACCTTCTCCAAAACTGAGCATGTAATCAGAGGCAAAACAAGCCTCAACCAATACAGGCAGATTGAAACAATCCTATTCATAATATCTGATCAACACAGACTAAGGCTAGTCTTCAGTAACACCAAAGGCAACAGGAAGCCCACTTACGCATGGAAGCTGAACAGCTCTACTCAATGATAACTTGCTCATAGAAGAAATTAAGAAAAAAAGTAAAGACTTTTTAGAATTTAACGATAAATAATGCACAACATACCCAATCTCATGGACACTCTGAGAACTGTGTCAAGAGGAAAACATAAGTCTAATTGCCTCCATAATGAAATTGGAGAAAACATACACAGCAACTTAACAGCACGTCTGAAAGCTCTAGAAGAAAAAGAAGCAAATACACCCAAGAGGAGTAAATGGAAGGAAATAATAAAAATCAGGGATGAAATCAATGAAGTAGAAACAAAGAGAACTATACAAAGAATCAACAAAACCAGGAGCTGGTTCTTTGAGAAAATCAACAAGATAGATAATCCCTTAGCCAGACAAACCAGATGGCAAAGAGATAGTATCCAAATGAACAAAATCAGAAATAAAAAGTGAGACATAACAACAGAACCAAAAGTAATTCAAATAATCATCAGATCCTACTACAAAAACCTATTCTCTACAAAGCTGGAAAATCTAGATTAGACGGATGATTTTCTTGACAGATACTAGGTACCAAAGTTAAATCAGGATTAGATAAACTATATAAACAGACTCATAACTCCTGAAGTAATAGAATCAGTCATTAAATGTCCCCCAAATAAAAATGCCCAGCATTGGATGATTTTAGCACAGAATTCTATCAGACCTTTAAAGAAAAACTACTACCAATATTAATCAAACTCTTCCATAAAATAGAAACAGAATCAACGCTACCCAATATATTCTATGAAACCACAGTTACACTGATATCTAAATTACACAAAGACCAAACAAAGAGAACTTCAGATTATTTTCCCACATGAATATTTACACAAAAATACTCAATAACGTTCTCACAAACCAAATCCAAGAACACACCAAAACAATAATTAACCATGATCAAATAGACTTCATTCCAGGGATGCAGGATGGTTCAATATATGGAAATCCATCACTGGAATCCACTACATAAACAATCTCAAAGATAAAAAAAAATCATGGTCAACTTATTGGATGCTGTGAAAGCCTTTGACAAAATATAACACCCATTCATGTTGGAATTACTGGAGAGATCAGGAATTCAGTCTATACCTAAACATAATAAAAGCATTATACAGAAAACTAACGGCCAATATCAAACTAAATGAAGAGAAACTTGAAGCAATACCACTAAAATCAGGTACAAGACAAGGCTGCTGACTGGCCCCCTATCTATTCAATATAGTACTAGAAATTCTAGCCAGAGCAATTAGGCAACAAACTAAGATCAAATGGATACAAATCGGAAAGGTGGAAGTCAAGATATGTCTATTTACAGATGATAAGATAGTATATATAACCCACCACAAAATTTCCACCAGAAAACTCTTACAGCTAATAACAACTTCAGCAAAGTGGCTGAATATAAAATTAAATCAAACAAATCAATAGCCTTCCTCTACTCAAAGGATAAATGGGCTGAGAAAGAAATTAAGGAAATGACACATATCACAATACTCACAAATAATATAAAATATCTTGGTGTGACTCTAACCAAGCAAGTGAAAGATCTGTATGATGAAAACTTCAAGTCTGTGAAAAAAGAAATTGAAGAAGGCCTCAAAAGGTGGAAGGATCTCCTATGCTCATGGATTAGTAGGATTTACATAGTTAAATTGGACAACTTACCAAAACCAATCTACAGATTCAATTCGATACCCATCAAAATGCCTACTGTACTTTTCACAAAGATAGAAATAGCAATTCTCGAGCTTGGGCCACAGGGCTCCACAGCTAATTACCACCGGGACAAAGATCCCTCTTAGGAGCTCGGAAAAGCCAGGAGAGGGCCAAAGACACACCCCGCAGCTCACCAGGAACTGCCCCGAACCCACAAGACACAGGGACCGAGGTAAGCTGGCTTAGAAAACACCCTGGATCCCAAAAGCAGGCAGCTGAGGCAGGAAACTTTTGTCTGGGACACTAGAATTCCATAGTCAAGAAGCTCCGGGAGAAAATTTTATCTCCCAGGAACGTGGAACAGCCCCTAGCGGGGGCAACACAAGCCCCAAAGCTCACTGATTCCGCCCACTTTCCATGGGCCACAGAGACTGACGGACAGCAACTTCCGGTGGCGGCGGTTGGGAACCTCTGCTTGGGCCACAGGGCTCCACAGCTAATTAGCGCCAGGACAAAGATCCCTCTCAGGAGCTCGGAAAAGCCAGGAGAGGGACAAAGACATGCCCCACAGCTCACCAGGAACTGCCCCGAACCCAAGAGACACAGGGACTGAGGTAGGCAGGCTTAGAAACCCCCCGGGATCCCAACACGGGCGGCTGAGGCAGGAAACTTTTCCCTGGGACACTAGGATTCCATAGTCAAGCAGCTCCGGGAGAAAATTCTCTCTCCCAGGAACGCGGAACTGCCCCGAACCCGAGAGACACAGGGACTGAGATCAGACCCGGTGCCACAGCTCTCCAAACCCAAACACCTCTCAGAGAGAGCTGGTCTTGAAGGAGTACTGACACAGAGACCTGCAGGAGGGGCAAGCCACAACCAGACAGAGTAAGATCAGCTAACAACAGAGTCAACAAGATGGCAAAAGGCAAGGGCAAGAACATAAAGAACAGAAACCAGGAGTACTCTGCACCATCAGAACCCTGCTCTCCCACCACAGCAAGCCCTGGATACCCCAACACACCAGAAAAGCAAGACTCAGATTTAAAATCATTTCT
>CM052713.1:11581457-11602073 GCA_028551405.1 Uromys caudimaculatus
TCAATATAGTAATTGAAATTCTAGCTAGAGCAATTAGACAACAAAAAGAGGTCAAAGGGATACAAATTGGTAAGGAAGAAATCAAACTATCACTATTTGCAGATGATATGATTGTATACCTACGTGACCCGAAAAACTCCACCAGAGAACTCCTGCAGCTGATAAACAACTTCAGCAAAGGGGCTGGATATAAAATTAACTCTAACAAATCAGTAGCCTTCCTATACTCAAAGGATAAACAGGCTGAGAAAGAAATCAGAGAAATGACACCCTTCACAACTGTCACAAACAATATAAAGTATCTTGGTGTGACTCTAACCAAGCAAGTGAAAGAACTTCAAGTCGCTGAAGAAAGAAATCGAAGAACTCAGAAGTTGGAAAGATCTGCCACGCTCATGGATCGGAAGTAAAAATGGCCATCCTGCCAAAAGCAATCTACAAATTCAATGCAATCCCCATCAAAATTCCAACTCAATTCTTCATAGACTTAGAAAGAGCAATTCTCAAATTCATTTGGAACAACAAAAAACCCAGGATTGCAAAAGCTATTCTTAACAACAAAAGAACCTCTGGGGGAATCAGCATCCCTGATTTCAAGCTATACTACAGAGCAGTAGTGATAAAAACTGCATGGTATTGGTACAGTGACAGGCAGGTAGATCAATGGAATAGAATTGAGGACCCAGAAATGAACCCACACACATATGGTCACTTGATTTTCGACAAATGAGCTAAAACCACTCAGTGGAAAAAAGCATTTTCAACAAATGGTGCTGGGTCAACTGGCGGTCTATATGCAGAAGAATGCAAACTGATCCACTCCTATCTCCTTGTAAAAAGTTCAAATCCAAGTGGATTAAAGACCTCCACATAAAACCAGTTACACTGAATGTAATAGAAGAGAAAGTGGGGAAAACTCTTGAACACCTGGGTACGGGGGAAAAGTTCCTGAACAGAACACCAGTGGCCTATGCTCTAAGATCAAGAATAGACAAATGGGACCTCATGAAATTGCAAAGCTTCTGTAAGGCAAAGGACACTGTCAATAGGACAAAACGGCAACCAACAGATTGGGAAAAGATCTTAACCAATCCTATGTCCGATAGAGGGCTAATATCCAATATTTACAACGAACTCAAGAAGTTAGACTCTAAAAAACCAAATAACCCTATCAAAAAATGGGGAACAGAGCTAAGCAGAGAATTCTCAACTGAGGAAATTCGCAGGGCTGAGAAACACCTAAAGAAATGCTCAACTTCCCTAGTCATCAGGGAAATGCAAATCAAAACAAGTCTGAGATTCCACCTCACACCAGTCAGAATGGCCTAGATCAAAAACTCAGATGACAGCAGATGCTGGCAAGGATGTGGAGAAAGAGGAACACTCCTCCATTGCTGGTAGGATTGTAAGCTGGTACAACCACTCTGGAAATCAGTTTGGCAGACCCTCAGAAAAATGGACATAATACTACCTGAGGACCCAGCTATACCTCTCCTGGGTATATACCCAAAAGATGCCCCAACATGTAACAAAGATACATGCTCCACTATGTTCATAGCAGCCATATTTATAATAGCCAGAAGCTGGAAACAACCCAGATTTCCCTCATCAGAGGAATGGATACAGAAAATGGGGTACATTTACACAATGGAGTACCTCTCAGCTATAAAAAACAATGACTTAATGAATTTTGCAGGCAAATGGATGGAACTTGAAAATATCATCCTGAGCGAGGTAACTCAGTCACAAAAGAATGAACATGGTATGTACTCACTGATAAGCGGATAGTAACCCACAAGTTCAGAATGTCCAAGTTTCACTTAACAGTAACCGCTGGACTGAGAGTGAGGTACCAGATGGAGGGGTTGGAGAAAGGTCTGAAGGAGTGGAGGGAATTGGCAGCCCCATGGAGGGAGCAAGAGCGTCAATGGGCCTGACACTCCCCCTGGTCGTCCTCGATTTTAGACCACCTCGATGGCCATCAGGGAGAAAGGAGAGGACTTTGGGCCTGAGGGTGCTAGAGGCCCCAGTAAAGGGGAATGTCAAGGTGGGAATATGGGAATGTGTGGCGGGTAGGTGGGAGGAGAAATTCCCTCACAGAGGCGGGGAGGGGGAGGGGATAGGGGTTTTCCAAAGTAGAGACCCAGAAAAGGGGAAACATCGGAAATGTAAATAAAGTATCAAAAATAAAAAATAAATAAATAAACAAAAAATTTGGCTACAGCAAAAAAAAAAAATAAAAAGAAATAGCAATTCTCAACTTCATCTGCAATTAAAAAAACCAGGATGGCATTCTGAACAACAAAAGAACTTCTGGGGGAATCACCATCCCTGACCTCAAGCTGTACTACAGAACAGTAGTGTTAAAAACCATGTAGTATTGGTACAGAGATAGACAGGTAGATCAATGGAATTGAATTGAAGATCCAGAAATGAATTCACATACCTAAGTACACTTGAACTTTGACAAAGAAACCAAAACCATCCAATGGAAAAAAGACAACATTTTCAACACATGGTGTTGGCACAAGATGCAGATCAGCATATAGAAGAATGCAAATTGATCCATTCTTATCTCCTTGTACAAAGCTCAAATCTGAGTGAATCAATGACCTCTGCATAAATACAGATATACTGGATCTAATAGAAGAGAAAGTGGGAAAGAATCTCCAACACATTGGTACAGGGAAAAAATTCCTTAACAGAACACCAATGGCTCATGCTCTAATATCAAAAATTGGCAAATGGGACCTCATGAAATTGAAAAGTTTCTGTAAGAGAAAGGACACTGTCAAGAGTACAAAACGGCAACCCACAAATTGGGAAAAGATATTTACTAACCCTACATTTGAAAGAGGGCTAATATACAATATTTGCAAAGAACTCAAGAAGTTAGACTCCAGAGAACCAAATAACCCCATTAACAATGGTATTTGGAACTAAACAAAGACTTCTCAACTGAGGAATCTCAAATGGCTGAGAAGCATTTAAAGAAATGTTCAACATCCTTAGTCATCAGAGAAATGCAAATCAAAACAACTCAGATATTCCACCTCATATTAGTCAGAATGGTTAAGCTCAAAAACTCAGGTGACAACAGATGTTGGCAAGGATGTGGAGAAGGAGGAACACTCCTACATTGCTGATGGGCCTCCAAGCTAGTAAAATCACTTTGGAAATCAATCTGACAGTTCCTCAGAAAAATGGCAATATTTCTACCTGAAGAACCACTACTGAGGATACACCCAAAATTTGATCCAACATATAACAAAGACACATGCTCCACTATGTTTATAGTAGTCTTATTTATAATAGCCAGATGCTGGAAACAACCTAGATGTCCATCAACAGAAGAATGGACATAGAAAATGTGGTACATTTACACACTGGAGTACCGCTCAGTGATTAAAAACAATGACTTCATGAAATTCACAGGCAAATGGATGGAACTAGAAATTATCATCCTGAATGTGGTAACCCAGACACAAAAGAACACACATGGTATTTATGCACTGGGGATTTTAGCCCCAAAGCTCACAGTACCCATGATACAATCCACAAATCATGTGCAGCTTAAGAATGAGGAAGACAAAAATGTAGATGCTTCAGTCCTACATAGAATGGGGAACAAAATAATGTCAGGAACTACAGAGAAGGAGGGACCAGGGCATGAGAGAGGAGGTAGAGGGAGACAAGAACAGGTATTGGAAGGGACAGAATAGAAGTACAGAGGATTAAATTTGGTTGATGGGGACTTGGGTAGCCACTAGAAAGTCCCAGACTCCAGGGAGTAGAGAGGCTTCCAGGAACCAAGGGGGAGGTCATTAGCCAAAATATCCAACAAAGAGGAGATACAGCCTGTAGAGACCAACTCTAGTAGATAGGCACAGCCCCCAGTTGAGGGATGGGACCAACCAACCATCTCAAAATTTTAAACGCAGAAATGTTCCTTTCTGAAGGAAAGACAGTGACAAAAAATGGAGCAGAGACTGAAGGAAAGGCCATCCAGAGACTGCCCCACCTGGTGATTTATCCAATCTTCAGACACCAACCCCCCATACTATTGCTGATGGCAATGTGTTTGCTTACAGGAGCCTGATATGTCTGTTCCTTGAGAGATTCTACTAGCACCTGACCAATACAGATGCAGATACTTACAGTCAACCAGTGGGCTGAGCCTGAGGACCCCAGTGGAAGAGCTAGGGGAAGGACTGAGTAGCTCAAGGGGATTACAACCCCATAAGAAGAAAAATATCAACTAGCTACACTACCCAGAGCTCTCAAGGATTAAACCACCAAAGATTATATGTGGAAGGAGCCAGGACTCCAGGTACATGTGTTGCACAGGATGGCCTTATCTGACATCAATGGGAGTTAAGGGAGGCTTGTTGTCCCAGATAGGGGGATGCTAGAAGGGTGAGGCAGGAGTGTGTGAAAGGGTGGAGGAGCACTCTAATAGAGGCAAAGAGGTGGGAGGTGAGGGGGTATGGAATGTGGTGTTGGTGGAGTGGTAACCGGGAAGGAAGATAACCGTTGAAACGTAAACAAATATTTTTGTGAGGGTCTGCCAAACTGATTTCCAGAGAGGTTGTATCAGCTTGCAATTCCACTAGCAATGGAGGTGTGTTCCTCTTTCTCCACATCCTTGCCAGCATCTGCTGTCAACTGAGGTTTTGATCTTAGCCATTCTGACTGGTGTGAAGTGGAATCTCAGGGTTGTTTTGATTTGCATTTCCCTGATGACTAAGGATGTTAAACATTTCTTTGGGTGCTTCTCAACCCTACAAGTTTCCTCATTTGAGAATTCTCTGTTCAGCTCTGTTCCCCATTTTTTTGATTCAGTTATTTGGATCTTTGGAGTCTTACCTCTTGAGTTCGTTGTATATATTGGATATTAGCCCTCTATCAGAAGTAGGATTGGTAAAGTTCTTTTCCCAATCTGTTGGTTGCCGTTAGGAATATCCAAGATTCACCTCACAGCAACCTTTGGGCTGAGCATGAGGTCCCGGATGGAGGAGTTGGAGAAGGGACTGAAGGAGCTGAGGGAATTTGCAGCCCCATGGAGTGAGCAACAGTGTCAACTGGCCTGACCCCCTGATGCTCCAGGGGACTTGACCCCCAACCAAAGAATACACATGGAGGGACCCATGTTGCTGGCCACATATGTGGCACAGGACGGTCTTTTTAGCCATCAGGGGAGGAAGGCCCTTGGGCCTGAGGGTGTTAGATACCCCAGCATAGGGGAATGCCAAGGAGGGAAGATGAGAGTGGGTTGGTGGGTGGGGGAATACCCTCATAGAAGCAGGGGAGGGGGAAGAGATAGGGGAGTTCCAAAGGGGAGATTTGGAAAGGGGGAAACATTTGAAATGTAAATAAAATATCAAAAAAGAAATGTAAACAAATAAAATGATTAATACAAAAATAAACAACATGTTTTTAAAAATGGGCATAATTTTCAAAAATAAAAAGTACATATTAATCAGAACAATTGAAAAGGACAAATGATATTTATGATTCAGCCTGTGAAATAAAAGTATGACTTCTTATAAACATAAGCACATGGTGGTTAAATGAATAAATCCTCTGAATTCTGGAAATAAACCACCAGTAGGTACTATGACCCTACATAGAAATCTTCAGAGACCTCACATATTCAAATTTCCTGGATCATGTACAGTCCCTCAGTGACACCTTACAGTGTTAAAGCCATGAATATTCTCAGTGGCAAATTCACAGCACAGAGAACAGGGCCTCTATGCATCACCATCACATAGTATAACTGCTCTGAGGGATGAGAACAGTTTATGGAATGTGTTTACAGCTTACATTTAAATGATGAACATCAAAGTTTTCAAAAGGATGAGCACTCTAGGTTCTAAGGAGTTACAAAATTGCACAGAGTATATCAGAATTGCAAAACATAGAAATTATATATGAATGTGTCAATAGAGTCAGGGAGATCAGGTGATCTGCAAAATGAACATAACCCTTTCAACAAGATGACTTCATATTTTGTAACCACCAGGGGGCACTCTGAGGCAGTCCTTCTTTACAGTACCCTAATTATTAAGGACCATTTACTCAAAGGAGCCTTGGTATAGAAGAGATGTCATTTGCTAACTTATTAGTAATCAGTAGCTATATCTTTTCTAGCCTGGAAGACTCCTTTAAGCAGACCTTCACTTTGTGCAGCAAGCACTGCCTCCTGAGGGTTCTGCAGGGCATAAATCAACCTCCATCAGCCTGAGTGGGTATGAGCTGAGCTTCATCATGAAGGCTGAGGGAGGAGCAAAGGCAATAATGGATGCAGACCCATTTGCAGAAAAGACTCTTGGTCTGGCATGAGGAGTATAAACTGTTGCTTGTAACCCCTACCAAGAACCTTGTGGGCTGGGGTAAGAAGGCATAGAATCAAGAACATAGACTCCATGAATCAGGCAAGTGGAAAAAGCAGACATGTTTATTACAGGAACTGGGCAAACTTTTATACCCCACTCTGATCATCTTATAGGTTCTCAAGTAGACAGGTATAATGTTGTCATTTTTTCAATGGCTCTCTCCATCACCTGACCCAGCATCAGAGGTTTCTAGCCATGCTGGTACATCCTAGATTGACTCAGGGAACATGTATCAGATGCACATATGCCAGTATTGCAGCTGAACCTGCTTGGATAAGTTCCTCCTACAGTATACAAAGAAGATCAAGGCAGGACCACACCACTCTAAGGTCAGAGTCATTGTCCCTCATGCTGTGTTCTGTGTTTGTTCTTTATCAGCAGATCTCAATTCCTCATGCATATTTTCAACCTAGACTAGCTTCCAAAGGAATGGCTACTCTCTTCTCTACTGCATATATTTTCATGCTGTTAGCATATTTCTTCTGCCAAGCTGTGGTAACTCAGCTATTCTCACTGTGTATTTTCTGCAGATACAGAGACCTCAACTTGAAGCCACTTCCCTATCCAATTCTCCAATGCTTAGGTGTAGTTCCTTTCACAGAAACTTCTGGATCCACTCAGCCTCAACGTGATATAATTATTCCTTTATCAAGTATCAAGAAGTAGATAGAAATATAATCTCTCCATATTTTGAAAGCTGGGACCAGGGTCAGAACTTATCTGTGTTCACACTTAAGTCATACCGGACTCCTTGATCACCAATTTCCAGAATTCAGTCCTCTCCATATTTGGTCCATACCTTGTTTTCTCCTATTCATATTCTCAGTAGCCATTTTCCTTTATTTTATTTCTTTATTTTAACTCTTGATTTCCACTCCACATTAATTTTATTGATCCATGATAAAGATAAGAGTAAATGTTCTGGTTTTGACCTTATGTGATTACCAAGCTCCCAATCGAAGATGTTCTGCCTCAAGGTACAATCTGGACTACAAATATTGACATTGTCTTAGAAATGTCCATACATAACATGGAAACAGAAACAAAAAGCAAGAATTATGCAACACAATTCTGATTTAATCATGATATTTCACTTAATATTTTATCCAGCATTCTAATATAGGCTTGGTGTTATTTGAATTCAGAAATGCAGTATTGCTATATGCTTACAGCAAGTTTAGTAGACCGGGATTTTTATAAATTATGTGATCAGGTTAAAAACAAAATTTTGCCAGTGCACACACATATAATTTATATAAAGAGACTCAATTTTGAGTATGTTAGCACACAAATATAGTGCATATGTGTAAGTATGCATACATATAATATACATATATATAATTTAATAAATGAAAAGAGAGATTTTATCACCTCACATTTTCCCCTGCACCTTTATTCATTCTACAAAGCTTGGATCCAGTCATCTATATGCTTTGTTGCTTGAAATTGCATCCCAACTTTACAAAATCATGCACTTACATGCTGAAATAGCAATTTCCAAATAGACAACATGGTAATTTCAAAACCTGATTATATGTTTGTGTGTATATTCAATTGATACTTTGTAAACTGTACAGGGCATGTTTATGTAGACATGCTATAGTTTCTTTGTTCATATACACATATTTATGTTATTTGAACCATGACTATTTCTACCATGTATTAATGTTTCCACATGCTAATGAATGAAAGAACTGGAGCAGAATAATTAGGTGTTTAAAAAACTTTTGCTAACTGTATAATGGACTACTTTGACTGCTTGCTATCTCTAGCAGTGTATCAGAGATCCATTATTTTTATAACCTTGCAACCTTCTGCTTTTGTCTGGCCATTCCGCAATTCATGCTGGTGCTCATGTCTTGAGCCTTCATGATTATTTTATTTTGAAGATATAGACTAATTATAATGCACATATTTATATTATTCCATAAACTGACAAGAGTGATGAAGAAACAAATTACAAGTCACTTTCCTAACATTAATCTGCTCACTGTCAGCTCTTTGAATTACTTTTGTTCTTACTCCTTATGCATTCCTTTACATGGGTCTGCATATTTCAATGTTCCTGACTGAGAATAGAACAACTTTTAGTGAAGCATAATTTTCATTGCTCTTGTCCCTTAGTAGAGAGCAGATGTGTATGACTCTGGAAAAGCATGAGCAGATAAAGTATAATGATCCTGACCTCTGTTTTTTTTTTAAATGTAATCAGTAACTTGTGTCAAATAAGTAGCTTTCAGCTGATGGTTTATAATCAGCCTGGAAGCAGAGCTCATTTGCATTAACAGCCTCACTCTGCAACCAAGTTAGAAGTTATAATAAGCCTGTGACATTGCCTGCTGTTAGGCAGTCTTGAAAAGAACAGACCTGAACTGTGAGTCATGTCTTGGACATGTCTTTTGATCACAATTCTTGCACTCTGTACAGGTGGGGACACATTTCTAAGGTTAAGTGTATATGTAACAATGTATACCTTTTCTCTGCTATGCTACTGACCAGTGGGTTTCTCATCTGTTTGCAGGAGCAATGTGCCAGATTGTTGTGACTCAGGAATCTTCACTCACTGCATCTCCTGAAGAGACAGTCACACTCACCTGTAGTTCAAGTACTGGGCCTATTACTACCAATAACTATGCAAAATGGATCCAAGAAAAACCTCACCAAGTATACCGTGGTCTGATAGGTGGCACCAGCAACCGAGTTCCAGGTGTTCCTGCTAGATTCTCAGGCTCTCTGCTTAGAGACAAGGCTGCCCTCACCATCACAGGGGTCCAGACTGAGGATGAGGCTGTGTATTATTGTGCCCTGTGGTACAGCAACCATATTCACAGTGGCACATGCAGATGGGAAAGTGGAACATAAACTGCCTGGTACACTGCTGTCTTTTCCTAGTTGACTACATCTCCCTAGGCTCCAAGTGTCTGTTTTCTGTTGCTGTCAAAAAGGTCATAAAAGCTCTTGTTCAAATCTATAAAATGTATTATTTCAAAAAATTTTATGATTATCTAACAGAAACTTTTAAAGCCTAAATGTCCTTGAGATATGTAGCCAATGTCCTAAAACATGAAAATTTCTAATCCATGTTGTTATATCTAACAAAACTACATATAAAATTAAAAGGAATACCAAGTGATTTGTATAACTAAAACAGATTAAAAGGGTTTATGATTACTAAGCCACATATACTTCAGTCTCACTGGGAAAATGAAAACACTTTAGGTCACATGAAAAAACACAAACTAACAGGAACCTCAAAAGGCTAGGAAAGATAATCCAATATTTTATAAGAAAAATCATCACAAAAGTGAAAGGAATTAAAATATGTTTTTGATAACTCAGAGTATTAAGAGTTAAATTTTCTTTTTGTCTTTTTTTCTTTTTTTTATTTTTGATACTTTTCTTACATTTTTAATGTCTCCTCTTTGGAAACCCCATATCCCTTCCCCCTCCACTACTCTATGAGGGAATTCCACCTCCCACCCACCCGCCCACCCACTCCCATATTCCCACCTTGACATTCCCCTTTACTGGGGCCTCTGACACCCTCAGGCCCAAGGGCCTTTCCTCTCTCCCTGATGGCCAACAAGGCCATCCTCTGCCACATATGTGGTCTGAACCATGGGTCCATAGATGTGTATTCTTTGGTTGGTGGTCCTAACTCCAGGACGACCGGGTGTGGGGGTCAGGCCCATTGACGCTGTTGCTCCCTCCATGGGGCTGCAAATTCCCTCAGCTCCTTCAGACCTTTCTTCAACTCCTCCATCTGGGACCTCACTCTCAGTCGAGAGGTTACTGTTAAGTGAAACTTGGGCATTCTGAACTTTTGGGCTAATATCCGCTTATCAGTGAGTACATACCATGTTCCTTCTTTTGTGACTGAGTTACCTCGCTCAGGATGATATTTTCAAGTTCCATCCATTTGCCTGCAAATTTCATTAAGTCATTGTTTTTAATAACTGAGGAGTACTCCATTGTGTAGATGCACCACATTTTCTGGATCCATTCCTCTGATGAGGGACATCTGGGCTGTTTCCAGCTTCTGCCTATTATAAATATGGCTTCTATGAACACAGTGGAGCATGTGTCTTTATTACATGTTGGAGCATCTTCTCGGAATATGCCCAGGAGAGGTATAGCTGGGTCCTCAGGTAGTATTATGTCCATTTTTCTGAGGGCCCGCCAAACTGATTTCCAGAGTGGTTGTACCAGCTTGCAATCCCACCAACAGTGGAAGAGTGCTCCTCTTTCTCCACATCCTCGCCAGCATCTGCTGTCACCTGAGTTTTTGATCTTAGCCATTCTGACTGGTGTGATGTGGAATCTCAGTCTTGTTTTGATTTGCATTTCCCTGATGACTAGTGATGTTGAGCAATTCTTTAGGTGCTTCTCAGCCCTGCGAATTTCCTCAGTTGAGAATTCTCTGTTTAGCTCTGTTCCCCATTTTTAGATGGGGTTATTTGGTTTTTTTATAGTCTAACTTCTTGAGTTCTTTGTATATATTGGATATTAGCCCTCTATCGGACATAGGATTGGTTAAGATCTTTTCCTAATCTGTTGGTTGCCGTTTTGTCCTATTGACAGTATCCTTTGCCCTACAGAAGCTTTGAAATTTCATGAGGTTCCATTTGTCTATTCTTGATCTTAGAGCACTGGTGTTCTGTTCAGGAACTTTTCCACCGTACCCAGGTGTTCGAGAGTTTTCCCCACTTTCTCTTCTATTAGATTCAGTGTATCTGGTTTTATGTGGAGGTCCTTGATCCACTTGGACTTGAGCTTTGTACAAGGAGATAGGAATGGATTTAATTGCATTCTTCTACATGTAGACTGCCAGTTGAACCAGCACCATTTGTTGAAAATGCTGTCTTTTTTCCACTGAGTGGTTTAAGTTCCTTTGTCGAAAATCAAGTGACCATATGTGTGTGGGTTCATTTCTGGGTCCTCAATTATATTGCATTGATCTATCTGCCTGTCACTGTACCAATACCATGCAGTTTTTATCACTACTGCTCTGTAGCACAGTTTGAGATCAGGGATGCTGATTCCCCCAGAAGTTCTTTTGTTGTTAAGGATACCTTTTGCCATCCTGGGTTTTTCGTTGCTCCAAATGAATTTGAGAATTGCTCTTTCTAGGTCTATGAAGAATTGAGTTGGAATTTTAATGGGAATTGCATTAAATTTGTAGATTGCTTTTGGCAGGATGGCCATTTTTACTATATTAATCCTTCCGATCCATGAGCATGGCAAATTTTTCCACCTTCTGAAATCTTCTTAGATTTCTTTCTTCAGAGACTTGAAGTTCTTGTCATACAGATCTTTCACTTGCTTGGTTAGAGTCACACCAAGATACTTTATATTCTTTGTGAGAATTGTGAGAGGTGTCATTTCCTTAATTTCTTTCTCAGCCTGTTTATCCTTTGAGTATAGGAAGGCTACTGATTTGTTTGAGTTAATTTTATATCCAGTCACTTTGCTGAAGTTGTTTATCACCTGCAGGAGTTCTCTGGTGGAGTTTTTCGGATTCGTTAAGTATACGATCATATTATCTGCAAATAGTGATAATTTGATTTCTTTCTTACCAATTTATATCCCCTTGACCTCCTTTTGTTGTCTAATTGCTCTAACTAGAACTTCAATTACTATATTGACTAGGTAGGGGGAGAGAGGGCAGCCTTGTTTAGTCCCTGATTTTAGTGGGATTCCTTCAAGTTTCTTTCCATTTAGTTTGATGTTGGCTACTGGTTTGCTGTATATTGCTTTTACTATATTTAGGTATGGGCCGTGAATTCCTGATTTTTCCAGGACTTTTATCATGAAGGGATGTTGAATTTTGTCAAATGCTTTTTCAGCATATAAGGAAATGACCATGTGGTTTTTTTCTTTGAATTTGTTTATGTAGTGAATTACATTGATGGATTTCCGGGTATTGAACCATCCCTGCATCCCTGGGATGAAGCCTACTTGATCATGATGAATGATTGTTTTGATGTGTTCTTGGATTCCGTTTGTGAGAATTTTATTGAGTATTTTTGCCTCAGTATTCATAAGGGAAACTGGTCGGAAATTTTCTTTCTTTTTTGGGTCTTTGTGAGGTTTTGGTATCAGTGTGATTGTGGCCTCATAGAAGGAATTGGGTAGTGTTCCTTCTGTTTCTATTTTTTGGAATAGATTGAAGAGTATTGGTATTAGGTCTTCTTTGAAGGTCTCATAGAATTCTGCAGGGAACATATCTGGACCTGGGCTTTTTTTGGTTGGGAGACTTTTAATGACTGCCTCTATTTCATAGGCATTATGGGGCTGTTTAGATGGTTTATCTAAACCTGACTTAATTTTGGAATTTATATCTGTCTAGAAAATTGTCCATTTCTTCCAAATTTTGCAGTTTTGTTGAGTATAGTAGGATCTGATGATTTTTCGAATTTCCTCAGAATCTGTTGTTATGTCTCCCTTTTCATTTCTAATTTTGTTAATTTGGATTCTGTCTCTGTGGCCTCTGGTTAGTCTGGCTAAGGGTTTACCTATCTTGTTGATTTTCTCAAAGAATCAACTCCTGGTTTTGTTAATTCTTTGTATAGTTCTTTTTCTTTCTACTTGGTTGATTTCAGCCCTGAGTTTGATTATTTTCTGCCTTCTACTCCTCTTGGGTGTACTAGCTTCATTTTGTTCTAGGGCTTTCAGGTGTGTTGTTAAGCTGCTAGTGTATGCGCTCTCCAGTTTCTTTTTGGAGGCACTCAAAGCTATGAGTTTTCCTCTTAACACTGCTTTCAATGTGTGGCATAAGTTTGGGTATGGTCTACTTTCATTTTCATTAAATTCTATGAAGTCTTTAATTTCTTTCTTTATTTCTTCCTTGACCAAGTTGTCACTGAGTAGAACATTGTTCAGCTTTCATGTGTATCTGGGCTTTCTGTTGTTATTGTTGCCATGGAAGACCAGCCTGAAACTAGTGATCTGATAGGAGGCATGGGATTATTTCAATCTTCTTGTATTTGTGGAGGTTTGTTTTGTGACCGATTATATGGTCAATTTTGGAGAATGTACCATGAGGTGCTGAGAAGAAGGTATATTCTTTTGATTTAGGATGAAATGTTCTATAGATATCTGATAAATCCATTTGGTTCATAACCTCTGTTAGTTTCACGGTGTCTCTGTTTAGTTTGTGATTCCAAGATCTGTCCATTGATAATAGTGGGGTGTTGAAGTCTCCTACTATTATTGTGTGAGGTGCAATGTGTGCTTTGAGCTTTAGTAAGGTTTCTTTTTTGAATGTGGGTGCTCTTACATTTGGAACATAGATGTTTAGAATTGAGAGTTCTTGGTAGACTTTTCCTTTGATGAGTATGAAGTGTCCTTCCTTATCTTTTTTGATGACTTTTGGGTGAAAGCCAATTTTATCCGATATTAGAATGGCTACTCCAGCCTGTTTCCTGGGACCATTTGCCTGGTAACTTGTTTTCGAGCCCTTTACTCTCAGGTAGTGTTTGTCTTTATAACGGAGGTGTGTTTCCTGAATGCAGCAAAATGCTGGGTCCTCTTTATGGATCTAGTTTGTCAGTCTATGTCTTTTTATTGGGGAATTGAGTCCATTGATGTTAAGGGATATTAAGGAATAGTGATTGTTGGTTCCTGTTATTTTCGATGTACCTTTTAGGTTTGTGTGGCTATCTTCTTTTCAATTTGTTGCAAGATTACCTTCTTGTGTTTTCTAGAGTTTGGTTTCCCTCGTTGAGTTGACATTTACCATTTATTATTCTTTGTAGGTCAGGGTTTGTGGAAACATATTGTATAAACTTGGTTTTGTCATAGAATATTTTGGTTTCACCATCTATGTTAATTGAGAGTTTTGCTGGGTATATCAGCCTGGGCTGGCAGTTGTGTTCTCTTAGAGTCTGTATGAGTTCTGCCCAGGATCTTCTAGCTTTCATAGTCTCTGGTGAGAAGTCTGGTGTAATTCTGATAGGTCTGCCTTTATATGTTACTTGACCTTTTTCCCTTACTGCTTTTAATATTCTTTCCTTGTTTTGTGTATTTGGTGTTTTCACTATAATGTGATGGGACGAATTTCTTTTCCTGTCCAGTCTATTTGGGGTTCTGTAAGCTTCTTGTATATTTATGTTCATCTCTTTCTTTAAGTTAGGGAAGTTTTCTTCTATGATTTTGTTGAAGATATTTACTGGTTCTTTAAGTGTGGAATCTTCACTCTCTTCTATACCTATTATCCTTAAGTTCTGTCTTCTCATTGTGTCCTGGATTTCATGGATGTTTTAGGTTAAGAGCTTTTTGCATTTGTATGTTCTTTTACTGTTGTGTCAATGTTTTCAATAGTATCTTCTGCTCCTGAGATTTTCTCTTCTATCTCTTGTATTCTGTTGGTTATGCTTGCATCTATGACTCCTGATCTCTTTCCTAGGTTTTCTAACTCCAGGGTTGTCTCTTTTTGTGATTTCTGTATTGTTTGTATTTCTATTTTTATCTCCTGGATGGTTTTGTTCATTTCCTTTGTCTGTTTGATTGTGTTTTCCTGTACTTCTTTAATGGATTTCTGTGTTTCCTCTTTAAGGGCTTCTAGTTCTTTACCTCTGTTCTCTTGTATTTCTTTAAGGGTGTTAGTTTCTTTCTTAAAATCTTCTATCATCATCATGAAAAATGATTTTAAATTTGAGTCTTGCTCTTCTGGCACATTGGGGAATCCAGGTGGGATTGCCGTGGTGGGAGAGCTGGGTTCTGATGATGCCAAGTGGCCTTGGTTTCTGTTCCCTAGGTTCTTGCCCTGGCCTTTTGCCATCTTGTTAATTCTGATGTTAGCTGATCTTATTCTGTCTGGCTATGGCTTTTCCCACCTGCAGGCCTCTGTATCAATACTCCTTGAAAACCAGCTCTCTCTGAGAGGTGTTTTTTCCACGCTCCTGGGTGAGTAACTTTCTCCCAGTGCTGCTTGGCTATGGAACCCTGGTGGCCCAGGCAGAGGTCTCCTGTCGCTGCCGATGGGATCCAGGGGGTTTGTATGCCTACCTACGTTAGTCCCTGTGTCTCACAGGTTCCAGGCGGTTCCTGGTGAGCTGTGGAGCTTGTCTTGGCCCTACTCCTGGCTTTTCCAAGCTACTGGGAGGGTAGCTTTCTCCTGGCACTAATTGGCTAGGGAGCCCTGTGGCCCAAGCTGAGGTCCGCAGCTGCCAATGCAAACCAGAAGTTCCTGTCCCTCAGTCTCTGTGGCCCACAGTTTTCAGGCAGAATCAATGAGCACTGGGGCTCGTTTTGTCCCCATTTGGGGCTTTTCCCTGCTCCTGGGAGAGTAACTTTCTCCCAGCGCTGCTTAGTTATGGTACCCTGGTGGCCCAGGCAGAGGTCTCCTGCCACTGCCGATGGGATCCAGGGGGTTAGTATGCCCGCCTACCTCAGTCACTGTGTCTCGCAGGTTTGGGGCGGTTCCTGGTGAGCTGTGGATCTTGTCTTGGCCCCACTCCCGGCTTTTCCAAGCTCCTGGGAGGGTAGCTTTCTCCTGGCACTAATTGGCTAAGGAGCCCTGTGGCCCAAGTTGAGGTCCCCAGCCGCCGATCAAGAGTTCAAATTTCTGTATCCATTTCTCTGCTGAAGGACATTTGGGTTATTTCCAGCTTCTGGCTATTGTAAATATGGCTGCTAAGAACATAGTAGGGCATATATCCTTATTACATGTTGAAGCGTATTCTGGGTATACATTTACACAATGGAATGCTACTCAGCTATTAAAAACAACCACTTCATGAAATTCACAGGCAAGTGGATGGAACTTGACAATATCACCCTGAGTGAGGTAACTCAGTCACAAAACAACAAACATGGTACATACTCACTGATAAGTGGATATTAGCCCAAAAGTTTGGAATACCCAAGATTCAATTCACAGACCATATAAAGCCTAAGAAGAAGGAAGTCCAAAATGTGGATGATTCAGTGTTTCTAAGAAGGGTGAACAAAATACTCACAGAAGTAAATATTGAGACCAAGTGTGGGGCAGAGACTCAAGGAAAAGCCATCCAGAGACTGCCCCACCTAGGGATATATCCCATATATAGTCACCAAACCCGGAAGTTTTTGTGAATGCAGGAAGTACTTGCTGATGGAAGCATGATAAGCTGTCTCCAGAGAGTCTCAGGCAGTGCCTGACAAATACAGAGGCAGATGCTCGAAGTCAACCATTGGACTGAGCATGGGGACCCAGATGGAGGAGTTGGAGAAGGGACTGAAGGAGCCGAGGGGCTTTGCAGTAAGTACCCTGGAGGGAGCAACAGTGTCAACTGGCCAGACCCCCTTGAGCTCCTGGAAACTGGACTACCAACCAATTAATACACATGGAGGGAACCATGGTGCTGGCCACATATGTGGCAGTGGAGGCCCTTGTTGGTCTTCAGTGGGAGGAGAGTCCCTTGGGCCTGAGGGTGTTAGATGCCCCAGTGTAGGAGAATGCTAGAGAGGGAAGATGGGAATGGGTGGATGGATGGGGTAGCATCGTCATTGAGGCAGGGAGAGAAGGGATGAGATAGGGGGTTTCCAAAGGGGAAAACATTTGAAATGTAAATAAAGTAAATATCCAAAAAAAGCGTTAAATTTTACAATAAATGACACATACCGGCAGATTAGATTAGAATACAGAGTAAGTCCTGTTTGTTCTGGCTCCAAGAAACATATGTAATCCTTAATTATTGATACAACCTTAGGGTAAGAGGAAGGAAAAGATATTTTGAGAAAATGGAACTAATAACAAGTCAACATTATTATTGCAGTATGTAAAAAGTTTGTAATAGTCCAAAGAAATAATAATACTTATCAAATGAATTATGGCATAAGAGGATATTACAAATTTAAACATACACACCAAACATACACTACTCAATTTCATAAATGAAATATTCCCAGACACAAGTTCACATGTAGGCCCCAATATCATGATACTAGGTAAGTAGAGCATCTCTCCCTTTGCAATAGGTCATCAAGAAAAACTTAAACAGAATTACAGATAAGTGACATCACAAGTCAAATAGAACCAACAGATATTCCTGGAACATTTCCTTAAGAAACTAAAGAAATAAGAATCTTATACACAGTTCATGGAATTATTTACCAAAATTGATAATATGTTAAAAGCACAAATTAAATTTCAATCAGTAAAGGGAAACTAAATGCTATCATGAATTTGATCTTACCACAATGAATACAGTTAGACATCAAGAAAAAGAACTTATAGAAATTACTCAAACTAATTTTTCATTTTCATTTGGAACCTAAACAAAAAGTACTGAATTATAGGCATATCAAAGAAGAAATCAAAATGCAATTTTATGGATCTGAATGAAGGTAGTTCTGAGTGAGATATTAATAGAGCCTAAATACAAAAATTGAAACTATTTCTTTTACACTTGAGATTATAAATATATCATTTTCCTTCTGATTTTCCCCTTCAAATTCTCCCTTATATTCTTCCTTGTTTTCCTTCAAATTCATGGCATCTCTTTCTTCTTATTATTTGTTATTACACATACACACACACACAACACACACACACAGAGAAACAAGCATGCACACATACACACACACACAGAAACACAAGCATTCACACACTCAGAGAGAGAGAGAGAAAGAGAGAGAGACATATACAAATAGATGTAGAGATGGATAAATAGAGAGATAGATTGGTGATAAATAGATGATAGATAAATAAATAGATGATAGATAGATAGATAGATAGAAAGATAGATAGATAGATAGATAGATAGATAGATAGATAGATAGATAGATAGATGATAGGTAGGTACATAGATAGGCAGACAGACATTTCTAAACACATAAAAGCAACCTTGTCAGTATTTATATTATTGATATTATTGCATATTGTATATAACACTTTTAAAGATATCTAAAAATGTTAAAGTATATCAAACTTTAAACAGAGAACTGCAATTAATTTGTTAATGTTGTAACTTAATGCCTTCATAAATATAAGTAAATAAAGGAACTAATTTTAACAATAATAGATGTGATGAAATAATCAAAACCAGAGCTAAATTAGTAAAATAGAAGTAAAACAATGTGAAGTGTCATTTAAACAAAGAGCTGGCCCTTGAAATGGTAAGCTGTTAAGTTTTAGTCTATTACTATATATCATAATGCTAAACTCTTTAACCAAAAGTCTAGTCCTATAAGCGACTTCTCATGTTTACAAACTTTGTTGCACAAACCTTGTTCCTCAATTTATATCTATTGGCTAAATAAAATTGGCTATAGCCAATTAGTGGAGCTATTAGAGATAGATAGGTTTGGAGTAATCTGGTTGGGGGAGGAGGGACTAAAGGGAGGAGAGAGAAGAAAAAGGTGGAAGAAGAGAGAAACCACCATGGGTTAAGTGAGTCATGAAAATGAGGCCCTGAGGGCTGGTCAATTGGAGTTAAGAGAAGCCCAGATGAAACATAGTAAATAATAACTCAGGCCTATAGCTAAGAAAGTAGATTCCAATAGCACAGAGAGTAGATATCTACCCAGCTCTAGGGTTGATGAACGTTGATTGTACAATAAAGGTGGTGTCTTTTATTAGGGAATGAAAGGGTCCAAGGTACAGTAGATACCCCAGACTGAGATTATAAATTTCTTTTTTTTTAAATTTATTTATTTTTTTATACTTTATTTACATTTCCAATGTTTCCCCTTTTCTAGGTCTCCTCTTTGGAAACCCCCTATCCCCTCCCAATCCACGCCTCTATGAGGGAATTCCACCTCCCACCCACCCACCCACCCACTCCCATATTCCCACCTTGACATTCCCTTTTACTGGGGCCTCTAACACCCTCAGGCCCAAGGGCCTCTCCTCTCCCTGATGGCCATCGAGGCCATCCTCTGCCACATATATGGTCTGAACCATGGGTCCCTTGATGTGTGTTCTTTGGTTGGTGGTCCAAACTCCAGGACGAACAGGGGGGATGTCAGGCCCATTGACGCTTTTGCTCCCTCCATGGGGCTGCAAACTCCCTCAGCTCCTTCAGTCCTTCTCCAGCTCCTCCATCTGGGACCTCACTCTCAGTCTAGAGGTTACTGTAAAGTGAAACTTGGGCATTCTGAACTTTTGGGCTAATATCCGCTTATCAGTGAGTACATACCATGTTCCTTCTTTTGTGACTGAGTTGCCTCACTCAGGATGATATTTTCAAGTTCCATTTATTTGCCTGAAAATTTCATTAAGTCATTGTTTTTAATAGCTGAGTAGTATTCCATTGTGTAGATGTACCACATTTCTGTATCCATTCCTCTGATGAAGGACATCTGGGTTGTTTCCAGCTTCTGCCTATTATAAATACGTCTTTTATGAACATAGTGGAGCAAGTGTCTTTATTACATGTTGGAGCATCTTCTGGGTATATGCCCAGGAGAGGTACAGCTGGGTCCTCAGGTAGTAGTACGTCTATTTTTCTGAGGGCCCGCCAAACTGATTTCCAGAGTGGTTGTACCAGCTTGCAATCCCACCAACAGTGGAGAAGTGCTCCTCTTTCTCCACATCCTCGCCAGCATCTGCTGTCACCTGAGTTTTTGATCTTAGCCATTCTGACTGGTGTGAGGTGGAATCTCAGACTTCTTTTGATTTGCATTTCCCTGATGATGAAGGATGTTGAGCATTTCTTTAGGTGCTTCTCAGCCCTGAGAATTTCCTCAGTTGAGAATTCTCTGTTTAGCTCTGTCCCTATACTCAAAGGCTGAACAGGCTGAGAAAGTAATTAGGAAATGACACCCATCACAATTGTCACAAACAATATAAAGGATCTTGGTGTGACTCTAACCAACCAAATGAAATATCTGTATGATAATAACTTCAAGTCTCTGAAGAAAGAAATAGAAGAAGACCTCAGAAGTTGGAAAGATCTGCCATGCTCATGGATTGGAAGGATTAATATAGTAAAAATGGCCATCCTGCCAAAAGCAATCTACAAATTTAATGCAATCCCCATCAAAATTCCAACTCAATTCTTCATAGACTCAGAAAGAGCAATTCTCAAATTCATTTGGAACAACAAAAAACCCAGGATAGCAAAAGCTATTCTTTTTTTTTTTTTCTTTTTTTCTTTTTTTTATTTATTTATTTATTTATTTATTTATTTTTTGATATTTTATTTACATTTCCGATGATCCCCCTTTTCTTTAGAAACCCCGTGTCCCCTCCCCCTCCCCGCCTCTGTGAGGGAATTCCTCCTCCCACCTA
>CM052713.1:11602573-11628618 GCA_028551405.1 Uromys caudimaculatus
GGTGTTATTCATTTCTTTCTTAAAGTCTTCTATCATCCTCATGAGAAATGATTTTAAATCTGAGTCTTGCTTTTCTGGTGTGTTGGGGTATCCAGGGCTTGCTGTGGTGGGAGAGCTGGGTTCTGATGGTGCAGAGTACTCCTGGTTTCTGTTCTTTATGTTCTTACCCTTGCCTTTTGCCATCTTGTTGACTCTGTTGTTAGCTGATCTTACTCTGTCTGGTTGTGGCTTGCCCTTCCTGCAGGTCTCTGTGTCAGTACTCCTTGAAGACCAGCTCTCTCTGAGAGGTGTTTGGGTTTGGAGAGCTGTGGCACCGGGTCTGATCTCAGTCCCTGTGTCTCTCTGGTTCGGGGCAGTTCCTGGTGAGCTGTGGGGCGTGTCTTTGGCCCTCTCCCAGCTTTTCCGAGCTCCTGAGAGGGATCTTTGTCCTGTCGCTAATTAGCTGTGGAGCCCTGTGGCCCAAGCTGAGGTTCCTGGCCGGAAGTTGCTGACTGTCAGTCTCTGTGGCCCTCGGAAAGCGGGCAGAATCAGTGAGCTCTGGGGTTTGTGTTGCCCCCACTAGGGGCTTTTCCGCGTTCCTAGGAGATAGAATTTTCTCCCGGAGCTGCTTGACTATGGAATCCTAGTGTCCCAGGCAAAAGTTTCCTGCCTCATCCACCTGCTTTTGGGATCCAGGGGGGTTTCTAAGCCCGCCTACCTTGGTCCCTCTGTCTCTCGTGTTCGGGGCAGTTCCTGGTGAGCTGTGGGGTGTGTCTTTGGCCCTCTCCTGGCTTTTCCGAGCTCCTGAGAGGGATCTTTGTCCCGGCGCTAATTAGCTGTGGAGCCCTGTGGCCCAAGCTGAGGTTCCCGGCTGCCGCCCTAGACATGCCTCTTTAGACGAAGGCCTGTTCCATTGTTCCCCATGGCAGATTCTGATGAAGAGAGACAGTCCATGCTTTTAGGACATTTATTGTCATGGAGGAGAGTGGCGTGAGTGAATCCATACACCAGGCCCTCAGAGAGGCAAGAGGCTGAAATACCATTTGCAGGGAGGAGTGGCTGGGAAGGGGCCTCATTAACATGGGAATGTCTTGAGGCTACATGAACACATCTCTACGTGTGGAAAGGCCTTGGGATGTTGCCCTTACGTGACTGATAGTCACAGACCTATGGAGAGCTCTGGCTTCATGTCAGGAGCCTGGTGTCCAGGAGCATGGCAAAACGCCTATCATCTCTTGTAGGACATCCACTACTGGGTTTACCAGGATTTTAAACCTTAGCTCAACCAGAAACCAGTATGCCTTTCATGGTCCCACAGCTGGGTCCTCACGTAGTATTATGTCCAATTTTCTGAGGATCCACCAAACTGATTTTCAGAGTGGTTGTATCAGCCTGCAATCCCACCAGCAATGGAGGAGTGTTCCCCTTTCTCCACACCCTCGCCAGCATCTGCTTTCACCTGAAATTTTGATCTTAGCCAATCTGACTGGTGTAAGGAAAGCCCAAGTTCAAGAGGATAAAGGATCTCCACATAAAACTAGATATACTGAATCTAATAGAAGAGAAAGAGTGGAAAATTCTTGAACACATGGGCACAGGAGAAAAGTTCCTGAACAGAACACCAGTAGCTTATGCTCTAAGATCAAGAATTGATAAATGGGACCTCATAAAATTGCAAAGCTTTGTAAGTCAAAGGATACTGTCAACAGTACAAAATGGCAACTAACAGACTGGGAAAAGAGCTTTACCAATCCTACATCAGATAGAGGGCTAATATCCAATATATACAACGAACTCAAGAAGTTAGACTCCAGAGAATCAAATAACCCTATTAAAAAAAGGGGAACAGAAGTCGGGCAGTGGTGGCACACGCCTTTAATCTCAGCACTTGGGTGGCAGAGGCAGGTGGATTTCTGAGTTCAAGGCCAACCTGGTCTACAGAGTGAGTTCCAGGACAACCTGTGCTACACAGAGAAACCCTATCTTGAAAAACCAAAAAAAAAAAAAAAAAAAAAAAAAAAGGGGGACGGGACAGAGCTAAAGAGAGAATTCTCAACTGAGGAAACTCTAAGGCTGAGAAGCACATAAAAAAGTCAACATCCTTAGTCATCAGGGAAATGCAGATCAAAACAACCCTGAGATTCCACCTCACACCAGTCGAATGGCTAAGATCAAAATCCCCACTAACTTCTCAGTGCTCTGCCTCTTTCTTAAAATCATGAACTCTTCTATAACTATTGCTATATATTTATAAAATATTTTGAATCTATACTGCCATTTAGTTTCTCCCTTCTGCCCTCCAGTCACTCAGAGATAATACTCTTGTATCTGCTTCAATTTCATGGTCTTTTATTTTTAAATTAATTTTTATTAACTACATATTTACAAATACATATATGTCCCTAAATATATTTTGCTCACATTAAATATTGGTACATGTATATGAATTTTTAGCTTAAATTTTGGCTGCACAATTAGTTGATGTGCTCTTTTCCTAGGAAGACTACCTTTCATGCTCCCAGATCTCTTTAGGTTTCAATAGTTCTCTTTGTAGAGTTCAGGTTCTTGTGGGCTATTTTCCATCTACTTTGGCATATATACTGGTGTTGCCCTTGTTCAGATCACATTTAGGAAGTCATATTGATGATATTTTATGGGAGGATCTTTTGATATTACAAGTAGACATATTTATTCTTATACTCAATCTACTTCCTCTTCCATAATGCTCCTTAAACCTAAAGTGAGGAAATGTTTTGTAGATGTTGCCACTAGTAATGCATTCCACAACTGTATTTTGATTGCTTGTGATTTTCTGTAGTGTTCTCCATCTGTTACAAAGAGGTGTTTCTTTGAAGAGGGGAGAGATTTGCAGTTATCTGTTGGTATATAGTTAAATGTTTAGAAATTGTTGTTAAGGATTATCTTGGGCTAACCTGTGGTTGCAGAGTCTACTCCAACAACCATTATTCACAAAACACTGATTTTTTTAGCCTGGTTTCCAGTACTAACCATGGCCTTTCATTTGTTGAAAGGGTTTAAAATGTTATTAGAGAAGTATTGGTTACTCCCAATGTATACATGACACTACAGTATCCATAGTGTCATTGTGACATGCACATGTTGATGTGGTTCATAGATGTCATAATTGTATCAGAGTATTAGTTTTGTCACTCCTTTGAAAGTCTGTCTGTCAACTTCTGGTACCATTAATATTTGCCTGCAGGGAAGGGGAATGCAGATCATTTCTAGCTCTGAATGTCTAGAAACTGTTTTCGTAATGTCCTCAGGAATATCCTTCTACCTCTGTAGTTTCACCTAGGGCAATAGCAACTGGCTGTATATTTTGGGTATCTTTTGGGAATTGTGGCCAACAACTAAAAAGAGGGAGTCTCATTTGTAGTATTGACTTTTTTACATTTTATTTTGAGAATTTTATAGTTAGATCCATAGCCCAATTATTATTTGAGTATTTCCTTTTTAAGTTAATCATACATTCTGGATGTGAATCCAATGTCAGGCGTATAGCTGGAAAATATTCTTTCCAAATCTTTGGGCTTCATTTTCACTCAGTTAAATGGTTTCTTTTTTCATATTTTCAAATTAACTATTTTATTTATTAATATTCCAATGTTTCCTCCTCCAGGTCTTCCCTCCCAGAGTTCTCCCAATAGCCTTCCTTTGCCTGTCAATGGATGTCCCCATAGTCATTCCTTATTCCTGGGACATCAAGTTTCTACAGGATTAGGTACATCCTCTCCCACTAAGGTCAGACAAGGTGATGCCTGGGTCATCAGTCCAGATGGAGCATACTCTTTGGTCTGTGGATTAGTCTCAGGAAAATCCCAGGAGTCAAGGTTATTTCACACTTTTGATCTCCTATGGAGTTGCCATTACGTTCAGTTCCTTCAGTCCTTCCCATAATTCTTCCATAGGGGTCCCTGACCTCATTTCAATGGTTGACTGTAAGTATCTGCATCTGTCTCAGGCATCTGCTAATAAAGTCTCTGAGAGGATGGCCATGTTAGGTCCCCCCATCTGCATGCAATTTTATCGCTGATCTCCTTTTTTGTCTTATTGCTCTACAACAATTTCAAGTATTATATTGAAGAGACATGGGGAGAATGGACACCATTGCCTTGTACCTGATTTTAGTGAAATTGCTTCAGATTTCTCTTCATTTAATTTGATGATGGCTATTGTTTTGCTGGATATGCCTTTATTGTGTTTAAGTATGTGTTTTGTATCCCTGTTCCTTCTAAGACTTTTAAACATGAACGCGAGTTGGATTTTATCAAAGGCTTTTACGCAATAAATTGAGAGGATCATGTGAATTTTTTCCTTGAGTTTATTTATATAGTGCATTATGTTCATACTTTTTCATATATTTAACTATGCCTGAATCTCTGGAATGAAACCTACTTGATCATGGTGAATGATGTTTTTGATGTGTTCTTGGATTTGGTTTGTGAGAATTATATAGAGTATTTTTGCATTCATAGTCCTACCTGAAATTTATCAGTTCACTCTCTTTATTAGGTATTTGTGTGGTTTAGGAAACTGGATAACTGTTGACTCATAGAATGAATGAGGTAGTGTGTTCCTTCTGTTTCTATTTTGTGGCAAAGCTTGAGGAATGTTGTTATTAGCTCTTCTTTGAAGTGATATTTTTGTTTGAGTTTTTGTTGTTGTTGTTGTTTGGTTTGTTTGACTTGTTTTTGTTTGTTCATTTGTTTTTTATTATTATCTTTAATCTTTATTTTTTTACAGTCCAGTCATTATCCTCCTCCTGATTTGCCCTCTGACAATTCCTTATACCATTACCCCTCCCCCATCTTCAAGAAGATGTCCCCACATTCCCACACCTTCCATACTCTCTTACACCCTGCCAATCCTTCCTGTTCACGGGCCCTCTCTTGAGGGTTAGGAGTGTCTTCTCTCACTGAGGCCAGACCACACAGTCCTCTGCTGTATATGTACCAGGGATCTTGCACCAGCTATTGTATGCTACCTGATTGGTGACTCATTATCTGAAAGATACTGGGAGTCTGGGTTAGTTGAGAATTCTGGTCTTCCTATGGGTTTGCCTTTCTCCTCAACTTCCTCCAGCCTTTTACTAACTCAACCACGGGGGTCACTGACTTCACCTCAATGGCTGAGTGTAGGTGTCTGTGTCTGTCTCAGTCAACTGCTTGTTAGGCCTCTCAGAGGACAGCCATACTAGGCTCCTATATGTGAGTACACCTTAGCATCCTTAATAGGGTCAGGCTTTGGAGCCTTCCATTGAGATGTATCCCAACCTGGACTGGTTACTGGTCTGACTTTCCTTCAGACTCTTATCCATTTTTGTCCCTGAAGTTCTTTTAGACAGGGACAATTATGGGTCAGAGGTTTTGACTGTGGGTTGGCAACCTCATTCCTCTACTTGATGCTCTGTCTTTCTACTGGAGATGGATTCTACAAGTTCCCTTTTCCCACTTTTGGGCATTTTATCTAAGATCCCTCCCTTTGATTCCTCTCACCTCCTAAGTCTCTGGTACCTTCTAGAGGGTCCCCTCACCCTTCACTTCCCAAAGTTGCATATTTCCATTCATTCTGCTGTCACTGAGAGCTTTACTCCTGCTCCCCTCCAATACCTAATCAGGCTGTTCTTTTCCTCACATTCCCTTCTCCCAATCAGGTTCCCCCCTCCCTCTGCTTCCATGATTGCTTCTTCTCCTTACCAAGTGGTATTGAAGCATCTTCACTTGGTTACTTCTTTTTGGCTTGTTAATATTCTTGAGTTCTATGGATTGCATCCTGGGTATTCTGTACTTCTTGGCTCCTGTTCACTTATTAATGAGTAAATACCATGCATGTCCTTTTGAGCCTGAGTTACCTACCTCAAAATGATATTTTCTCACTCCATCCATTTGCCTCAAAAATTCATGATGTCCTCATTCTTAATAGCTGAATTGTATTCATTGTGCAAATTAACTACATTTTCTGTATCTATTCTCCTGTTGTGGGACATCATGTTTGTTTTTAGCTTCTAGCTTTCACAAATAAGGCGGCTATGAACATAGGGGAGCACTCATGGGATAATGGAGCATCTTTTGGTATATGCCCAAGGGTGGTATAGCTTGGTCTTCAGATTGATATATTTCCAATTGTCTGAGGAACATACAGATTGATTTCCAGATGGTTGTATCAATGTGCAATCCCATCAGCAATGAAGGATTCTTCTTTCTCCATATCCTCACCAACATGTGCTTTCAGCTAAGTTTTTGATCTTAGCCATTCTGATTAGAATAACGTGTAATCTCAGGTTTGTTTTCATTTACATTTCCCTGATGACTAAGGACTTTGAACATTTATTTATATTTTTCTTGAACATTTGAGATTCCTTGTGAATTCTCTGTTTAGCTCTATACTCCATTTATTTTATTGCGTTGTTTGGGGTTTTTTGGAGGTTAGTTTCTTGAATTCTTTATGTATTTTGGATATTAGCCCTTTATAGAATGTGGGGTTAATGAAGAGTTTTCCCCAAACTGTAGGTTGCAGATTTTTCCTATTGACTCTGTCCTTTGCCTTACTGAAGTTTTTCAGCTTCATGAGATCCCATTTATCAATTCTTGATCTTAGAGTCTGAGCCATTGGAGATTTGTTTAGGAAATCCCCTCCCCCAGGACCAATGAGTTCAAGGCTCTTTCCTATTTTCTCTTCTACTAGATTCAGTGTATCTGTTTTTATGTTGAAGTCCTTGATCCACATGGACTTAAGTTTTGTGCAAGGTGACACATTTGGATCTATTTTCATTTTTCAACATATCAACTGCCAGTTAGACCAGCACCATTTATTGAAGATGCATTCTTTTTTCCAGTGTACATTTGTGGCTTCTTTATCAAGTTCAAGTGTCCATAGTTGTGTGGTTTTATTTCTGGGTCTTCAATTATGTTCCATTGATCAACCTGTCTTTCTTTGTAACAATACCATGCAATTTTTATCACTTTTGCTCTGTAGTATTCTTGAGGTCATGGATGGTGAGAGCAGTCTGGAGATTTAATGCAATCCCCATCAAAATTCGAACACAAATCTTCAAAGACTTAGAAAGAGCAATTCTCAAATTTATTTGGAATAACAAAAAACCCAGGAGAGCAAAAACTATTCTCAACAATTAAAGAACTTCTGGGTGAGTCAGCATCCATGACCTCAAGCTTTACTACAGAGCAATCGTGGTAAAAATTGGATGGTATTTGTATAGTCACAGGCAGTTAGATCAATGGAATAGAATTAAGACACAGAAATGAACCCACACATCTATGGTCACTTGATCTTTCACAAAGGAGCTAAAACAATCTGGTGGAAAAAAGACAGCATTTTATCAATTGGTGCTGGGTCAACTGGCGGTCAGCCTGTAGAAGAACGCAAATTGATCTATTCCTATCTCCCTGTACAAAGCTCAAGTCCAAGTGGATCAAGGACCTCCACATAAAACCAGATACACTGATTCTAATAGGAGAGAAAGTGGGAGAAAGTCTTGAAAACATGGGCAGAGGGGAAATGTTCCTGAACAGAACACCAATGGCTTATGCTCTAAGATCAAGAATTGATAAATGGGACCTCATAAAATTGCAAAGCTTCTGTATGGCAAAAGACACTGTCAATAGGACAAAATGGCAAGCAACAGATTGGGAAAAGATCTTTGCCAAGGCACCATCTGATAGAGGGCTAATATCCAATACATACAAATAACTCAAGAAGTTTGAATTCTGAGAACCAAATAATCCTATTAAAAAATGGGAAACAGAGCTAAACAGATAATTCTCAACTGAGGAAACTTGAAGGGTTAAACAGCACCTAACAACTGTTCACAGTTCTTAGTCATCAGGGATATTCAAATCAAAACATCCCTGAGATTCCACCTCACACCAGTCAGAATGGCTAAGATCAAAAACTCAGGTGACAGTAGATGCTGGTGAGGATTTGGAGAAAGAGGAATACTTCTCCATGGTTGGTGGGATTGCAAGCTGTTATAACCACTCTGGAAATCTGTTTGTTGGATTCTCAGAAAATTTGACATAGTACTACCTGAGTACCTAGCTATGCCACTCCTAGGCATATACTCAGAATATGCTCCAACATGTAATAAGGACACATGCTCCACTATGTTCAAAGCAGCCATATTTACAAAGCTGGAGGCTGGAAACAACCCAGACATCCCTCAACAGAGGAATAGATACAGAAAATTAGGTATACTTACACAATGGAATATTACTCAGCTATTACAAAAATGACTTCATGAAATTTGCAGGCACATGGATGGAACTTGAAAATATCCTGAGTGACATAACTCAGTCACAAAAGAATCAACACAGTATGTACTCACTGATAGCTGAATACTAGCCCAAAAGTTCAGAATATCCAAGATTCAATTCACAGACCATATGAAGCCTAAGAAGGGAGACCAAAATGTGGATTCTTCAAAGTGTTTCCTAGAAGGGTGAACAAAATAATCACAGGAAGAAATATGGAGGCAAAGTGCATAGCAGAGACTGAAGGAAAGGCCATCCAGAGACTGCCCCACCTGGGGATATATCCCATATATAGCCACCAAACCAGACATTCTTTTGGATGCTGGAAAGTGCTTGCTGATGGAAGCATGATAAGCTGTCCCCCAAGAGGCTCAGACAGAGTCTGACAAATACAGAGTTGGATGCTAGCAGTCAAACTTTAGAGTGAGTTGTGGGGTTTCAGATGGAGGAGTTGGAGAAGGAACTGGAAGAGCTGAGGGGGTTTGCAGCCCCATGGAGGGAGTAACAGTGTCAATTGGCCAGACCCCCTTGAGCTCCCTGACACTGGACCACCAACCAAAGAATACACATGGAGGGACATATGGTGCTGGCCACATATTTGCCAGAGGAGGGCCTTGTTGGTCATCAGTTGGAGAAGAGGTCCTTGGTCTGAGGGTCTTAGATGCCCCAGTGTAAGGGAATGCTAGGGAGGGAAGACAGCAGTGGGTAGATGGGTCGGGGAGCACCCTTATAGAGGGAGGGGTAGGTGATGAGTTAGGGGTTCCTCAAGGGGAGAACTGGAAAGGGGAAAACATTTGAAATGTAAATAAAATAAATAACAAAAAAAGAAAAAGAGCATACAGGAAGGTTGCTTGTCCTCTACAATTAAAAGAAAAAAAGAATTTAAGAAGTCAGTCATAGACTCCAAAGGAATTTTCGAATGCTTAGTCTAACATGTGGCATACTACTGGCCTGAGAATAGGCTTATACAGTAAATAGGAGGGAATTGAATTGAAGTTAAATACATAGCAAGGGCTACTATTTAAATTTATATAAAGAGAAAAGGGATATATATATATATATATATATATATATATATATATATATATATATATATATATATATATATATATATATATGAGAGAGACAGAGAGAGACAGAGAGAGAGAGAGATTAATTTTTTTGAAGGGAGAAAGTAATGTTAGTTGCTTTAAATGTTGTAATTATGCATGGAAGAATAAATAAATCCAGGTCTTTGAACTCAATGTGTAGGAAATGATGAATGACGACAAAAAGCCTCTGAGTCTGAAGCCACCCTAATCTGTAAACTAATCCCAGTCATCTCAGGCTACACAGAGAAACCCTATCTCAGTAAAGAATAATAGTTTTAATTATCAAAGTGAAGGGTGTTATAAGTTCAGTGGTTATAATGATATCACTAATCCTCTGTGAGAAAGGTCCAAATAGAGCAGACCTAAAGAAAAAAGAGGCTGCTGAATTAAATTATTCTATATTTTTGATGATTTCTGGTTGCTGTACCAAGGACATGCTATTTTGGGAGATAGGATCTCTATTTGTGTTAAAAGGGAAAAATGTCTTTGGACACCTTATAAAATAATACAGATCAGACAGAATAGAGGAAGACCCATTGAAGATTTTGGCTATAGACAAGAGGAAAAATTCAAGAAGACCAACCAGGACAGGTTACATGATTTGCTGATCCCTCTACATGGGAACAGCTCTAAAACAGGCTGATACATAAAAATGTCTCTAGCCAAAACTTCAGCTATACACAGCCTATAAATCTTCACGGCTTCAGTATCCTCAAATTTCATCATGCTATCCTTTAATACAGCATGAATGAAGATTTATTATAATTTGGGTATTGATCAAGAAAGTTGTCTTTAAACTGCTGTGACAAGGAACAAAAATTCATCCTTAACTGACCTGTGCACCTTGCACAATCCATACAGATATCTATATAAAACTGAATATTGGTTGTAAGGTTTATATTTTACAGAGTAAAACAGTAAAAGGCAGCCCTGAGAAGATGCATCCTTTCTTAAGACTAGCAATTTTATTCTAATTTTCTTTCCAACCCCCCCAAAGGGAATTCTTTGCTCAATGCAGCAGTAAGAAATCATAGAAAATCATTGCCCCAGTCCCTTCCTTGGGGTAAACAATTTTGATTATTTTATGAATTACAGATATGCTGTCATTTTAAGGAATTATTTAAAAATAATTATGGTCTTGGACTGGTAGGAAACTAAGCAGAGAGCTTAGACTGAGGGATTTATAACTTTCCATTCCTCTTCTTTCTCCTTATTTCTTAGGTAAATGGAAGGAGTTTGAAAAGAAAAAAAGGGGATATAGTAATATTATAAGATATTAGGTAAATGGGGATGGATTAATAAATTTACTCTTTATATTTATAAACAAAGCATTTATGTACATAAACTTACACTGGTAGAAATAATTATATTTTGATGCAGAATTGAAGTTATATTTTCTTACATTTGTACAGAAATTATAGTGATACATATTTAAGGTTTTCATTGGTATAAATCTTTGTAAATTGATACAAAATTTAAAATTAATTTTTTTACTATTAGATAGGCATTGTATCTATGCAATTCATTTAGGAATACAAAGATTAGATCCAATCCTTTCATTGGCTGTTATTAGAAACTGTTTAGAATTATCAGGCAATGACAGTTAATAGTCAGATACTCAAACTCATGTTAATATTTGAGTCTAATTCAGTTATTTACAATTGAATGTTCTCAAGGTTATTTATATAGTAAATAACTAAAATCAATCAATGTTTGTCAATTCAGTTAGGCTATATATAGATAGATGGTCTTCAAAAACATCAGAGGTTTACAGAATATGGCATTTAATGCTATTTCCTTATTAAAAAGTTCTTTTGACTACAAGACATGTCTGCTTCTGACACTACCCCCATTCCACTTCAAATAAGATATTGAGTATAAATACCTCCATATGGTGTTGCTTCAATTGTGACAAGCTATTCACTGCATAAGATAAGTCATAATTTCATGTGTAGACAGAATGCTATCTAAAAAGGACAGATGGACATAGAACTGTTGACTGCTAAGCTCTGCCAATATAGGGTTATTAGTCCATAATTTCTGTATCACATAAGGTCTGGCTGATGTTTTGGGCTAGAAGGAAGAAGATACATGAAATGCTCCAATGTTATATGGAATATTGGGGACTTTCCAGGCAATCAGTTGTCCCTTCCAATTGTTTAAGTTTTGAAACCTGTACCTTTATGCTTTCTCTATACTCAGGTAATATTTAATTGCTTCTCAAATATTTGATGGGGTTGAAACTAGATATTCATAGTCTCACAATTAAACTTAAATTGTCCAGCATTAAAGAAGATGTTCTAGATTTGAAAGGATAGTTTTTAGATGGTAATACAAGTTGAAATCAAACATAAATTAGGTGCAGAATTGTAACTCATTAAGTTAGGATAGATGATAGAACACTTTATCTAAATTGCAAAATATGATGGACTGGAAATTATAAGTATATATCATACCTTATAATTTGCCTAATTGTTATAATTGTGTTCAATTTATATCTGAGAGATAAGAGCCATTTTTTTGGACTAACTTGGGGAATAGTTGAGGTTTTGTCTTTTACTGTATATTGCAAGGCTAAGAGTAGGCCTATAAATCCTGGAGTCTTCACACAGTGCCTGTCACCCTGCCACTAAGTTAATTCTGATTGATGAATAAAGATGCCAACATTGAATAGCTAGGCAAAAGATACATAGGTGAAGTTGAAGCTTTGCAGGCTTGTAAAAGAAAGAGAGCACCATGAAGAGAATAGGATGAAGAAGAAGCTGCCATGGGATAGAAGAATATGCAAGAAGGAAAAGGAGAAATAGCATGGGATAAAGGTCAAGAGAGCATGGTCCTAAGGACTGTCAAATTGGAGTTTAGAGCAGTCCAGATGGACCATAGTAAATTGTAAGTAATAACTCGATGTTATTGATAGGAAGTAGATTCTAACATCATGGAAGGTAGGCAGCTGACCAGGCACTCTGCTGTGTAAGGCTATGAGTGCATATTTCATCCTAGAACATAATGATCAAGGTATGATGCAAGCCCCAGGATGGGAATTTTAAATATTTACTACTATGTTTGTAGGTTTCATTGCTATTCCTGGTTCCTGTGATTTCATTGGTTATTTTAAAACCTAAAGTGAGATTCTAAAGATGATATCCATGTGGAGAAAAGGAGGATCTCAAGGAAATATCAAGGCCATATATAAGCATATTGGCATGGACAAAACCACATGGCAACTGCTTTCTCTTTCCTTGAATATCACTGTGAAGGCTTACTAAGAGGGAATGTAGGAGCAACATGGAGAAGGGCATACATATTCAAGAACATTGTGGCTGACTGAGTGACTTAGACATTGTGGCTATCTTATATTATTCTGTTCCTGGCAATAGGGAACTCCAACCACACTATCACCTTAAATGTTCTTACACTGAACCTCTTGGCAAATTGCCAGAGAAACAAAACACTTAGATTATGGAACAAGAAAGCTATCTTACAAAGAACAGGCATTACTCTAAACTTTGTTGAGGTCACGCTGAAAGCATCAGACCCACTGCTCCAATTATGTAGGACAATATTCTCAGCCCCTAAGCTGTATACATACCAGGTTTGACTTTTACATAGTTATCATTATTATACTGTAGTGTACTATATACAATCCCTGGCATTTTCTTCCTTTTCCTAGGAGTTCAGGAGGATTGCTAGACCATGTGTCTATCTACTTGATTAATAAGCAAAAAATATTCAATGATTCTGATAGAAAAGACCTTTGAAGAGAAAAAAAAGTTTCTGTCCTACCTCCTTCTTTATCTGAATTACTGTGGTTACACAGAATTTTCACCCACACCAGAGATGTATATTGCTTCATCCTCAGGCTGGATGTTGAAGATGCTAAGGTAGTGATCAGCATCAGGCTGGATCCAGAGAAGCGATCAGGGATCCCATCTCCTTTGCTGTAGCTTCCATCTTTCTTAAGATTCATCACATACTTAGGAGCCTTAAGTGGCTGTTGCTGATACCACCCAATGGTGTATGTGCTGTGAGCACTACTCAAGGTACAGGTGAGTTTGGCTGAGGCTCCCAGGGAGACAGAGGCTGAGGGTAACTGAGTCAGCACAAGTTGGGAGAAAGAATCTGAAAATAGAGAAACATTTTATCTCCTGGAATGAGAGAGAATTATAGAATGTATCTGTCTGTTAGATGGTTTTCCTGAACTGAGGTTCAGGGTGCAAGTGTCTCTCCTTACCTGTACAATGAAGAAGGAAGAAGAAAAGAGGAGTCCAGGCCATAGTGCAGACACTACTGATCTCTGCTGAGACAGACATGATGTAAGTCTCTCTTATACTTCAAAATTCTCAGAGAAATGAGAGGGCCCTTCATGCAAATTTTTTTTGGTCAACCAAATCTTGTTTCAAGTATGTGTGCTATCAAAGGTCTGAGTGTTATTTCTGGTCTGAGGTTTCCCAAGGGACCACAGTGTACCCAGATACTGGACATGCTCAATCCTGAGTAGTCACAAAGAGACTGATATTTATGTTCTCATCTGAGATTCTTCAGTGTTACCAATAGATCCCCTCTGACCAGATTTAATTGCATTGTTTCTGTATTCACATGACTTTCCCCAAGGAACTGACCACTAATCACTTTCTCATCAAGATCAGGACTGGCAACATCTGAGCATAACTTTTACATTATTTATTTTGCTTTGATTGTTTGTTCACAATTGGAGCACTGTGTAGACCAATGATTCCTAATCTATGTGTTCAAGCCCTAATAGAAATCACGTACATAAAATCCTGCATATGAGATACTTACATTATGATTCAAATGTAGCAATGTTATAGTTATAAGGCAGCAACAAAAAATGTACTGTCTGGATCAATATGATGTGAGTGAATGTAATAAAGAATTTCAGCATTAGAAAGGTGGGGAACCACTAATCTATAGTTTAATTTATAAAAAGCTATTTATTCAGGATTTTTTCTCACACAAACTGAAGACAGAGAATATACCCTCAAGAATTTCCCTTTTTATAATTGTCAAGTATCTTAGACTCTCTCTACATATATTTGGTTCCTAATAAGTTTCATGTATAGGAACACACTTGTGAATACTGGTATTTAGGAGAATACATATTATACTGCACTACTCCCTTGATGCATCAGAAATAAAAGATTTTTAGAAAACTACATGGTACATCCAAACAGAAATTTTAAATAATGTACTAACTTGGTTGAAAAAAAAAATAGCAGTGTGCCCATACTTGTCTTTAAATAAGAATTAGAGAAGACTGATGAAAATTAAATGTATGTTATGGATTCCATTGTAATTCATGGAAACATACTTAATGTTAATTTTATATAAAAGTGTTATATTTAGCTGCCAGCTCTTTAGGAATATGATGGCCAGAAAAAGACTATTCCTAAAATTGAGATAAGAAACAATGCATTATGATAGAAGTTATTGGAGATCCTGGGTAGGAGTGAGAAGAATATCATGACCACAGGGGTTTGCTGAGGTGTGCTTTAATATATGAATGCTTAAAGAAGCTGTCTTACATAGATTCTCTTAACCAAACCCCTTTTCCCGAGGCTCAGTGATTATGGACAAGAGGATGTGGAAGCATTGTAGGGGGCAGATGTACTGAATAATGCCAAGAAAATCACATTTTCCAGACACAACAAGGCTGATACACACATGAAATCTCAGAGACTATGACAGAATTCACAAGACCTAAACACATTCTAACCAGACAAAATCCCAGCACTGAGAAGCAGAGTGAGCAAACAGACACACTCTTATCCATGAACTTATTTGTAATAGATTCTTTCTGGAAAAAGGAAAATCAGTTTTCTCCAGTAGAATGTCACTAGATATAACAGTCACAATACAATGCAAACGCCATGCTCAGGTGTAGTTGGCCAAACATAAACATACTACATGGTGTGTTTGTGTTTGTGTTTGTGTGTGTATGTGTAAGTGTGTGAATGCATGCATGCCTGTATTTTTGGCTCCATTTTGGAATATTTTATAATATTGATTTTACTTTTTTATTTTTCCCTTGTTTATTTTTTATTTTTAGTTATTCTGTTTTATTTAATTAATTAACTAATTAATTAATTATTTTTGAGAGAGAATGAAGGTAAAGTTGGATAGCTAAATGTGGGAAGATCATTGAAATGTTGGGGAACGTGAAAGAATATGATCAAATATTTTTTATGGAAAAATTAAAGGAACAAGACTCAGAACAAAAAGTTTATTGACAAAAACAGTAGAAAGAAACATAGAAAAAAAGAAAGAAAGTAAGAGAAAGAAAGAAAAAGAGAAAGAGAAAGCAAGGAAACAAGCAGTGAAGCAAGCAAGCTAGGCTTCTGTTATCCCTAGTTGAACAGAGGTGAAGAACTATACATTGTATTGTAATCAGAACCTATTAACCAGCAAGATTGCTCTTCATATAAGGGAACTAACAGCCAAGGCTGACAACACGAGTTCATTCCCCAAACAACCATGGTGGAAGGAAAAAGTCAACTTGAAACAAGTTTTCCTCTGCCACATCATATTGTGTCATTTATACACACACACACACACACACACACACACACACACACACACACAGACACACACACACACACAGAGTCATTAAAATATATAAAGAAATAAATATTTTAAAATCCTGTGATATTTTGGTGAGTGTTTTGTCCTCCATGAATGTTTTTCATTTTAATTTATTTACATTTAATTTTTATTTAATTCCCTTTGTTATTCACATTCAAATATTGATGTGAATTATTTTCAAAGGAGGTCTTTATACAGGAGGGAAGTTAGACTCCTCTTCTGACTCAGAGATTCAGTATCCATGTGCTCCTTGAATTTTAACAGGTATTGATGTATTACATACTTCAAACTACTTTGGCTTGGATTGTGAAAATTTCCTGAACCCTTTATTATTCTGATTTATTTACCATGTGTGACAAAAGATCTTCCTGGCTCCCATTATGTGTGTATTATATCCTAGGACTAACTTACTTAAGAGTGTTCACTACAAATAATAGCCATATCTCTTGGTGTCATATAATTTGTAAAATATTCAAAATGATTTTCTAATAACAAGTTAATATTTGCATGTTCATACACTCAAGAAATGGCATTTTTCTAGAAACTCAGTTTTGTGTTATTTCTTCCAGTATTAAAATGCTGGGAGAAATATATTTTAATTTTTATTTAAGAACATAAATTATTTAAATTTAGAGATACATTGCCGTACTAAAATTAGAAATATGACATAGTGTCTCAATGTCCTTGGTTATAAGATATTGTGTGAAGATGAAAGAAGTGTGTGACAATTCAGAAACACTTTACAAATGGTTACTTCGTCTGTTAGTTTCCTGGAATGACAGTAACATCATAAAAAACAAAAAGCAAACAAAAAACCTGCATGAGTCAATAAGAGTGAAATCTGTTATCTCATAATGATTTCTGTAGGACATATTTTCAAAATGTACATGCTGAATTAAGCACCCTACTGCACCTTCTCCCCTCTGAGTCAGTTGTTTGTGGACAATTTTAGGTAATCATTGGTCAGCTGTTGCAAAGTCAGAATCCAGATTGTTCTTCACATAGTAATCTATTGTTACATCATGTATTCTAAATTCTCATAGGCACCTAGTAAAGGCATAGGGAACTCAGTGGTTCAGCATAACCTCATCTGACTACTGGCAACTCTAGTGGTATTTACAAATTATAAAAGAGATTATATCCTCAGGTACTCAGACTTCACATTTCAGCATATCATCTTTACGGGAAAATTTATTACCTAATATCAGAGGAGAAACTATTTTATAGCCTTTTAAAACTATAGAATGAATTAGCACTACTATCAAATGAAAGCTTGTAAATTAACAGAAATAAAAATAAATAGTAACTTCATTTTGATCTAGTTGTATAAAGAATATAACTGACAATGTTTCTTTCTTGAGAACTTTGACTCTAGTATTAAAAAACAAACATATCTAAGAGAGAATTAAAATGTTTGAATTTTGTACTTTAAAAAACCTCTATCAAAATAGTTCACAAAAATCTTTCCTTTTATTACTTTAACTAGAAAGCATATAGTTCCCTTCATCTTCTTTTCCCTGGAGATTCAACAATACAATAGCTATAGAACCTGAACATGGGATCTTACTATCAAAGAACGGTGATTATTTCAAAGTTTAAGCAAGTGGTTATTTATTTCTTGCTTTGGGAGGAGATACTAAACAGAAATTGCTGCTAAGGATGAGTCAAAGAATGAAACAGATCATTCCAAAGGTGTGCATCTTTACTCTCCATAAAACCTGACAGAGATGGAGGAAATATGGGAAATGCAACCAGCATCTGGCCCATGCTGTGATGTTTCCAGAGATTCCCAGGACCCACAGGTGCTACTGTACTGTGGAGTTTTTGGGTTATTGAGCATGTGGTGATTTGCTGTATCATTAGCATTTGACCATCACCACCATTACTACATTAGATCTTTTTCAGCGAAGGGACAACTCTACTCTCAGGGAGGCTGCAGAACTTTGAGGAAACACCTGTTTTGTAATCTCTAATTCTGGCTAGTGAGTGTGATTCAGGATATTACATGTGAGTCAGGAGTCAGCCTCATAATTTGCCAATTTCTGAGAAGTACACAGTGTCCCCTGCTAGATTCTGAATTATTTCTTCATGGTATGTATGAAATATCTTTTGTATAATTTCACTTCCCTATTATAGGAACTTTAGTTTCTGTTTAGAAATGCTACTAACTTATGTTATATGTTAAAATTCTATCCATTACATTTTCATTGATTTAATGACTTTTATGCATTTGTGATCTCAAGTAATTTCTCTCTTAATCAAAAATAACTGCAATTGTTCATCTTCAATTGGCTTCTGTGAATTTTGAGTTGAACAACCCTTTTATTATTTTATTTAATTACATGCCAAAATTGCCCCCTCCTGCTTCCCTCTTCCAGAGTTCTTCACCCCATCCTCCCTCCCCTTCAAATCTGAGAAAGTGATCCACACTGCCCCCAACATCTCCCTTCCCTGGGGCATCAAGTCACTACATTATTAGACCTCTCCCACTGAAGGTAGACCAGGCAATTCTCTGCTTCAAAAGTGCTTGGGGCCTCAAAGACCCTCCTGTATTGTCTTTGGTTGGTGATTACTCTCAGGGAGTTCCCAGTGTCCATGTTAGTTGATCCTGTTGGTCTTTCTATGTATGGGATTACCATCCCCTTCATTTCCTTCAATCCTTCCCCCAGCTGTTCCATATGGGTTCTCAAACTCAGGCCAATGTTTGGTTGTAAGTATCTGCATCTGTCTCAGAAAGCTACTAGTAGAGCCTCCCAGAGGACAGCCATGCTAGGCTTCTGTTTACAAGCACAACATAGCATCTGTAATAGTGTCAGGATTTGGTTCCTCCTCTGGAATGGATTCCAAGTTGGGCCAGGCTCTGGACAGTCATTCCTAGAGTCTCTGATCCATTTGTATCTTGATATTTTTTAAGGAAAGGAACAATTTTGCATCAAAAAGTTGAAGATGGGTTGGTGTCCCCAACCCTCCACTGGGTGCCCTGTCTAACTACCGAAAGTGGTATCTCCAGGTTCCTTCTTTCCACTGTAGGGCATTTCAACTAGGATCAATTCCTGGTAGTCTCTCACATTCCAGGTCTATGGAACATTCTAGAGACCCCCTGCCCCATTCCCCATGGCTGCATATCTCTTTTCATTCTTCTGGCCCTTTGGGCTTCTCTCCTGTCTCCCCAATACCTGATATTGTTTTTGTTTTCCCTTCCCCTCCCTTATCTCATCCATGTCCCTCCCTCCCTCTGCCTCTCATGATTATTTTGTTTATCCTTCTAAGAGGAACTAAAACATCCTTACTTGGGCCTTCTTCCTTGTTAAACTTCTTATACTCTCTGAGTTGTATCATGCTTATTCTGTACGTTCAGACTAATATCTACTTATTAACAAGTACATACCATGCATGTCCTTTTGGGTAAGGATTACATCATTCAGTGTGATATTTTCTACTTTCATCCATTTCCTGCAAAATTCATGATGTCCTCATTTCTAATTGCCGAAGAGTATTCCATCCTGTAAATGAACAACATTTTCTGTAACCATTCTTCTGTTGTGGGACATCTGGGTATTATTAATAAGGCTGCTGTTGGCTGCTATTTTTTCCTGTTGACAATGTCTTTTAACTTGCAGAAACTTTCTGTTTCAAGTGGTCCAATTAATTAATTATTGATCTTAGATCTTAAGAGAAAAATTTCCCCGTGCCAACATGTTTAAGACTATTTCCGACTTTCTTTTTCATTAGATTCAGTGTATCTGGTTTTATATTGAGATCCTTGATCCATTTGAACTTGAGCTTTGTGTAGCATAATAAATATGGATCAATTTGCATTCTTCTACATGCAGATATTCAAGTTAGACAAGCAATGCATCTTGAAGATGCTTTCTTTATTTCATTATATGGTTTTGGGTTCTTTGTTAAAGACCAAGTATCTGTATGTTTGTAGGTTCATTTCTGGGTCTTCAATTCTATTCCATTGTTTGGCCTGTCTGTCTATGTACCAATACCACACAGTTCACAACTATTGCTTTGTAGTACATCTAGAGGACAAAAGATATTTTGTTTTTGACAGTTGTTTCAGCTCTCCTAGATTTTTTTTTCACATGAAGTTCAGAATTGTTCTTTTCATATCTGTGAAGAATAATGTTGAGATTTTGATGGGGATTGCAATGAATATGTAGATTGCTTTTGGTAAGATGTTAATTTTTACAATGTACTCTTTCTAACTTATGAATATTTTCCTAAGTCTTCTTCAATTTCTTTCATCAGACACTTGAAGTTCTTGTCATACAGATCTTTCATTTGCTGGTCATTGTTACACCAACATACTTTATATTATGTGTGTGTATTGTTTCCCTAATTTCTTTCTCACCCTATTTATCATTTTTATATAAGGAGGCTACTCATTTTTTGTGTTAATTTTACATTCATCCAAGTTGCTGAGGTTGTTTATCAGGAATAGTCATTCTCTGGTAGAATTTTTGGGATTACTTATGTATACTATCATATCATCTGAAAATAATGATACTTTGACTTCTTGCTTTCCCATTTCTATTCACTCAATCTCCTTTTGTTGTCTAGTTGCTCTAGCTAGAACTTCAAGCACTATATTGAATAGATAGAGAGTGAGCAGCCTTGCCTTGTTCACGATTTTATTAAGATTGTTACTCAAATTAAAATGATCTCTCCAGTTAATTTGAAGTTGGCTGTTGGTTTGAAGTATATTGCTTTTATTATGCTTAGGTATGTGCCACGAATTCTTGATCTCTCCAAAACTTTTAATATGAAATGGTGTTGGATTTTGTCAAAGGCTTTTTCTGCATGTAATGACATGATCTTTTGGCTTTTTCTTTAGTGTAGTTATATAGTTGATTACATTGATGGATTTTTCTATATTGAACCATCCCTGCATCCCTGGGATGAAGTTTATTTGATCTTTTTCAAGGATGTTTTGTTGTACTCTTGAATTTTTTTCTGGGAGATTTTTCTAAAGCATTTTTGCATCAATATTCATAAGCAAAATCGGTCTAAAGTTCTCTTTCTTTGTTGGGTCTTTGTGTGATTAAAATATCAGAGTAACTGTGGCTTCATAAAATGAACTAGGTAGTGTTCCTTATGTTTCTATTTTGTGGAATAGTTTGAGGAGTTCTGGTATTAACTCTTCTTTGAAGGTCTGGTAGAATTTTGTACTAAGACCATCTGGCCCTGGGCTTTTTTTTTGTTTGTTTGTTTGTTTGTGAGGATTTTAATGACTGCTTCTATTCCCATAAGGGCTATGAGACTGATTAGATAGTTTACTTCAATTATGTTTAAACCTGATATGTGGTATCTGTCAAGAAAATCAACCATTTCATCCATTTTCTTGTCTATTCGAGTGTACACTTTTGTAGAAAGAGATGATAATTTTTCTAATCTTCTGTTTCTATTGTTGTGTCTCCCTTTTTGTTTTGGATTCTTTGTCTATAATTGGAGCATCTGATCCACTTCAGTGTTCATGTACATGTACTGTATTTTCATCATTGATACTGTAACATTTCTGTTGTATAACAAAAACTATGTATTTTTTTTCATTTAAGTTTTGGGCCACAGAATATTTTAGTGCTGTACTATCAGACCTGAAATAATATCTACCTTTTTCTTGGCTTTAGAATTTCTTTTAATTAATAAATTCATTTTTTTAAACTCCATATTTTATTCCCCTCCCATCCACCCTCAAACTGTTCCATATCCCATGCCTCCTCACCACCTCCTGTTTCCACAAGTGTGCCCCACCCCCATCCCAAACGCTACCTGACCTCTATGCTCCCTGGGGCCTCCAGTCTCTTGAGGGTTAGGTGCATTCTCTGTGAACACAGAACTGGCAGTCCTCTGCTGCATATATGTTGCAAGCCTCACATCAGCTGGTGTATGCTGCCTGTTTGGTGGTCAAGTGTTTGCGAGACCTTGGGGGCTCAGATCAATTGATCTGGTCCTCCTATAGGGTCACTCTACTTATCAGCTTCTTTCAGCCTTTCCCTGATTCAACCACAGGGGTCAACAGCTTCTGTCCATTGATTGGGTACAAATAACTACATCTGACTCTTTCAGCTGCTTGTTGGATCTTCTGGAGTGTGGTCATGCAAGGTCCTTTTTCGTAAGTGCTCCATAGCCTCAGTAATAGTGTCAGGCCTTTGGTTTCTATCTGTGGCCAGGGATCTGAGCTTGTGCTACAGTTTGCCATAACAAATAGTGGAGGGAGAGAGCTAAACTCCCAGCAATGTGGACCAGCATGTGAGCAGGGGTAAGACCAGCACCTCTGCCCAGAGGGACCCTTCCAGAACCCTCAGGACAAAGGGACTGAGGAGCATCCTGGGACCGGAGTCTTCAAGTCTCCATCTGTGGCCAGTGTCCTGAGATGGTCTGACAGGGCTCCATACCCAAATAGTGCCAGGAAAGAGATGGTCTCCCAGAAGTGCTGACATACCTTTGAGCACAAGCAAGACCACCACTTCTGTTCAAATTCCTGGCTGAAGAGCGACCTTCAAAGAGCCATTAGTACACAAGAACCAATGAACAGCTGGAGAAGGCATCCTTCTGGTTTCTCACTTCATGCTAGAACTGACCCTGAACCACAGCTCTCCAAACCCAAAATTACTTTCAAAGAGAGCTGGTCTCCCAGAAGTATTGACACAGAGGATTCCAGGAGAGAAAAGCCGCAGTCAGAGAGAGCAATACTAGTTAACATCAGAGATAACCAGATCGCAAAAGGCAATAGCAAGAACATAAGCAACAGAAACCAAGGGTACCAGTCATCATCAGAACCCAGTTCTCCTACTACAGGAAACTCTGGATAAACCAACACACCAGAAAAGCAAGACTCAGATTTAAAATATCATGATGATGTTAGAAGACTTTAAGAAAGACATAAAAATCTCCCTTAAAGTAATACAAGAAAACACAGGTAAACAGGTAGAAGACATTAAAAAGGAAACCCAGAAATCTTTTTAAAATTACAGGAAAACACAATCAAACAGGCAAAGGAAATGAACAAAACCATTTTGGATCTAAAAATGGAAATAGAAGCAATAAAGAAATCACAAAGGGAGAAAACCCTGGAGATAGAAAGCCTAGGAAAGAGGTCAGGAATCATAGATGAAAGCATCACCAACAGAACGCAACAGACAGAAGAGAGAACCTCAGGTGCAAATTTTACCGTAGAAAACATTGACTCAACAGTCAAAAATATGCAAAAATCAAATGCTCCTAACCCAGAACATCCAGGAAATCCAGGACACAATGAGAAGTCCAAACCTAAGTTTAATAGGTATAGAAGAGAGTGAAGATTCCCAATTTAAAGGACCAGTAAATATCTTCAACAAAATTATAAAATAATACTTCCCTAACCTAAAGAAGGTGATGTACATAAACATTCAGGAAGCCTACAGAACTCCAAATACTTTGGACCAGAAAAGAAATTCCTCCCATCATATAATTGTCAAAACACCACATGCACAAAACTAAAGAATTTTAAAACCAGTAAGAGAAAAAGTTCAAGTAACATGTAAAGGCAGACCTATTAGAATTGCACCAGACATTTCACCAGAGATTATGAAAGACAGAAGATCCTGGGCAGATGTCATACAGATGACTCTAAGAGAACAAAAATGCCAGCCCAGGAAAACTCAATTACCCAGCAAAACTCTCAATTACCATAGATGGTGAAACCAAGATATTCCATGACAAAACCCAATTTATACAATATATTTCCACAAATCTAGCCCTACAAAGGATAATACATGGAAAATGCCAACAGAAGGAGGGAAACTACACTCCAGAAATAGCAAGAAAATAAGCTTCTTTCAACAAACTCAAAAGAAGAGAGGTACACAAACATAAAAATAACATAAAAAATAACAGGAAGCCACAGTCACTATACCTTAATATCCCTAACATCAATGGACTCAGTTCCCCAATAAAAAGACATAGACTAACAGACTGGATACATAAACAAGACTCAGCATTTTGCTGCATATAGGAAATGCACCTCAGTGTCAAAGTCAAATATTATCTCAGAATAAAGGGCTGGAAAACAATTCTCCAAGCATATGGTGCTAAGAAACAAGCTAAAGTAGCCATTCTAATATCGGATAAAATCAAGTTTCAACCAAAACTTATCAAAAAAGATAAGGAAAGACAATTCATACTCATCAAAGGAAACATCTGACAAGAAGAACTCTCAATTCTGAACATCTATGCTCAAAATGCAAGGACACCCACATTCATAAAAGAAACTTTACTAAAGCTCAAAGCATACATATTGCCTCACACAATAATAGTGGGAGACTTCAACACCCCACTGTCATCAATGGATAGATCATGGAAATACAAATTAAACAGAGACACAGTGAAACTAACAGAAGTTATGGACCAAATGGATTTAACAGATATCTATAGAACATTTCATCCTAAATCAAAAGAATATACCTTCTTCTCAGCACCTCATGGTACCTTCTCAAAAATTGACCATATAATTGGTTACAAAGCAGACCTCAACAGATATAAGAAGACTGAAATAATCTCATGCCTCATATCAGATCACTACAGAATAAGTCTGGTCTTCAGTAGCAAGGAAGAACAACAGAAAGCCCACATATACATGGAAGCTGAACAAAGCTCTACTCAATCATAACTTGGTCAAGGAAGGAATAAAGAAATTAAAGGCTTTCTAGAATTTAATGAAAATTAAAGTACAACATACCCATACTCATGGGACACAACGAAAGCTGTGTTAAGAGGAAAACACATAGCTCTGAGTGCCTCCAAAATGAAACTGAAGAGAGTATACACTAGTACCTTAACAGCACACCTGATCTGTGGCTGGGGATCCCAGCTTGGGCCACAGGGCTCCATAGCCAATTAGTGCCGGGAGAAAGCTACCCTTCCAGGAGTTGGAAAAGCCGGGAGTGGGGCCAAGACAAGCTCCACTCTTCTCCAGGAACTGCCCCGAACTTGTGAGACACAGGGATTGAGGTAGGCGGGCATAGGAACACGCTGGTGCCCAGCAGTGGCAGGAGACCTCTGCCCAGGCTACCAGGGCTCCACAGCCAATTAGCACTGGGAGAAAGTTACTCTCCCAGGAGCATGGAAAAGCCCCGAGTGGGGACAAAACGAGCACCAGTGCTCACCGATTCTGCCCGGAAACCGTGGGCCACAGAGACTGAGGTACAGGAAACTTCCAGCCTCCATCTGTGGCTGGGGACCCCAGCTTGGGCCACAGGGCTCCACAGGCAATTAGCGCTGGGAGAAAGCTACCCTTCAAAGAGCTTGGAAAAGGTGGGAGTGGGGTCAAGACAAGCTCCACTGCTCACCAGGAACCGCCCCAAACCTGCGAAACACAGGGACTGAGGTAGGTGGGCATAGGAACACCCTGGTTCCCAGCTGCAGCAGTAGACCTCTGCCTAGGCCACCAGGGCTCCACAGCCAATTAGCACCGGGAGAAAGCTACCCTCCCAGGAGCTTGTGCCTGGGCAACCAGGGTTACATAGACAAACAGTGCTAGGAGGAAGTCACCCTCCCAGGAGGGTGGAAAAGCCGTGAGTGGGGATAAGACAAGCACCACTACTCACCGGGACCTGGAGATCTCAACCTGGGCCACAGGGCTCCAGAAGAGAGCTGGTATCCCAGGAGTACTGACACACCTTTGAGCAGAGGCAAAACCACCACTTCTGTTCAAACTCACTGGATCAAGAGGGACCCTTGCAGAGCCATCAGGACATAGGAACCAAGAGACAGCTGGGGACAAGTAACTTCTGGTTTCTGTCTGCACCCCAGATCTGACGCGGTGCCACAGCTCTCCAAACCCAAAAACCTCTCAGAGAGAGCTGGTCTTCAAGGAGTATTGATACAGAGGCCTGCAGGAGGGACAAGCCATAGCCAAACAGAGTAAGATCAGCTAACATCAGAGTTAACAAAATGGCAAAAGGCAAGGGCAAGAACCTAAGGAACAGAAACCAAGGCTACTTGGCATCATCAGAACCCAGCTCTCCCACCACAGCAAGCCCTGGATTCCCCAATACTCCAGAAAAGCAAGACTCAGATTTAAAATTTCTCATGATGA
>CM052713.1:11629118-11653467 GCA_028551405.1 Uromys caudimaculatus
CCAAAGAATACACATCTATTGACCCATGGTTTGGACTACATATGAGGCAGAAGAATCACCTCGATGGCCATCAGGGAGAAAGGAGAAGACTTTGGGCCTGAAGGTGCTAGAGGCCCCAGTAAAGGGGAATATCAAGGTGGGAATATGGGAATCGGTGGGCGGGTAGGTGGGAGGAGGAATTCCCTCACAGAGGCGGGGAGGTGGAGGGGATACGGGGTTTCCAAAGAGGAGACCCAGAAAAGGGGAAACATCGGAAATGTAAATAAAGTGTCAAAAATAAAAAAAATTAAAAAAAAAAAAAAAAGAGGCATGTCTAGTCTCCTGCAGAAGGCCTCCTGGTGCTCCTAGTCACATTCTCTACTAAACCAAACCAGCTAGCCAGCAAGCCAAGGACCCTGTCCCTGGTGGAATCCAGTGGTGCTCCTCCCTGCCTCTTCCCCCCTTGGCCCAGGTGGGCCCCCACTCCGTTTTCAGTTCTTCCATGGCATCCAGCTGACTCCCAGGATGCCAAATAGCTTGAGAACCAGACCGAACCAGCTCGGTGTGGTCCACGGGACCCCCAGGCCATGCTCCCCTACCCCCAGATGGTGTTCTGCAGCTTCACATAGCCAAACACCCGCCTGGCAGTTCCGTGGGGTGAGCGACGTCAAACTTCTCGTGACCTGCCTCTCCTCGAGGCCCAAGCCTGGGGAGTACATGGGATTCCACACCATCATTTAACCCAACAACTGGCTACCAACATGGGGCAAAGCCAGCTAAAGTGCACCCCCAACCTGAAATCCACACACAAAAACCTACATCGGAACTCCAGATCACTCAAGGACCTTGAGTAATGCTCAACGTAATTCAAAGACTAGGCCTTCCTCAGATATCTCCCGCCCCCTCTCTCTCTGTCTCTCAGTGTTCCTGGCCAGCTTCCTCCATCTGCAGCCTAACCCACAGTTCCCTGAGGTCCCTGCAGGCCAAGGAGCCAGATTTGCCCTCTCACTGTCCAGCAGGCTACCACTGCTTTGACTAGAAAGACAGAACAGAAATATGGGTGCTGCCTCTCACTCCCTCTGGCCCTGACTGTTCTGTTTCTTCCTTTGAGCTTTTCTTCAAGCTTGGCCTTTCTTCTCCTTCTCCTTTACATTTAGGATATACCAGCTAAGAAAAACAAACGGGGAACACAAGACAACTTGTCTGCTAGAGCACACAGCCACCACATGGCAGAGCAGCCCTCCCCCATGCACCTAAGCCTGCCAAAGCAATGGATAAAAACACACCTGATACCCTAACCCAAAAGTTTCCAGGCTTTATTTAAATGCTTGTTCTCCCTAACAGGAATACTTGAGACAGTGTTCATGCTTCTCAACCCAAAATTTTTTTGTTTCTTTATTTAAATGTTTATTTTCTTGTGATGTATGTCCTAAAAAAATCTTTCAGCTGGTTTAAGTTTCTTTTAAGGTTCAAAAGTCATCTAATATACTGCCACAGGTCAAATCAACTATGCTGATCACCATTCTTCAATCCTTCATTAACAACCACTTTCCTTTTACAGATACTGCCTATGCCAAATACATAATTAGCATATTTTCTTGCTCAGCCATCCAAAGCAGACTTAAAAGATGCCTTCTAGGACTAAATTCCTCAAACACCCTTGCTTTTCTAGGATCATAACAACAGACCATGATGTGTTCCCAAGCAAACCATTGTAGGCTTAACCACCCTATGCAGACATCCCCCTGCTGGGGCTCTGTTCCTTTGTTGTGATTACCCTACAGGCTTATCCCCAAAGAAGAAAAGGACAGTGCCTGCTGCCACAGATCCAGCAGAGACAATGCCATCTCCTGGGCCCTGCCTGGGATGACAAAGCTGCCTTCCTCCATACACATCATCTGACTGAAGACTCCTGAGACACACACTGAGAAACAAAGACACATGCTGAGTACCACAGAGGACAGACACGGGACCTTCCAGCTAGAGATGAACTCTTTTGCCAAAGTGAAATGACAACTGAACTTGGGGGAAGCTGTATGATAGCAAGGAAAACATGCTGTCTATCTAGATTAATCAAATGTTATTTAAAACTGATGTTATTACCCTCAAACTGTACAACCTATGGAACAATTAATTGAGTCCATGATCCCCTGTCATCCCAACCCCCACCCTTAACACTCCTTACCCTCTGGCTTAGTTGTGCTACCCTTCCAACATGTATAGTGTTTTCTTTTGATATTGCCACCCCACCCAAAATTTTTACTACAAATGGCACAGTGACTTCAGTGACCCCTCTCTTTTAAAAAAGTAAAAAGGGGGAAATGTAGGACTATGAAAGGTAGCCTGGTTTCTGGTTGAGCTAAGGTTTAAAACTCTGGTGAACCCAGTAGGGGATAACCCTACAAGGGACAGTAGGTGTTTTGCCATGTACCTGGACACCAGGCTCCTGACACAAGGCCAGAGCTCTCCAGAGGTCTGTGACTATCAGTCATGTAAGGGCAACACCCCAAGCCCTTTCCTGGATAGAGGTGTGTTCACATAACCTCAAAACATCCCCATGTTAATGAGGCACCTAGAGGCTTAGCCACTTCCCTTCCCAACCACCCCTCCCTGAAAATGGTATTTCAACCTCATGCCTCCCTGAGGTTGCTGGGTATGGATTCATTCATGTCACTCTTCCCCATGACAATAAATGCTCTGAAACCATAGACTGTCTCTCTTCTTTGGGATCTGCCATGGGGAACAATGGAACAGGCCTTGGTCTAAAGAGCCACATCTAGTCTCCCGCAGAAGGCCTCCCAACACTCCTAGCCACAGCCACCACCAGCCACCAAATCAACCCAGCTAGCCAGTGCCAAACCAAGTGAGATATCTGGAGACAAGCCTCAAACTGAGGTCAGTGGGAACCCACTGAACTCCTCATTGCTTTTTCCCCTTGGCCCAGGCTAGATCCAAGCAGTAGGCCCTCACTCCATTCTCAGCTCTTCCATGGCATTCAGCAGTGCCTGGGATGCCCAAGAGCCTGAGAAGTAGATGAAGCTGACACTGTGCAGTCCTGGGGAACCCCCAGGCCATGCTTTCTCACCCCTATGTTGTGTTCTGCAGCTCCTGACTGCCCGATACCTGCTCTGCCATGCCATGGGGTGAGCAAGGTCAAACTTCCTATGTCCCACCTCTCCAAGAGGCCAAAGCTGAGGACAGATTTGGGACACTTACATCTCACATTTAACCCAACACCCAGATATACCATTCCTGGGCATATACCAAGAAGATGTTCCAACATATAATAAGTACACTTGCTCCACTATGTTCATAGCAGCTATATTTTTAATAGCCAGAAGCTTGAAACAACCCAGATGTCCCTCAGCAGAGGAATGGATACAGAAAATGTGGTACATTTATACAAGGGAATGCTACTCAGCTATTAAAAACAATGACTTCATGAAAATCATAGGCAAATGGATGGAACTTGAAAATATCATCCTGAGTGAGATAACTCAGTCACAAAAGAACAAACACAGTATGTACTCACTGATATGTTGATATTAGCCCAAAAGTTTAGAATATCCAAGATTCAATTCACAGACCATATGAAGTCTAAGAAGAAGGGAGACAAAAATGTGGATGCTTCAGTTTCTTAGAAGGGTGAACAAAAAACTCACAGAAGGAAATATTGACACAAAGTGTGGAGTAGAGACTCAAGAAAAGGCCATCCAGAGACTGCCCCACCTGGGGATATATCCCATATAATAGCCACCAAACCCAGACATTCTATGGATGGTGGAAAATGCTTGCTGATGGAAGCATGATGAGCAGTATCCAGAGAGGCTCAGGGAGAACCTTACAAATACAGAGGCAGATGCTTGCAGTCAACTGTTGGACTGAGTGTGAGGTCCAGGATGGAGGAGTTGGAGAAGGGACTGAAGGAACTGGGGGGGTTTGAAGGCTCATGGAGGAATCAACAGTGCCAACTGGCCAGACTCCCTGGAGCTTCCAGAGACTGGACCACCAACCAAAGAATACACATGGAGGGATCCATGGTGCTGGCCACATATTTGGCTGAAGAGGGCCTTGTTGGCCATCAGTGGGAGAGGAGGCCCTTGGGCCTGAGTGTGTTTGATGCTCCAGTGTAGGGGAATGCTAGGGAGGGAAGACAGGAGTGAGATAGTGGGTAGGGTAGCACCTTCATAGAGGCCGGGGGAGGGGGATGGGAAAATTGCTTTCTAAAGGAGAAAACATTTGAAATGTAAATAAAGTAAATATCCAAAAAAATTTAGAGGGGAAGAAATTAAAGGAAAATTGTTGGGTTAATGGACTGTCCCACATCTGTACAACCACAGGGCTCAGGCCGCTTGGGAGGCAGGATGCAGGAAGTTTGACTGCACTTAACACATGCTGGTTCCAGGTGGGTGTCAGGCTATGGAAAAACCACAGGACACCGCTCTTGTGGTGGAGGAGCATAGTCTGCGGTCCCTGGACAGCTGGAGCTGGCTGAGGCATACCTGGGCCTGCAAAGAGGCTGGGGTCATCTGGTTCTCAGGCTCTAGGACACCCAGGCACTGCTGGATGCCTCCGAAGAGCTGAGAACGTAGTGGGGACCCAATGGCTGGATCTAGCCTGGGGACGAAGGGGAAAATGTTGAATGCTCAGGCTGGGTCCAGGTGATAGAGTCCTTGGCTTGTTGGTGGATGGCTTAGCTTGGTGATCATGGCTGGGAGTGCTGAGAGACCTTCCATAGGAGATTAGGCAAGTGACTCTTTAGGCAAAGGCCTTCTCCATTACTCCCCATGGTAGATCCTGATGAAAAGACACACCACATGATTTTAAGGCATTTATTGTTACAGTGGAAAGTAGATGAGAAAAAAACATACCCCAGTTCCCAGGGCAGGCCTGAGGTTAAATATCTTTTGCAGGGAGGAGTGTCTGGGAAGGGGAGTTTATTGGCTAAGCCTCTAAGCCTTTAGGCACCTCATTAGAATGGAGACCTGCCTTGAGGCTATGTGACCTGTTGTCACATCCTCTACCTGTGAAGGGCCTTGGGGCATTGCCCTTATGTGACTGATGGCCACAAATCTATTGAGGGTTGTGGCCTTGTGCCAGAAGCCTGGTGTCCAGGAGCATGGCAAAAGGACTTCTGTCCCTTCAGGGTCACTGGGGTTTCAAGCTTGTACTTGACCAGAACCCGGCTGCCTTTTACAGTCCCACAAAAAAAATGATACAAATATTGTACTCAAGAATAATATTCTCACAAAGTAACTAAAGAAAATACAAATGACTGACTTATTTGAAACAAAATTAGTATTAAAAATGATCATTTAATTTGTGATTAATTTATTCATTATTCCTCATTCAACCTATGGACACTTCTAAATTCCATGACCACAGTAAATTATTCCCTCTGCGGTGTTGGTAAACCTTGAAAGGCAGTCCTGGCATGGACTATAGAAGCACATTAACAGTACAATTCCCTACATCTCACTGGCCTAACTGACATATATTCTTGGAAATAAGAATGGGAAGTGGGTCCCTTTACTGCCTAAGAGGGGTACCTACACCACTGCCTGCAGACCTCAGAATTTGATTCTTTACGCTTGACACATACAACTTATACAGATGCTTGGTACCATACTCTACCCCAAGTTCCCAGGTCTTTGCAGGATTCTGAGCCTCTATGGAGGCAGTGTTAAGTGGAGGAGCCACCAATATTCTGTCCTGATATGACTCAGATTTGTTACAGATATAAATATGCCCAGTAGACAAGAACATAAGACTCCTGACACTCATATTCTCAAGAAAGAGAAAGGAAGCAACACTAGAAATTTGAGCAATAGGCATGCATGCACTACTCAACATAGCAAACATTTGACTCCCTATAGGCTTTCTAGTCATAATCTGGACTCAGTTCCAGTGTCATCTTCAGGTTGCACTGAAATCCTTAGAACTGCTTTGAGATGCATGGGACTGTGAGTGGGTTATGTGGGACACAATCTTAGCCATTCAGTCATAATGACTTGTTTACCTATTTCTTCATTCTACACTATATTACAGGGATCAAGGCACTAATTCAGGACATCTGTGACAACTCCAGGATATGGAAGATATGTTCTCTGTTCTCTGTGTAAACCTTGCCTATTTCTTCACTTTGCTTTTTTGAAGTGCAGGTATCCATTAAAAGGAAAAACATTTTTTTTTCTATGTGAATCTGGGACAGTGTTCAAAGAGAGTGTCCTCTCTTGATAAGAACAGGCCTTCTTACCTGGCAAAATAGGGAATCACTGGTTTTATGGAATGATGCATGTGGAAATTTCTGGCTGAACTATAATATACAGGGTGTAACAATGATAGTAATAGATGTCAATAATAATGGTATTTAGACAACAATATTAGTGACAGAATGTTGAGCCATTCTCACTGAGAGGACAATGGCTCTATCTTTGGCTTAAACAATTTAAGATCTAGAATTAATTTAAACATTTAAGTTTAGAAATTTATGTTTTTGGGGAGAGTATTCAGGTTTTATAACAGTTATACATGAAGATCCATCTACTATACATGAAGTAAAACAGCACCAGAGAAGGACATTAAGAGGCAGTCTCAGGATTGTCTCTGCCATGTCCCTTTGAACAGTGTGAATATCTCTTCTCTCTGTCCTGTACTAAGCATGCCAGTGTGGATACACCTAGTAGAATCAGACTAGAATCCAATATCCTCCTCCCCACACTATTAATTCATATAGGTCATGGAGAACTGAGATATAATTTCCTGCTATGAGTCCTGTGTGCAAGCAAGGGTTAATAGAGTTGCAAGAAAGACCACCCATGGTTCTTTGTAGATGGCAGCCCTGGAGCTCAAAAGACACTTCAAGCCAGTAGAATCTATTCTATGATCTGAACTGTAGTGCTTAAAATTTGGGTCAGATTTACATTATAAAACCAGGAGACACTGGCAGATTTATGAGAAAAATCAAAGAAATGTATGGAAGAAGCCTGGTCCCAGGAACCATTCTGGGCAAGTTTCTACATGACCAAGAATCCCTGATATTCACCCTAAGATTCAAGTACTCTAGAAAGACACTCAGTGGGAGAGGATATGTTCCCTGTGTTCTTTACCCAAGAGGGCTGCTTATGATTGTCCCCACTCTACAGGCATTCCAACAGTTACTTCTTTTCCACTTGACCATTTTCTTGGAATCTCACCCATTCCTCCCTTTCCACTTGCCATAGACATCTGATGTCAGGCTGCAGCACTTGTGCTCACATGTAGTCTTAGACTAGGGAGGGGACAATCTATGTGTGTTTCTAGATGAACCTCTTTAGAGTCTGAAGAGTAGTGTGGACTCTTCATGCTACTTCAGCTCACAGCTCTGACAATGGGGCATTCCCTGGTCAGATATAGGTCTTTTCCATCTAAAGGATGATTTTACAACTGTATTCCTAAGGACCTTCACGGGGCAGAGAGAAACTGAAGGATATTTGTTGGGAAGGTCTAGATAACTAGATTCTCAGTGTGAGCCTTAAATTATATCATGTTAATCACTGAAAAAAATAAATGGTTAAATGAATGATTTGTGTCAGTTGATAGTCTATTTTGGTAATGGGAACACCATAAGAGGAAACAGTCACTATTTCTGGAATAAAACAGAACATCATAAATAGTCTACAAATGCATGTGATTATACACTTATCAAGCAATGTGTTATATAAGAAATGAATGAGGCAATACTCTAATGAAAAAGGACACTATTCTAGTAATGTGAGCACATCCCTAATTCTCCTTGGGGAGTCCTAGGGTTGGAACAAATTTGCATAGGTATGTATTACTTCCCCCCAAAACTATAGATGATATTAAAAAGCCTGCATGGGCCCATCTAGGCAGTAATTTCAGGACACTGAGATCTGAAGCATTTTCATCAATGTCTATGTTTCTATCCTTCTACCTCTTCTCTGTATGTAGAAAAATTCCTCAGCACTCTCTTCAAGTCCATCCTATCTCCTGAACTCACACAGAAGTCCAGAGGATGAAACTTTATACATTGACCTCTCTACCCACTTTTTCTTACAGGTTCTGTGACTACATATGAGCTGATCCAACCACCTTCAGCCTCAGTCACTCTGGGAAAGACTGTTGTAATCTCTTGTTCTGGGGATGTATTGCCAAAAAAAAAAAAATATGCTCATTGCTATCAGCAAAAGCTAGGTTAGACAACTGTAGGAGTGATATACAAAGATTGTAAGCAATCCTTAAGCATCTATGACCAATTCTGTGTTCAGTTCAGGGACAACAGCTACTCTGATCATCAGTGCAGCTCAGGCAGAGGATGAGGCTGTCTACTAGTCTTGTTCCTCACACAGTGATATTAATCTTCCTCGGTGATTTAAATTAATACAAAAGTGATTCACAATGCCTTTCACTGTAACTTGCATCATATACCTATAGCCATGGGAGGACCAGAGACAAACCTGTACTGCCTAGTTCAATGTGACAACTTGAGACAAGCTGGAGTTATTACAGATAAAGGAGCTTCAGCTGAGAAAATGCCTCTATGAGATCCAGGTGTAAGACATTTTCTCAATCAGTGATCAAGTGGGGAAGGAACCCTTGTGGGTGGTACCATCTGTGGGCTGATAGTCTCAGGCTCTATAAGAAATCCAGCTGAGTAAGCAAGGAGAAGTGAGCCACTAATAAACATCCCTCCATGTCCTCTGTACCAGCTCCTACTTCCTGACATGCTTGAGTTCCAGTCCTGGCTTCCATTAGTGATGGACAGAATTTTGGAAACACAAGATGAATAAACCCTTTTCTCCCCAACTTGCTTCTTGGTCATAATGTTTGTGCAGGAATAGAAACCTTTACTAAGTCAAATTGGTACCAGCATAGTAGGGTATTCCTATGACAACCTGACCATGTTTTGGGGAGGACTGTCGAAGGACTTTGGAACTCTGAGCTGGAAGAGTCATTGGGATGTTAAGATTTCTGTGGAATGTTCTGTAGGAACGTGGAAGATAATGTTGAGTACAGGGCAGAAGATGGAAGCCTGACTTGTGAAATTTCAGAGGGAAGAATAAAGACTCTTATCCAGGCCATTGTCATTTTGACTATGAAGATTCTGTGGTTTGGTTAGTTGGGATTGAAGGATCAGCTGTAATTTAAAAAGATACCAGGACTACTAAATCAAACTATTGCATTACTGGGACTATTGTTGCTGGTTGGGTGGAGCTGGGAAATTGGCAGTGATTGGGAAGAGACCAGCATCATTGAGGTGAAATCTTCTGAGAAGTGTTTTCTGAGAGCACAGAGGCTTTGTTCCAGAGATAGCCAGGGTTGTACCTTGTGCTGTGGCTGGACTTGGTAATGTGTAAGAGTCACCCAGGTGGTACTGGTTTGAAGGCATGAAGGAGTCATGAAAAGCAGTTGAGGCCTGGGCACTGTGAGAGTCCTCATAAGGCTACTGGTGAAGGTGCAGCCTCAGTTGCAATTGATGTCCCAGGACTGAAGAGGTCATGTAAAGGAGGTGAGGCTTGGCACCATGAAGAAAGTCTATGAGAGACTGTTGGTAAAGCCTAGTTGCAGCAGAAGACAGCAGTGTTTTAGAGATGCCAGTACCATGAGATGACCACCAAAACCAGCAGCAGCAGTGGAGTACAGGCATCTGGAGCCTAGAAGACAAGGTGTTTGCTACAAAGGGCAGAACTGGAGAAGTGACTCAAGCTCTTGGAGGAATCCAGAAGATCGTGAGGGGATCCCAGACATTAGATGGTTGGAATTTGATTTTGCTTTTGGTTGTGACTGAGCCCCGATATATTTTCCCTCCTGAAGGAAGAAGGTATTTTAGTGGAGTCCACAGTTAAGAGACTTAATTGTAAAAAGACTTTGAAATCTAAGAGATTGGATATTTTTAAAGAGATTGAAATTTTAATATTTAACAAGTTGCAAAGACTGTGGGACTTTTAAAGTTATTTAGATCTTGGGGATGAATAAGAAAGTAAGGGTTGAGGCTTCAGAGTGGTGTATTTGTGTGTCAAGTTTACAAAGAGTCAATTGTACTGGCTGGTTTTGTGTCAACTTGGCACAAGCTGGAGTTATCACAGAGAAAGGATTTTCAGTTGAGAAAATGTCTCCATGAGATCCAGGTGTAAGGCATTTTCTCAATTAGTGACCAAGGGGAACAGACCCCTTGTGGGTGGTACCTTCTGTGGGCTGATGGTCTTGGGCTCTATAAAAAAGCAAGCTGAGCAAGCCAAGAGAAGCAAGCCAGTAAGAAATATCCCTCCATGGCCTCTGCATCAGCTCCTGCTTCCTGACCTGCTTGAGTTCCAGTCCTGACTTGGTGATGAACAGCAGCATAGAATTGTAAGCTGAATTAACCCTTTCCTCCCCAACTTGCTTCTTGGTCATGATGTTTGTGCAGGAATAGAAACCCTGACTAAGAAATAGTTTGAGTAGCATATATATTAGCTATTCTTTGAAAGTCTCATAGAATTCTACACTAAAACCAGCTGGCCTTTGTTTGTTTGATTGTTTGTTTGGGGGATTAGGATACTTTTAATGATTGTTTGTATTTCCTTATGGGTTATAGGGCTGTTTAAGTAGTACTCACTAAAAAGTGGATATTAGCCACAAAAAAACAGGATGCCCATGCTACACTCTACATACCCAAGGAGGCTGGACATGAAGGAGGTTACAAGCAAGGATGTCTAAGTTTCATTTGGAAGGGAAATTAGAATAGTTGTGGAATGAAGATGGAGGGAGGGAACTAAATGTGAAAGGGAATTGGGAGGGGAGTGAGAGGTTACAGGATCATGTGTGGGGAGACCAGGGAACATGGGTCAGATGTCTCTAAGAATGGATACAACTGATAAAGGCTATGGAGAAGGCACATCCAGGAAGAGATGGAGACCTGGCATATGGGAGGCACCCAGGAATCAATGGGGATGCCCTTACTTGTAATTCACAGTATTGGGGATATGGAGAGTAAGGAGGCTGACTCCTGTGGCCAAGATGGAACCCTGGTGGAGCAATATGTATACTTACCTACCCACAAAACTCTCAACCAAAAACTTACTCTGTCTACAAGAAATACAGGGATTGAGGGTGGAATAGAGACTGAGAAAAATAGTCAAACAATAGCCATCCAAACTTGACACCCATCCCATCGGCAAGCACCAATCCAAGACACTAATAATGAAACACTGTTATGCTTTCAGACAGTATTCTAACATGGCTGTTCTCTGAGAGGCTCCACCCAACAGCTGACTCTGACAGGTACAGATACCCACAGACAAACAATGAATGGAGTTGGGGACTCTGATGGGAAAATAGCAGAAAGAATTGCAACTCCTCAGGGAAGGGGGCGGGTAAGGATTGTGGGAGGGGGTGACCAGAAGAGGAACAGTGAGTGAGAAGTGATATGAATAAGTAAAAGAAAAAGAAGAAGAAGAAGAAGGAGAAGGAGAAGGAGAAGGAGAAGGAGAAGGAGAAGGAGAAGGAGAAGGAGAAGGAGAAGGAGAAGGAGAAGGAGAAGGAGAAGGAGAAGAAGGAGAAGGAGAAGGAGAAGAAGAAGAATTTTTAGATTTTTGAAATCTTCTTTGATCATATCCATATTCATCATTTGTCACTCTTGTCAATCTCTCCCTTAAAATGTATTATTGGAATATTTGTAAATTATAAAATATCTTCTTGGAGAAGTGTGCACTTAATGCTGAAAAGAGATGGAGATGGAGGAGTTGTTTCCTTCTTTTCTATATGCTACACTATCATGGCCTATTCTCCTAAGAACCCACAAATAAAAAAATCTTGTAATACATCCCTGACTGATACCAAGAGTACAAATGGATATGAGGTTTACTTTGAAGGAAAGTAGTGTTTGTGTAAAGATTTTCAGAAACTTGAACCAGAAAGTCAGGGGTATTTTCATCTTCAACACAGAGCCTAGAAATAAAGATGAAAGCCTTGGATAGGAAAGATACTCAGCCACACACTTCTTCACTAACCATTGCCCAAGAAAGTTACTCGACTAAAATGGAAAGAGCTGAAGAGGTACAGAATATTTATCTGGAGCTATTGGAGTATAAATGTTGTGTATATTATCTCTTGGGTTTGATATTGAGGTGTTAGTTCATTGTCATATACTCTATGCCATTATAAGACAAATTCCTGGATATCAAAGTGTCATAACTGGTAACTGAATTAATAAGTATCCTCCATAGAAGGATACTATGACTAGAATGAATAGAAATACTATGAATAGAAATGAATAGAAGCCCTCCAGTCAAAGTGATATGCAAGGAAAGACACCCATATGAAATGACAAAATAATTCTATCTTTGAAAACTGATGTCTGTAATGAGATAGACATAGTAAAAAAAAGTTGAAATCAAGATAAAATTGAGACAATATCACAATTATAAAACTCAGCAGAAAGGCTTACAAGCAGAATGAATCAAATAGAAGATCGAGTATCAGGAGGTGATGATGAAATAGAGAAATTGTACCAGGGAAGTATATGAAAAATTTAAAACAAATAAATGCAGGGATTATTAAACATCACAAAAAATAATATCTGAACCATAAGTATAAATGAAGGAGTAAAATACAAGGTCAATGGTATAGATAGAATCTTCCACAAGATAATAGAAGAAAACTTCTCTAAATTAAAGAAACACATTCTCAGAAAGATATAAGAAGCACACAGAATACTAAATAGAGCCAGAAAAAGTTAACATTTATAGCATAATATGCCCAAAATGCAGAATATAAAAAAGAAAGAGTTTTGAAATTCATAAGAAAATTCCTACAAGTAATATATAAAGAAAAGTCTATCAGAATAACACGTGATTTCTCAACAGAAACAAATTTAAAAGGCGCCTGGAGCAATGTATTTCAAAATCATAGAGATCATGTATGCTTGCTTAAATTACTGTACACATGAAAACTGTGTACTACAGTAGTTGGAGAAAAAATACTACCTAGGATGCAGTCATATTAATAGAATTCATATTCACCCAACAACCTTACAAAGAATAGCGGAAAGAGTGCTTCAAAATGTAGAGGTCAATAAACATAGCCTGGAGACTGTAGGACAAAAGAAAATGGATTTATAACTACTGAGAGACAAAATACTATCAAGGCCAAAAAGAATAGAAAGGAAATCAACAGGTACCTTTCTATAATAACTTTAAATAATAATGAAGTCAACGTTCTCTAACAAAATGCATAGATATGTAAGTTGAAAGGATTAAGATCAAAACCTACCTTTCTGTTATCTACAAAAATCTCATCTAAGTTTTAAAGACAGTCACCTCTTTAAAATAAAAGGATGGAAAATACTATTATAAGCAATGGAGCCAGAAAGCAAACAGGTATCAGAATCGTAGTATACAAAAAATTAGATTTCACACTAAAATTGATTAAACAGATTTTATAAGATGCATATTTGTGGATATAAGGACACAGATTACGTCCAACTTAGTAACAATGGGTAAAATAAAAAAGACATGTCATATGAACAAAAATAAACAAAGAGACACCAGCATTAAATGACACCATACATCAAATATATCTAATAGAGAACTAGAGTTTATTCTACTCAAACATAATATATACATTCTACTCAGAGGTTCTCAGACATGGCTATAATATATACCACACACTGACAGAAATTCATATATTTTTTAACCAATACAGAACTTTAAAGCAACTCTATATTCTGTCTGAGCTTAGTGCAGCAAAACTTAAAATTGACAGCAGTAAATTCACCAATAATTTTACAAGTCCATATGAAATAAACAATGTAGTGATGAATGTTGACTAGTTCAAAAAAAACCTTTAAGAATGAAAAAATAATCCTGAATTTAAATGTGGTGAGTCCTGTGGAAGGGATGTTATAAAAGTTTCCTGCCCCTGTAACAGAGCCAGCAGGTTATGGGCCTCCACAAATGTTAATGGTTGCTGCATATGAGGCTTGTTTTTGTAAAACAATATATTATTCTACTGTGTATTCACCCTTCAGGAAATATTCTCCCTACCAAGGTTATAGAAATGTTCTCCCTGCCATGGTTATAGAAATGTTCACCCTGCCATTGTTATTGGGGAATGTCTTCTCTGCTAAGGTTAATGACTCCATGACAGCAGGAGTCAGAAGGCATCTGAGAGGTGAATCTATTGATTAATCCAAATGGTAAATGCTGAGACCTTCAGTACAGTCCTCAAGGCTATAGGAAAGAACTCTGAAATCATAAGTTCAAAAATACATAATTTCTCAACTATGTGAAATATAAAGATACAGTATGAATTGCATGAAGGGCTTCACAGTCCTAAAACGACAGAAGCAGCTGTACTATGAGCCAGCTTTTCAGAAAAAAGGCAGGCAGATGCAAAAGGCAGGCAGATTCCTGAGTTCAAGGTCTGCCTGGGACAGAGTGAATTTAGGTCTAGGTATGGTCGGAATGGTAATCTCAGGATGAGATCCCACCTAGTTATGTTTATTGATTGTGCTTTCAAAGGCAGGCAGATCTCTGAATTCTCTTGCAATGATAAAAAAAAAATGTGCTTGCTATGTTTTTCTAAAAATCAGCAGACTGGAATCATAGAATACTGCTTTGTGGGATAATCAAAAGGGAACCTGGAATCAGTGACTGAATTGATATGTAAATAAAAGACTGGGTCTTGGTCTAGAAGAGTTATCTACATGAGTTGTCTGGAGATCTCCAGTGAAAGCTGTCTTGAGCAGAACACAGTACATGAGCTTGTACTCCACAATTAACTTGAGTGGGTTTTTAAAATTGTTTTAATTATTTATATTCCAAAAGCTGCCCCCACTTCCCAGTCCCCTATCCAAGAGTTCTTGACCCCATCTCCCTTCCCCTTTTCCTCTGAGTGCTTCCCCACAACCCCACTCACCTACCTACCCAACAATGCCTACCTAACCACCCAATCCCCCTTCCTTGGGGCATCAAGTCTCTACAGGATTAGGAACATCCTCTCCCACTGAGTCCAGACAAGGCAGTCCTCTGCAACATATGTGCTGGGGCCAGGTACTAGACTATGTATGCTCTTTGGTTGATGGCTTAGTTTCTGGGATCTCCCAGGGGTCTAGGTTAATTGATACTGTTAGTCCTCCTATAGTGTTGCCATCCCTTACAGCTCCTTCAGTCCTCCTAACCCTTCCACAGGGTTTCCCTGACCTCACTCCAATGCTTGGATGTTAAGTATCTATATCTGTCTCAGTCAGCTGTTGGTAGAGCCTCACAGAGGAGAATCAGGCTGATTTCCTGTCTCCATACACAACATGGCATTAGTAATAGGATCAGGGTTTGGTATGCACCCATGGGGTGGATCCCAAGTTGGGCAGGTCACTGAATGGCCTTTCCTTCTATCTCAGTTTCAGGTTTTTTCCTGCATTTCTTTTAGACATGAGCAATTCTGGGTCAAAATTTTTGAAGGTACTTTGGTGACACCATTCCTCCACTGGGTCCCTGTCTAGCTTTTGAAAATGCTCCCTTCAGGTTTAGCTAAGGTTATCACCATTGAGTTCTGGGAGCCTCTCCCATTCTAGATCTCTGGGACTTTCTAGAGGTTTACCCCCAATCCCTATAGCTGAATATTTCCATTCAATCTCCTAGCCATCTGGGGTTCTCTCCAGTCTCCTCCCCATACCTGATTCTGCTGCCTTTTTCCTCTCTCTCTCGCCCAGATCCCTCCATCCTTTTGCCTCCCATGATTATTTTGTTCCCAATTCTAAGTGGGATTGAAGCATCTTCACGTGGGCCTTCCTTCTTGTTAAATTTCTTATGGTCTGTGGGTTGTATCATGTGTAATCTGTACTTTTTGACTAATATACACTTATCAGTGAGTACATACCATTCATATCCTTTTGGGTCTGACTTAGAATGATATTTTCTAGTTCCATTCCTTTCCCTGCAATAGTCATGATGCCCTCTCTTTTTTTTTTTTTTTTTTTTTTTTTTTTTTTTTTTTTTTTTTTTTTGCTTTATTTGGATATTTTATTTAGTTACATTTCAAATGTTATCCACTTTCCCAGATTACCCTCCACAAACCCCTATTCTATCCCCCCACCCTTGTTTCTATGATGGTGACCCCCCACCCATCTATCCACTCCTACCTCACCACTTCATTCTTTTTTTTTTGATACTTATTTACATTTCAAATGTTTTCCTCTTTCCAGGTCTCCCCTTTGGAAACTTCCTATCACATTTCCCCTACCCTGCCTCTATGAGAGTATTCACACACACACACTCCTGTCTTCTCTCCCTAGCATGCACCTATACTGAGGAATCTAACACTCTCAGACCCAAGAGCCTCTCCTCCCACTGATGGCCAACAAGGCCCTCCTCTGCAACATATGTAGTCAGCAGCATGGGTTCCACCATATGCATTCTTTTGTTGGTGGTCCAGTCTCTGGGATCACTGGGGGGCCTGAACAGTTGACACTGTTGCTCCCTCCCCCTGGGGCTACAAATTCCCTCAGCTCCTTCAGTCCCTTCTCCAACTCCTCCATCTGGGAACCCACGCTCAGTTCAACAGTGGCTGTGAATTGAATCATGGGTGTGCTGAACTTTTGGCCTAATATCTGCTGATCAGTGAGTACATACTGTGTTTATTCTTTTGTGACTGAGTTACCTCACTCATCCACTTGTCTGTCAATTTCATGAAGTCATTGTTTTAATAGCTAAGTAGTATTCCATTGTGTAAATGTACCACATTTTCTGTATCCATTCCTCTGCTGAGGGACATCTGGGTTGTTTCTACTTTCTGGCTATTATAAATATAGATTCCTATGAATATAGTGGAGCATGTGTCCTTATTATATGTTGGAGCATATTCTGGGTATATGCCCAGAAGTGGTATAGTTGGGTCCTCAGGTACTAGTATGTTCAATTTTCTGAGGGTTCGCTGAACTGATTTCCAGAGTGGTTGTACCAGCTTGCAATCCCACCAGCAACAGAGGAGTGTTCCTCTTTCTCCACATCCTCTGCAGCATCTAATGTCACCTGAGTTTTTGATCATAGCCATTCTGACTGGTGTGAGGTGGAATCTCAGAATTGTTTTGATTTGCATTTCCCTGATGACTAAGGATGTTGAACATTTCTTTAGGTGTTTCTCAGCCCTTTGAGTTTCCTCAGTAGAGAGTTCTCTGTTTATCTCTGTTCCCCATTTTTTTGATAGGGTTATTTGGTTTTCTGGAGTCTAACTTCTTGAGTTCTTTGTATATGTTGGATATTAGCCCTCTATCTGACTTAAGATTAGTAAAGATCTTTTCCCAATCTGTTGGTTGCCTTTTTGTCCTATTGACAGTGTCCTTTGCCTTACAGAAGCTTTGCAATTTCATGACGTCCCATTTATTGATTCTTAATCTTAGAGCATACTCCATTGGTCTTCTGTTCAGGAACTTTACCTCTGTGTCCATGTGTTCAAGACTTTCCCCCACTTCCTTTTCTATTAGATTCAGCGTATTGGGTTTTAAGTGGAGGTCCTTGATCCACTTAGACTTGTGCTCTGTAGAGAGAGATAGGAATGGATCAATTTGCATTCTTCTATATGTTGACCACCAGTTGAACCAGCACCATTTGTTGAAAATGCTGTCTTTTTTCCCACTGGATTCTTTTAGCTCCTTTGTCAAAGATCAAGTGACCGTAAGTGTGTGGGTTCATTTCTGGGTCTTCAATTCTGTTTCATTGATCTACCTGCCTGTCACTGCACCAATACCATGGAGTTTTTATCACTACTGCTCTGTAGTACAGCTTGAGGTGAGGGATGCTGATTCCCCCAGAAGTTCTTTTGTTGTTGAGAATAGTTTTTGATATCCTGTTACTTTTTTTGTTGTTGTTGTTCCAAATGAATTTGAGAATTGCTCTTTCTAAGTCTATGAAGAATTGAGTTCAAATTTTGATAGGGATTGCATTGAATCTGTAGGTTGCTTTTGGCAGGATGGCCATTTTGCTATACTGATCCTGCCAAACCATGAGCATTGGAGGTCTTTCTATCTTCTAAGGTCTTCCTGGATTTCTTTCTTCAGAGACTTGAAATTCTTTCATACAGATCTTTCACTTGTTTTGTTAGAGTCACACCAAGGTACTTTATATAGTTTGTGACTATTTTGTTGTGTGTCATTTCCCTAATTTCTTTCTCAGCCTGTTTATCCTTCGAGGATAGGAAGGCTACTGATTAGTTTGAGTTAATTTTATATCTGGCCACTGTGCTGAAGTTGTTTATCAACTATAGCAGTTCTTTGGTAGAGTTTTTCAGGTCACTTAAGTATACAATCATGTTGTCTGCAAATTGTAATATTTTGATTTCTTCCTTTCCAAATTGTATCCCTTTGACCTCCTTTTGTTGTCTAATTGCTCTAGCTGGAACTTCAAGTACTATATTAAATAGATAGGAAGAGAGTGTAAAACCTTGTCTAGTCCCTGTTTTCAGTGGGAATGCTTCAGGTTTCTCTCCATTTAGTTTGATGTTGGCTACTGGTTTGCTGTATATTGCTTTTACTATGTTTAGGTATGGACCTTGAATTCCTTATCATTCCAAGACTTTTGTCATGAAGAGATGTTGAATTTTGACAAATGCTTTTTCAACATCTAATGAAATGACCATGTGATTTTTTTTCTTTGAGTTTGTTTATGTAGTGGATTACATTGATGTATTTCCGGCATTGAACCCTCCCTACATCCCTGGGATGAAGCCTACTTGATCATGATGAATGATCATTTTGATGTGTTATTGGATTCAGTTTGCAATAAATTAATTGAGTATTCTTGCATCAATAGTCGTAAGGGAAATTGATATGAAGTTTTGCTTCTTTGTTAGGTCTTTGTGAGGTTTTGGTATCAGTGTAACTGTGACCTCATAGAATGAATTGAGGAGTGTTCCCTCTCTTTCTATTTTGTGGAACAGTTTGAAGAGTACTTGTATTGGGTCTTCTTTTAAGGTCAGATAAAATTCTGCACTAAACCTATCTGGTCCTGGGCTTTTTTTTGATTGGGAGACTTTTAATGACTGCTTCTATTTCTTTAGGGGTTATGGGACTGTTTAGATGATTTATCTGATCCTGACTTAACTTTGGTATTTGGTATCTGTATAGAAAATTGTCCATTTCCTCAAGATTTTCCACTTGTGCTGAGTACAGGCTTTTGTAGTAGGATCTGATGATTTTTTGAATTTACTCAGATTCTGTTGTTATATCTCCCTTTTCATTTCTGATTTTGTTAATTTGAATACTGTCTCTGTGCCATCTGGTTCGTCTGGCTAAGGGTTTATCCATCATGTTGACTTTCTCAAAGAATCAGCTACTGGTTGTGTTGAATCTTTGTATAGTTCTTTTTGTTTCTACTTGGTTGATTTCAGAAGTGAGTTTGATTATTTCTTGCCTTCTATTCCTGTTGGGTATATTGGCTTCTTTTTGTTCTAGAACTTTTGAGTTTGCTGTTAAGCTGCTAGTGTCTGCTCTTTCCAGTGTCTTTTAGGAGGCACTCGCAGCTATGAGCTTTCCTCTTAACACTTCTTTCATTGTGTCCCATAAGTTTGGGTATGTTGTACATTCATTTTCATTAAATTCTAGGAAATCTTTAATTTCTTTATTTATTTCTTCCTTGACCAAATTATTATTGAGTAGAGCATGATTAAACTTTCACGTGTTTGTGGGCTTTCTGTTGTTTTTGTTACCACTGAAGACCAGCCTTAATCCATAGTGATCTGATAGGAGGCATGGGATTATTTCAATATTCTTATATCTGTTGAGATTTGTTTTGTGACCAATATATGGTCAATTTTGGAGAAAGTACAGTGAGGTGCTGAGATGAAGTTATATTCTTTTAATTTAGGATAAACTGTTCTATAGATATCTGTTAAAACCATTTGGTGCATAACTTCTGTAAGTTTTGCTGTGTTTCTATTTAGTTTGTGTTTCCAAGATATGTCATTTGATGAGAGTGGGGTGTTGAAGTCTCCCACTGTTATTGTATGAAGTGCAGTGTGTGCTTTGAGCTTTAGTAAAGCTTCTTTTATGAATGTGGGTGCCCTTGCATTTGGAGCATAGATGTTCAGAATTGAGAGTTCTTCTTGGTAGATTTTTCCTTTGATGAGTATGTAATGTCCTTCTTTATCTTTTTTGATGACTTTTGGTTTAAAGTTGATTTTATACAATATTAGAATGGCTACTCCAGCCTGTTTTTTGGGACCATTTGCCACGAAAATTGTTTTCCAGCCCTTTACTCTGAGTTACTGTTTGTCTTTAACACTGAGGTGCATTTCCTTTATGGAACAAAATGCTGGGTACTGTTTATGTATCCAGTCTGTTAGTCTATGTCTTTTTATTGGGGAATTGATTCTATTGATGTTAAGAGATATTATGGAATAGTGATTGTTGCTTTCTGTTATTTTCACTGTTATTTTTATGGTTGTGTGGCTATCTTCTGTTGGGTTTGCTGAAAGATTACTTTCTTGCTTTTTCTAGGGTGTAGTTTCCCTCCATTTGTTGGCGTTTTCCGTCTATTATCCTTTGTAGGGCTGGGATTGTGGAAAGATACTGTGTAAATTTGGTTTTGTCATGGAATATCTTGGTTTCACCATCTATGGTAATTGAGAGTTTTGCTGGGTATAGCAGCTTGGGCTGGCAGTTGTGTTCTCTTAGGTTCTGTATGAGATCTCTCCAGGATCTTCTGGCTTTCATAGAATCTGGTGTAATTCTGATAGGTCTGCCTTTATATGTTACTTGACCTATTTTCCCTTACAGCTTTTAATATTCTTTCCTTGTTTTGTGCATCTTGTGTTTTGACTATTATGTGATGGAAGGAATATCTTTTCTGGTCCAATCTATTTGGAGTTCTATAGGCTTCTTGAATGTTTAGGTGCATCTCTTTCTTTAGTTTAAGGATGTTTTCTTCTATAATTTTGTTGAAGATATTTACTGACCCTTTAAGTTGGGAATCTTCCCTCTCTTCTATACCAATTATACTTATGTTTGGACTTTTCATTGTTCCTAGATTTCCTGGATGTTTTGGGTTAGGATCTTTTTGCATTTTGCATTTTCTTTGACTGTTGTGTCAATGTTTTCTATGGTATCTTCTGCACCTGTGATTCTCCCTTCTATTCCTTGTATTCTGTTGGTGATGCTTGCATCTATGATTCCTGATCTCTTTCCTAGGGTTTCTATCTCTGGGATTGTCTCCCTTTGTGATTTCTTTATTGTTTCTATTTCCATTTTTATATTCACTGTGGTTTTGTTCATTTCCATTGCCTGTTTAATTGTGTTTTCCTGTATTTCCTCTTCAATGGCTTCTAGGTGTTTACATGTGTTCTCTTGTATTTCTTTAAAGGACTTATTTATTTCCTTCTTAAAATCTTCTATCATCATCATGAGAAGTGATTTTAAATCCAAGTCTTCCTTTTCTGGTGTGTTGGGTTATCCTGGGCTTGCTGTGGTGGAAGAACTGGGTTCTAATGATGCCAAGTTTCCTTGGTTTCTGTTTCTTATGTTCTTGTCCTTGCCTTTCTCCATCTAGTTATCTCTGGTGTTAGCTGATCTTGCTTTCTCTGACTGTACTTGTCCTTCCTGCAAGTCTGTCAGTACTCCTTGGAGACCAGCTCTCTCTCTGAGAGGAATTTGGGTTTGTAGAACTGTAGTACAGGGTTAGCTCTGGGGTGCACACAGAAACCAGAAGGATCCTACTCCAGCTTTTCCTTGGATCCTGTGTCCTGATGGCTCTGTGAGAGTCACTCTTGATAAAGGAATTTGAACAGAAGTAGTGGTCTTCCTGTGCTTGAAGGTGTGTCAGCACTCCTGGGGATCAGCTCTCTCTTGGCACTAAGTATGGAGCTCTGTGTCAGAAGATCAGCTCCCTGGACTCACAAGGAAACTGGAAGGCCACTCCTAAGTCCCTGTGTCCTGTTGGTTCTGGGAGAATCTCTCTGAGCAGAGGTTCTGGCCTTATCCCAGATCACAGGCTTGTCCACACTCCTGGAAAGGTATCTCTTTTCCTGTGATAATTTGGGTATAGAGCTCCATGGCACAGACCACAGTCAAAAACTGGAAGGCTCTTGTCCTAGGCTGTTCCTCAGTCCCTGTGTCCTAGGGATTCTGGGTGGGTCCTGTTGAGCACTGGTGTTCATCTTACCTCCACTCACTGGCTTTTCTAGTCTCCTGGGATGCTAGCTTTCTCCTGGAGCTATTTGGTTATGGAGTTCTATGGCACAGACTATGGTCCCTGGCTGTAGAAAAAACCAGAAGTCTCCTGTCCCAGGCTGCTTGTAGGTCATTTTTAATAGCTGAATAGTATTCCATTGTGTAAATAAATAACATTTTCTGTCTCTATTATTTTTTTGTGCCACTATCAAACAGCCCTTTCTCAGAAACTCCTCTACAAACTCAAGCTGGTCCTTGGCATAAGTGAAGGGAAAATACATCACAACAAAATGTCTTGAATAATTTAAAAGCAGTCCTAAGAAATAATGCCTATATTTTTAAAAAAATCAGAAAACATACAAATAAGTGACTTAATGTTACAATTTAAGAATTTTCATGGGACATGAGAAAATTAAATATGAATCTAGTACACAGAAAAAGATAATAATTATTGGGACATAATAAATTAATAAAATAGAAACACAGAAAACAATATAAAGAATCAACAAATCTCAGAAATGATCTTTGAGAAAACAACTTATATCTCTCAGACACTGAGCCACCAACCAGGCAACACTCAGAAGATAGTCTGAGGCTACTTGACACATATACAGTAGAAGACACCATGACCTGACCTCAGTGGAAGGAGATGTGCCTAACTCTGGAGAGACTTGAGGCCCTAAAGAGAAGGGAGGCCTGGTGGGGTGGAACATCCCCTTGGAGACAGGGAAGGAGGAGTGGGATGAAGAACTGTGAATTAGGGGGGACCAGAAAGGGGGTAATGGCTGGACTGCAAAAAAAAGGTAAAATTAATAAATAATAATGATGATAATAATAATAACCTCTATAATACAATAAAGACATATAAACAAAAATCACAAAAAAAGATATGATATTATCAACAAAAATCTTTTCATAAGAAACAAGAAATACATAGTGTAGCAGGAATCCAGGAATGGCAGAGCCACCTCTATGTAAATGCTGGGAACTGCACAGACCCAAAAAGCATCCATTCTTTGATTCATTCCTAAAAGACATTTCTTTTCAAGGTCTCCTCCCCAAGCAAGATGTAAACACAAATTTGCTTGAACCTGGGTATAATAAGCACTGTCCTATGATAGTGGGATCCCATGATCAGACTCTGTTGTCACTCTCTTGTTAACTCTGCACAGATGAGAAGGTGATGGGAAGCAACTGCCTTTATTTTGATTCTAGTTAGAGTCATAAAAGGAAAAATATTTGTTTATTATTTTGGTAGATGTTTTTAAAGTACAGAATTCATATGTGTTAATCTCCCTTAGATCTGTATCTTTGTAAGACTAGAGTTTTCTATCTTAATGCATTATCGATTGCCCCAATTTTAGGGATGTTCCCTTTCTGACCTCCATCCTACTAAAGACCTTCCAGTTAAGTATAATATTTCTATATCAAATTGCTAGTAAGTTTCTATGAATTACTACAAAAGTCATAGCATACATTCAAATGTCATCAGTCTTCTCTAATCCCTATTTAATGACAAGTGTGGTGACACTACTATATTTTTTAATAAAGTTAGTATATTTTTTAGTTTCTGTATGGATTTGCCATGTGATTTTTACACTCTTTTATCCCTATGCATCAAGGGAATCATGCAGTGTAGTATGCATCTTCCTAGATAGCAATATTCACAAGTGTGTCCCTTTAGGTCAATCTAATAAGGGTTCAAGGAGAGAATGAAAGAGAGACAGGGACATGAGAGAGAGACAGAGTCACAGACACAGACAAAGACACAGACAGAGAGCCAGAGAGGGACAGAGAGACAGAGACAGAGAGACAGAGAAAGAGATGAGAATGAATATGAATCCTGGATTCTTGAACATATAAGAAGGAAAAATTCATGAAGAAATTTTCTCTGTCTTCAGTTTGTGAGGAAAAAATTATTGAATAAAGAGTTCTTTATAAATTAAACTGTACAACATGGTTCTTGATGTTTCTTATGCCAAGATACTTTAATAAATTTCCTCATGTCATGTTGATACACAACAATAAAATTATTTTGTTGCTACATTACAACTGTAATTTTGCTACTGTTATAAATAAGAAGGTAGGACACCAGGAGTTGGTAGCCAAGGAGCGCCATAGAGAGGAAGCCTCACAGGAACTTGGAAGGCCCGTGAGTGGGGTTGAGGGGAGCAGCACCTCTCGCCCAGACCCGCCCGGATCTGCCGGGATCCCGGGCCTGAGAACCCGGGC
>CM052713.1:11653967-11680645 GCA_028551405.1 Uromys caudimaculatus
GGGGGTTGGGGGGGTGGGAGGTTGAATTCCCTCCTAGAGGCGGGTTCGGGAGGGGATGGGGGGTATACAAAGAGGAGACTCAGAAAAGGGGAAACATTGGAAATGTATATAAAGTATCAAAAATAAAAAAGGAGGAAGAAAAAAAAATAAATAAGAAGGTAAGTGTCTGATATGTAGGATTTTGGGTATGTGATTCTGATGAGGAACACACAGATTAGGAACCATTGGTCTACATAGTATTCTCACCGAGAACAAAACAAAAGAGGTAATATAAAAGTCATCCTCAGATGATACCAGTCCTGACCATGATCAGAAAGTGTTTAGTGGTCAAAGTCTTGGGACAAGTCACATGAATACACATGCAATATAAGTAAATATGGTCAGAAGGGTTCCATTGGTACCACTGAAGAGTCTCAGCTTGGAACACAATTATCACTTTATGACTGCTCGGTATTCAACAGGTCCAGCAGCTGGGCCCACTGTGGTCCCTAGGGAAGCCTCAGACTAAAAACAACACTCAGACATTTCATAGCACATACACTTGAAAAAGAATTTGGTTGACCAAGAAAAAATTGCATAAAGGGCATTCTCATTTATCTGAGACTTTTTGAAGGATAAGAGAGACTTCCATCATATCTGTCTGAGCAAATCTCAGTATTGTTGGCACCATGGCTCTGACTCCTCTCTTCTTCCTTCTTTATTATACAGGTATGGAAAGATACCTGCACATTGGTTCATGGAGACTGCTGCACTCTCATGCAGGCATGGGCAGAGTCCCCTGGCTCCGGTGTTGGGCCCGCATGCCATAGGCTTCAAGGCTCACCGCAGCAGCCCTCCTACTTGTTGTGGCATAGCATCTGCGGGGCCTGACAAAGCAGGGGTGAGATGCCAGGGTCCAGCACCCTGGCCCCAATGTTGTGACCGCCGGCTGCCACGCCACTGAGTCTGCCCCCAGTTGCTTGGCTGCGGTGCAGGGAGGGGGCACGGATGGAGACTAGCCTCAGGCACTCTCCAGCTCCATTGTGCTCAGAGCACTCACTGCCCTGCGGCCCTGCCATTAAGAGTGCTCCACTGCCATAGAGTGGGTCTCCTCGAGAGCCCAAGTATCACAGCCCCTTAGACAAAGTTCTTCGACACCAAAATAGTTTTTATCTTTATTCGTTCTGGATGGTGGGCAGCACTCATGGGGCAGGCAGGTGGAGAAGGAGGGGAGAGAGAGAGAGCTACTCGGGTCAAGGTGTTCTATTTATAGTTCTGAGAGGAGACAAGGGTTTGGTAGCCGACATTTTCCATTGGCCAGCTTGAGCACCCTATTTGTTGTCTCATTTGCTTTGCCCAGGACTCAGGGTTGCTCTCTATGTGATGAGTCTCACACAATACTCACATGCCAGGCCACTCTCTATACAGGGGTCATAAAGGCAGTAATCAGTTGTACAGGAATCTTCCAGGAGCATTGGCTAAAAATATGCCCTGGTCCCTTGTGAAAAATTATCACAGGGTCTCCCAGAATTTTTTGCCTGAGCTCAACTGGATGTCAGATTGCCTGTTACAGATCACTGCCCCACAGCCCCCTTTTTCTTTTATAAAGGGAGGTGTCATCAGAATAACTGTATCCCACATTGGGAACAGTTTGATATTGAACCAAGACCTGATTGGCGGTGAACTTTGCAATGTTACTTATCTGCTGCTTTAAAAACTGGAGGAGGCAAGGTGCTAAGAGAAGCAAGGTCCCAATGGCTAGTATGGGACCAAGGAGTAGAAGAAGCCAAGCTACCAATGGGTTGGAGTACCAAGGAAAAAGGGTGTTTGGGGTATAGTGTGCCCAGAGGTTCCCCCAAAGCTCTTTAAGTATGTGTACATCTTGTTCTACAAGCCTAGATTCATTGACATAGAAGCAACATTCCTCCCCCAACAACACACAGTCCCTCCCTATTCTGCAGTCAACAAGTCCAGGGCTCTCTGGTTTTGGAGAGCAACTCCTGCTAAGGAGGTTATCTGGCATTGAAGAGATTCAAGGAAGTCTGCAGTGGAAGTCATCACCTGATAAAGCTTGTCCTGGAAGTCGCAGGCCAGATGTTGTGTTTGGACAAGGGCTGCTTCAGCGGTTCCTGTTGCACCTAATGAGACAGCAAGGCCTAGTCCAATGAGTAGGGGGATGAAGATTTCTCTCTTCTTTCGGCTTCCTCCCATCTGTAAATTGAGTTCTTTGGGTTTGTAGAGATAGACCTGGGGGACAATTATCACAGGGGTGCAGGAGCCTTGAAGAGAGGGGTTAATACAGGCACTGGTAGTGCCTTCGCACCAGAGGAGGGAAGGAGATTTAATGCACACTGATTTAATGATGGTAATATCATGGACACACGTAAGGTAGGGTTTTGTGAAGGGCCCTATAAGTCAAAGAGGGGGTCACAGGTCAAAGAGGGGAATGTCCTGTGCTTTTCTGGTGGGTAGGGATCCCTGAAGGTCATGAAGGGAGATGTTAATGGGAACAGCTGTTAATAATGGTCAAGAGAGAGATGCAGAAAAAGCACTGGGAGGAGTTGAGGTGGATGGTTAGGGAAGGAGGTCATCTGTATATTGGATGTACTGTGGCCAGGAGAGGGTAACTCGGAGATCCTTCTAAGACTGAATTTCCTGTCAGATAATATTAGCATGAGTAAAGACTGATTTGGAGGCAGGAACAAGTTCACGGGAGATGTGTAGGTCAGCTATTAGGTATTTGGCATATCCATTGGGGTAAAGTTTACCCATTACTCCGGTCAGCCAGCAATCATTCTAGGGATCGATGATAGAGAGCTGAAAATGAGTTTAAGGTTAGCAAACATGGTGCCACCAAGACTGGTGGATTCCATCCTGCAACTCCAGTATCTGCAACCTCCGTATGTAGAGACTTCTTGGAGACATTTGCCTGTATTTTGGTAGGGGAAGCAAAGTAAAGGGCTGGGGGTAGTGAAGATAGAGTCTGGATGTAGAGGGATCTCAATCTTTGTTCGGCATCCTTCAAGTGGACAATCTTGGGTCCCTAGAACCGTGTTGTGTCCGTTGTAGGTTTCCCTAACATAGAATCTCCAGTGGTAGGTATTGGAGAGGTTAGGGAGAGGCTGATCAGTAGCAGAGTTAGCATGAAGAATGACAAAAACAGCCAAGAGAATAGAGGAAAGAGGGGCTTGTGGAGGGCACATGGCCTGGGCAGCAGTTATCATGGATGTCATTCCATGAGATATTCTGGTTGTGGCGATTCTTCGGCTTCCTCTTCCTCTTCCGTTTCTGATGTCAGCAAGAGGCAGGCCATCTTTTTGATTGGTGGGGTGATGTTGGACATTTCTGGCAGGAATCCAGATAGGCTTAGACTGGTCCTGTGGAAAGACACAAGCAAAAACCCACCCAGTTGTGAGGAGAGGGTCTGGTCCCTTTCAAATTCCATCCAGAGGATCTTGCCGTCCTACTAGGATTGAGGGGGTTAATTTTGGTGTGTGCCAATGGAGGGAGATAGGAGGGTGTTTGGAGCCTCTGTAGATGTTAAATATGTTTAGGGTAGTCAGAGCCATCATTAATTGTAAATTAGGTGGATAGGTGGTTGTCTTTTGTTTTAGAAGTTGGGCCTTTAGGGTTTGGTGTGTTCTTTCCACTATTCCTTGGCCCTGAGGGTTGTGGGGAATTCCTGTATGATTCGGTTTTAAATTGAGAGCTGGTGAAGACAGGGCCATTATCAGTTTTTATCTGTTGAGGAATGCCCATGATGGCAAAGGTGGAAACCATATAGTAAAGTAATCTTTTTGAGCTTTCACCTGTTTGGGCTGTAGCCCATATAAAATGGGATATGTATCTACAGTGACAAAAACATATTTCTGTCTACCAAATTGGGGGATATGTGTGACGTCGATTTGCCATAAGGCATTGGACTTAAGGCCTCAGGGATTGGTGTCCATCATTTGCAAAGCTGGGGTGGTAATGAGGGATGCACAAGAGGAGCATGTCTTTACTATCCTTTGGAGTTGAGCGAGAGGGATGTGGGGGAAGCGGGCATGAAGCCCCCTTACGTTTGTGTGTGTGCGTAATTGAAATTGGCCTGCTTGTTCAGTGGAGGCCATGAATATCCCTGTTGAAGCAGTTTGGTCAGCGAGTGCATTTCCCTCAGATACAGGGCCTGGTAAGGGACTGTGAGATGGGACATGTTGGATATAGATAGGGGATGCACTTTCCTGTAGGAGGGTGGAGAACTGTATAAGTAGAGGTTAAAGTAGGTTGGCATCTAGTTTCACGAAGGACTTTGACAACCAGGGAAGAAAACTGACAGCATATACATTGTCTGAGAATAGGTTAAGGAAGCCCTTGACTTCTTTTATGGCTAGATAGATGGCATATATTCTTTATATTGTGGGGAGTGATGGGGCAGCTCTTCGAATCGGAGGATAGAGGATTCATCCTCAGGCAAATAGTATATTATTACCGCAGCTCCCTTCTTTCCTCCATCAGTAAATATTGAGGGGGCTCCTGTTATGGGCTCTTTTGTGAATAGTTTGGGGGCAGCCACCACAACAGAGGGAGGGCTGAGGTCTATTTTTCATTAGGATAGTGGTTGTCAATCTGTCCTGTAAACCTTATTAAGCTAATAGCAAAGCAGAAATGATTTTTAATTAGCCATTGGATGTCAGAGAGGGAGAAGGGGGTGACAAGAATGTCAGGTTCTTTCCCTAGGGTTTGAGGAGCTCTATCTCTGCCATTTTTAATCATATAAGTGAGTGCATCCACCTCATTTAAGATTCAGTGTGCACCACCCATTGGGCTGTGGAGCCATTTTAGTACCCCTTGAGATTGGTAAAGGGCTCCCACAAGTGTAGGGGAGGAGTTAAAGATAAGGAGTTATATAGGTATTGTTGGGTCATACTTAGCAAGAGCCATATCTTTTAGGGCTTTATTGACAGAATCTAGAGCTTGAACTGCTTCTGGGGACAGTGTTCATGGGGAGGAGGGACTTTTGTCTCCTTTTAGGAGGTTGAAGAGGGGTTGAAGGGTGCTTGTGGGAAAGGGGAGCCAGGGTCGAAGTAAACTGATGTTGCCCAAAAAGCTCTGAGAGAGGCAAGAGTTAATTTTTGAAGGAAGGAAAGGGTGGGTTTTAGGGGGCATATTGAGGTAAGGGAGATATCGGTTCCTAAAAATGTAATGGGCAAATTAGTTGGATATTATAAGGGGCTAGTTTGAATTCTAGGGCAGATAAGGAAGGTATTACCTTGTCCTTAAGTTGGGAAGAGGAGGTAGAAGGGTCCCCCCAAGCCAGGAAGTCATCCATGTAATGATAAATATGGAATCCCCTTTTTAAATGGGGTTTTAATGCAGTGGCTACAGCCTCCTGACAAATGGCTGGACTGTTAGCCATTCCCTGTGGGAGGACAGTCCATTCATATCGTGAGGCTGGGTGGGCTGGAATTGTTAATGGGGGATACTGAGAATGCAAAACGTTCACAGTCTCTGGGATGGAGAGGTATGGAGAAAAAACAATCTTTTATGTCTATTGCCAATAAGGGTACATTGGCAGGGATGGCTGAGATGTGGGGTAGCCCTCTTTGTGGGGAGCCCCAGATTCGCATGGTCTTGTTGATTGCCCTCAAATCTTGTAATAATCTCCATCCCCTGATCTCTTTTTTGTGGCAAATACAGGGGTGTTCCATGGACTGAGGGAGGGGCAGATGTGCTGTAGTGATAGCTGTTCTACCAGTTGAGTGAGGGCTTTAAGTTTCTCCCTTGATAGAGGCCACTGTGGAACCCAGACAGCTTCATTTGAGAGCCAATCAAGGCAGGGAGTATTAAATTTAACAGTGGCCCCTAGAAGTGGGGATGATTTGGAGGAGGATATTTATGATCTCCTTGGATATTATTTTCTTTATGGGTAATATCCCTCATTGTAATGTGGTCTCTTTCTGGTTGGGTTGCAAGCACCACCTCCAGGGCCTGTAAGATATCTCTCCCTAGAAGATTGGTGGTCACCTGAGCCACTAGGGGGCATATGAGGCCAGTAGCCCCATCTGGATCTTCCCACCTGTAGGCCTGTTTGGTGATAAATGCATGGGAGGTGCCTCCTACGCCTAGAAGCTGAGGCCCAGGGATTAGTTGCCAGTCACTTGGGATCTCTTGCTCTCTTAAAATTGTCCTGTCTGTTCCCGTATCAATAAGGCATTTGAATGGTTTATTATCTATCTTAATAGTTAGTTTTGGATGGGAGTCTTTGAAATGCTGTACACCCACAAGGCTTCTATGGGGGTATCTGTCCCTCTTACTGTCAGGGCTGAGGGCTGACCCGTTTGAAGTTTAAAGGTGTTAGTGGCCTACCATAGTTATCATGCATGGCAGTACAATGCCTTCTCCAGTGGAAACCTTTTCTGCAGTGGGGGCAGATATACTTATGGGAGTTAGAGCCTGTGATGGGGTGGGAGTTTTGTGGGCACTCATTCCTCCAATGCTCTGCCTCTCCACAATTGAAGCAGATTCCTTCTGTTTTTACTGCTGCTATAATTGCCTGAGCCATAGGTGCTGTCTGGTATGACACTGTCCCTATATCTCAAGCAGCCATAATCCACCTATTGTGATGTTCTTCCCGGAGACCTTGGCAAGCCAGTCTGGATTCAGAAGTCATACCTTCACAGACAATTGTTCTAAGAAGGATGTCTCAGGCTGTCGTATTATGAATTTTTCTTTCTAAACTCATTTTGGTTCTAAGAATAAAATCAGATAAAGATTCTCCTAGCTTTTGACGGAGAGAAAGCAGGGAGGAGGCAGGATCTTGTGACCTTGAGGGCGGAGTCAGTCTGTCCCAGGCCTGAGTCATGCATAATTTGACTTGCTCCTAATAACCTGGAGGTTGACTGGCTAGCTTAGCCCCAGTACAGAACTCTTCCTGGCCAAAGAGTTCATTAAAACCCCAAGAAGTATTGCCTCCATCCTGGTTCTGTCTCACTTGTTGATGACATTCATCTCTAAATAAGGCTTCCCACTCTAAAAATATTGGGCCAGGAAGGGAAGACCGGCAAATATCCCTCCAGTCTTGGGGGTTGTTTAAGTTGGCGACATGGCTCTGTAGGAGCGATATGGTCCAGGGTGCTTGGATGCCCTCTTGCTTTACTGTCTGTTTGAGTTCTTTTAAGTCTGAGCCTTGGAGTGTGTACCAATTGAGTGGTTTAGTTCGACTGGGGTTGATATTAACCTGGAATGCTTGAGCATTATGGATTTCTAGCTCCGTATCAGACTGTTGAGCAGCATGGGGGGCATGGCTAGCTTTTGTAAGAGTCTCAGACATTACAAAGTTGTTGGATGGTGGAAGGTGGGGAATAAGAGGCTGCTAGTTTTACAGGTCTCCACCTTGAAGAAGGGGGAGGAGAGAAATCCCTCTCAGGTTGGATGGGGGAGGTGCCATAGGGGGAGAGGCCGGCAGAATCTCCTATGTTTTGTTAATGGAGCCTTGCCCTTGAGTTAGAGTGGGAGGGGCTCGAGGGGCTGGAGGAGCAGAAGGTTTGTTTAGTGTTTCCTCCAGGGCATAAGGGGGAAGAGGTAGGTAAATGGATTTTATCTCCCTTATGAATTGGGTAAGGGCTGCTAGGTCTGAGATAGGGTTGGTCTTATGTCCTTGGTTTTGGGATTCATCTGATTGAAGAGGCTCAGGAACCGAGTTGCCATTAGCCTGTCCTGATTTAGGCGACAGGCCTATGCATTGTTGAATCACAGCTAAGACTGGCAGAAAATCACGGGAGGGTGTTTTTCCTTCTTGGGTATCCCTGCTTTTATTGAGATAAGCTACTTGGGCCCATGAGTCTGGGCTATAAATGTTATAATTGGCCATGTTTGGTGCTACTTTAAGGACTTCTTCCCAAAACCAGGTGGCTTGTTTTTTGGCAACTTTTGTTCCATGGAATTTTAGGAGGATCCGAATTCCCCTGACCTGGGGAGATTTTTTGTGATTGTGAGCTACCCTTGACAGAAAAGAGAAGAAATGCTTTGCCCAAAGGGAACGTTCCCTTGACCAATTGGCCTTGGGGGATTCCACAATGATTCAAAGTGTCAAGCCTTTCCGCAGATTTAAGGTCTGGCGACCATTCTAATAGCCTTTACATGGTCACTGCGTTACCAGTTTTTTTGTTTTGTTTTGTTTTGTTTTGTTTTGTTTTGTTTTGTTTTGTTTTTAAGATGAGTTAGACAGGTAGCCTTGCCAATGCCCACTGGGCCGTCGGGATCTGGACAGGGTCTAGGGGAACCTTTAGCCAACACCAGACAGTAGCTCTGGCCAGAGGACCTCAATTGTCCCCCTAGCTTGTCTGGATTCATGCGATAGCACCGGCTGAAAACACAGCAGGAAAGGATAGGTATTAATCCTGGGGGAGGGGAGCTTACCCTTCTGCAGAGTCTTTTCAGAGTAATTAGGTCGCTGTTCGAGCCCTACATTGGGCGCCAGTTGCTGTACTCTCTCACACAGGGAGAAACTCAGGCGCGGGCAGGGTCCCCTGGCTCTGCTGTTGGGCCCGTGTGTGCCCTAGGCTTCAAGGCTCACCACAGAGGCCCTCTTACTCATCGCGGTGTAGCATCCAAGAGACCTGATGCTGCGGGGGTGAGATGCTGGGCTTGAGCAGCCCTGGCCCCGATGTTGTGGCCACCTGCCTCTGAAGTCGTCCCCACCATATCTACCATGTAGCTGATCTTCATACTTGCTTATCTTATACATGAAAGGCTTCTTTTCTTTCCCTTCTCCATTCTTCTACTCTGAACAGCTACCCAGATTTACCTCTTCCCTTCCCTAGATGTTTGCTTTTAAACCTCTAATAAAATTATCTTCAAGCTTAAAGTAACCATTTAAAGAGGAAGAAGAATAGAAGAAAAGATGACTAGGATAGGGAGAAAGGAATAGGACAGGGAGAGGAAAATAGAACAAGAGAGGGCAAGGGAGAGGTACAGACAGATGGATGGACAGACTGACAAAAAGAAAACTAAATTGATTCCAAATATATTTGAATTACTTTAGAAATATGTGTGTTAATTGTGGTCATTGTGTTGTGGATTTTTGGTGTTGTTTCAGTGCACTGATATATGTGTTTAATTATTGTGTCTTCTAATTTCCTATCAGAATCTCTGGGTTATGCACATTTCTCTCCTAATCCCAAAACAATATGTCCTGTCCTTATTTAGATTTTGTTTCTTAGATATTAAGGAAATGTGAGATATTTTTCACAGATAGTTTTGGTGGGTACACAATGCTAGCTTCACCATCATAGTTCTTTGGATTATGAAATATTTTGCTCCAAACTCTTCTGAATTTAAAAGTTTATATAGATAAATTAGATATAATTCTGGTAGGTTTTCCTGTATTTGTTACCTGAGTTTTCTTTTCTTGCAAGTCTCAAAGCACTTTAGTGGTTCTCTGTCTTAGGATTCTAATTATTATATGACATAGATTTTGTTTTCTAGTTTTCTCCAGTTGGTGTTCTGCACTTCTACATTTTTATTTATCTGTATGTGTAACTTATCAGTTTGTAGGAGGTTTTATTTGTGATTTTGTTGAAGATGTACTCTGTGCTATTTGATATTCTTGTCTCTTATCATATTATAATGTATTTTCCTGTGTCATTTCCTGTGTGTTCTTTTCCCATGAGTGTGGGTGGGAGGTGTATGTGTGTGTGTGTATGTGTGTGTGTGTGTGTGTGTGTGTGTGTGTGTGTGTGTGTGTGTGTGTGCTTAATTTCTCTCTTTCCTACTTTTGCTTAGTTGGATTAGATCTTTTTTTCTTTTTATAACCTTAAAACTTGATATTCTATCTCTACTTCTGTCTTAGTTAGGGATTTACTGCTGCGAACAGATATCATGACGAAGACAAATCTTATTAAGGACAACATTTAATTGGGATTGGCTTATTGGTTCAGAAGTTTAGTCTATTGTCATCAAGGTGGGAACATGGCAGCATCTAGGCAGGCATGGTACAGGCAGAGCTAAGAGTTCTACATCTTCCTCTGAAGGCTACTAGTAGAAAAAACTGACTTCCAGGCAGCTAAGATGTGACACACCTGCTCAAACAAGGTCACACCTCCTAATAGTGCTTCTCCCTGGGCCAAGCATATACAAAACATCACTTTCTACTCCCTGGCCCCCATGGGCTTGTTCAAACAAATGAGTCTATGGGGGCCATACCTAAACATAGCATAATGCAAAATACATTTACTCTAACTTCAAAAGTCCCCATAGTCTATAGTAGCCTCAACAATGTTAAAATTCGAAAGTTCAAAGTATCTTCAGAGATTCATCCAATCCCTTAACTATAATCCCCAACACAAGACAGAAAACCACCTGGGCAAACTCTGAACTTTGCACCTCCATGTCTAATGTCAAAGTGATCTTCAGATCTCCAACTTCTTTTATAAATTTGTTGATTCCAACAAACTTCTTTCTCCTGGCTGGTTCCACTGTCTGTTAGCAGCTTTCCTCAACATATAGCCCAAGGCTCTGTCATCTCAAACAACTTGGGCTCTCTGAGGCAACTTCAAGGTTACAGCTTCTTGTTTCAATGTCTGGAATCCACACATGATCTTCTGGGCTCCTCCAAAGGTCTTGTGTCTCTTTTCTCCAGTTCTACCCTCTGTAGCACTCTAAGCTCATATCGATCTACTCCACTGCTGCTGTTGTTCTTGATGATTATCCTATGGTGGTGGCATATGAAATACAATGGAGTCATCTGTTACAACTATGCTTCACCAAAAATCTCTTTTGGGTTCTATTCATGGTGCCAAGCCTCAAACCATTTTCATGATCCCTTCATTCCTGGACCAGCAACTACAACTGAGGCTGCACCTTCACCAATGGCCTCCCATGGCCTCTCACAGTGCCAAGCCTCAGCTGCAGTTCATGACCACTTCATGCTTCAAAGCCAGTACCACCTGGGTGACTCTTATATATTACCAAGTACAGCTCCAGCATGAGGTACAACCTTGGCTATCTCTGGAACATAGCTTCTTTGTGCTCTCAGAAAATACTTCCCAGGATATTTCACCTCTGTGCTTCTGGTCTCTTCTTAATCCCCACTAATTTCTTAGCTACAGCTAACCAGTATCAATTCTCACAGTAGTCCTTTTTGTTTTTGACTCAAAAGCCAGAGCCACATGGCTGAAGCTACTAAGTTCTGCTGCTTTCAGGAGCTGGAACATGACCTCCTTGTTCTATGACATTATCACTAACTTTCTGTTTTCCAACTCCTTCACTGTATAAGCTTGGCTATCTTGGATCTTGCTTTGTAGATTGATTGACCTTGAACTCAGAGATATGCATGCTTGTCTCCCGGGATATAAGGTGTGTACTACCATGCCTGTATGTAATCTTTTCTTCATCTATAACTTGTTCTCTCTCAGGCTGGCGTTGAACTCAGAGATCTGCTTGACATTGTCTCCTGGAATTAAAGGTGTGTACCACCATGCCTGGATCTAAATTTAGCTGGGTATGATTTTTGCCCAAAGTCCCTTTCTCTTTAGGAGATCTGTTATCTCCTAGAACACAGGATTCAGCTCTATTTCACTTCCTGGTATCCCTTTAATACATGAACCAAATATTTTATATTTTTTCTTTCTAAGCTTGAAACAATTTTTCCAAATGCTCTTCATGAGACTTAAATAGAGAACAAAGTCTCTGTTGGGTTTTTTGAGGCTTCCTTTGTTAATGCAATCAATATAAATCTCCTTATCTTAGCCCCAGGTAGATTCTTTAGACAAGGGCAAAGATCAGCCACATTCTTCACCAAATTACCAAAAAAAAAAAAAAAAAAAAAAAGGCAAAAACATCTTTTGAACATGTATTAAAATTCTCCTCCTCCAAAACCTCTAGAACCAGGCTTCCACATTTCAAATCACTGTCAGCAACAAATTCTTCCATATTCTTACTAGGATGGCCCATCAAACTCCAGTTAAAGCATTCCATGGCTTTCCAAATCCAAACTCCCCAAATCTACATTCTTCCAAACAAATCCATGATCAGGCCTATCACAGCAATACCCCAGTCCATGGTACCAACTTCTCTCTTAGTTAGGGTTTTCCTGCTGTGAACAAATACCATGAGCAAGCCAAGTCTTTTAAAGGACAACATTTAATTGGGGCTGGCTTACTGGTTCAGAAGTTCAGTCCATTGTCATCAAGGTGGGAGCATGGTAGCATCTAGGCAGGTATGGTGGAGGCAGAGTTGAGAGTTCTATATGTTCATCTGAAAGCTGCTAGTGGAAAAAGACTGACTTCCAGGCAGCTAGGATGAGGGTCTTAAGCCCATGCCCACAATGATACACCTGGTCCAACAAGGCTACACCTCTTAATAGTACTACTCCCTGGACCAACCATATACAAACCTTCACAGCTTCATTCATTGAATGTGTAAGCTTTTTCTGTGCATGATCTAAGTGGATTATTGGGTTCTTTGATTCAATTTTCATTTTAGATTGAATTCCCTCCACTATAGTGTCCAGATTGAATTCTGTTCTCAGGTCTTGGATAGTTTTGATACTTCTATTTACCATATGGTTGTCTTTTCTTGGACATAGCCCTGGCAATTTTCCCCCTTACTTTCTTTGTTTCTTCTTGATTTCCTTTACTGTTTCATTCTTTCTTCACTTTTAAAAACATTTAATTGAAATAGATTTTTTTCATATAATATATTCTGATCATAGCTTCTCCTGTTTCAACTCCTCCCAGATTATTTCTACATTCTCAAGCACCTAAATGCACAAAATTCACCATTCTATGATTACAGATGAAACAGGTCTCTAATACCTTTCATGAAATAAACTGAAGACAAAAGGAGTATAGAGCCAAACAAACATGAGAAAAGAGGAAGAATAAAATGCATATGAAAACCATAAAGCTCTAGGGACTCACAGAGATCTCTTAAAAACATAAAATTGGAAACCTTAATATATAAGAAAAAGAACTTTAAATGAAAAAAAGCCAAGAATAGAATTATGGGATGAAAATCAACCAAAAAGTACCACTCAGTTTGTTTTGGGTTTGTCATTTACTCCTTGGCATGAACCCTGCATTTCAGAATGGATTTTATACATAGTGATATTCCATTGAAGAAAACTAACTTTTTTTGCAAGCAGTTATCAAATGGAGATAGCTTAGCTGTTAGGGATGGGGGATTGTGACCACTTTCCTGTCTAGCATTGGAACTCCATACGGCTTAGACATGTGCATATTTCCTGAGACTCTACACTTATATGACCATAAGTCCTGGTATGTCTAGAGGGACTTGTTTCCTTGGTGTCTTTTACTATCCATTTAGGTATCATAGAAATTCAAAATAAAACAATTTTGAATATCTTACCTCACTTAGACTGAACAGCATCAATAAAATGAATGGCATTCCATGAAACAAAGAATGTAGAGAAAGGGGAACATTGGTTCAATACTCACATTGTGGTGGTTACTCAGCCAACTTGATTTGATCTACACCAAGATACAACTCTTTGGCATACTCACAAAGGACTCTACAACATATAATAGAGATACTTGCTTATCTAGTCCATTGATGCTATAATTATAATAGTCAACATTAATAAAAAGCTATATTTGCAACAACTGATAAGTGAATAATGGAAATATGGTACATTGACACAGTGGGACTTTTTTCAACTCTTTCAAACCTGAGCTGCAAAATCTTAGGTAGATAGATTAAGCTAGAGAAAAATAATCCTCAATGCATTAATCATGACAACAAAAGACACATATTGTTTGTTTTCTCTAATATTTGGATGTTACCTTTTAAGCTTCTAATCTGTATGCCAAAAAATAAATATCCACAGAGGATAAAGAAGGAGGAGAGTGTTTTCCAAGGAAGGGGAAATGAAATATAGACACATCATGGAGAATAAAAGTAGAACCTAGAATAGGAATATCAAATGGTGAGAGAACATGTTAAATGAGTAAAGGAGGGTTATAAGGAAAAATAATGATTAACAGTAAAGTTCCCTTGAAAAGTCTTACATAAACCCACTACTGTAGAGGTTTCCTAAAGTTAAAATTTAATACATATATAGAAGGAATCTAAATGGAGCTACCATATGATTTGGAAGACAATGTCCCAACTAGACCATCTAATGCCACCAAGTAGAATCTGCTGTGCCAAAAAATGGGATATATTTTACTGAGCCATTAGCCAAAGGGTTTCCATGTAATCCCCAAATATCACAAAATAGTGCCAAGGCTGTTTACTGCTATCCACAACCACAAAGTTTCTATTGCTTATGACAGCAGTGTCTAATGGAATTGAGCTGGTATGTAACTAGAAGCTTCATCCCTAATTACTTGTATTCATGGTGCTAAAAAGTACTCTGCACCTTACCTGATGAGATAGATAACAGTCAGTACCTTTCAGAAGAAATCCTGGAACTTACAACACTGAACCCTTTCTAAAAGATATATTAATTGGTACAATGGTGACAAAGATGGTATAAGAATAACCACCCACTTTGATTGGACTTAATGATTACATTATAAGATGAAAACCATACCTGACACTACTAAAGTAGCAAAGGACCTGAGACTAGATCTCAGGCCTAGTAGAAAGTTGAATATTACTATTCTCCTAAAATGGTATGGCAACAAAAAGAGTACTAATGGCATATTGTTATTTCACTGCTTCTTTCAAACCTCATCAGAGAAACTTCTTGCAGTAGATGGGAATCAGCCTATCCATACTTACACATTTTATAATGAGAGTCTTTGAAGCAGTCAGATCTAGATGGGATGCTTCCATCAAACTCCTACTTTCAAAACTCAAGGATCTATATAGAAGAACCTGCAGAAGAATTACAAGATAATGAACTACTCCAAGGAAAGTGTGTCTTCCCGATTCAATAAAATTGATGAATATATGAAATTACATAGACTAGGTGAGCTCAAAAAAGGCCCATACAGGTTCAAGGTAGATAGGGTCCCAGCCCAGAGGACAAGGTGTCTCACTCCTAACCAAGAAGGTATTTGAAATTAATATTTGTGAAAATATGTGAAAGTGCAGTCTCTTTTAAGATAGTGTATCGAAGAGAAAGAGAACTTGAAAAGTACAAAGAGTACCTGTGATGGCTTCAACCACACATGAGTCTCTAGTACACAACATGACAGAGAGTTGGGGTCCTTACACATTGGAGACACTTAAAACAATGCCAATCCCAGAGAAATGCCAGCTTCCTACTCTTTGTCTACAAACCCACTACCAGGACATAGTGTTCCTCATATATACCCTCACGACACTGGATATATGCCATTAGGCCTCATTGAATTATAAAATGTTTCCTTAGCTAATTGAATTATGTATGTATATATGTATGTATGTATGTATGTATGCTGATTAACTTCCACATTAAACTAGTTTTGCACCCTGATGTTTGCTCCAGGGTCTGCTTCTCAGGACACTAATTGTAACTACACAACCATTATCCCCAATGACAAGGACAATGCCTCATAACTGGAGAAGCAACAGGGATACCAAAAGAATAAATGGCCATCAAGTCATGAGTGCCTACTACTTCCTCTCTTATTCTTCCTCTTAATGAGTTCATTATAATTCCTCCTTCAGAATCCCCACTCTTTGATTCTTCTCCAACAGCAGGTAAAACAACAGAGATGTGAGCCATATTCCAGGGAAGTCTTTCAAAGGACATGGAAAGTGGTCATGGAAAAATGGGCTGCACACATATTTTGTTAGCCTGATGTTTGAATCCAAGCACACAGCATTAGACTCCCTGCAGTGCTAGAAAAACTATAAAGAGGACAATCATTTCTGAAGGGCAGTTCTTCTAACAAAAGTCTGCCTTTTAAGATGAAGAAGTTCTTAGATAGGGAAATCTTTCTACAGAAGTTTCAATATCTTCGATGTTCCTAAAAGACAAAGCAATATGAGATTTGCCTGCTCCACATATGCAAGAGCCACGTAACTACTTTGAACAAGTGCAGCTTTGTACCATGAAAGCAATTATCCAGAACAGAGTGGGGGCTATTGTTCTGTTTAGGAACTCAAACAACATCAGATTTTGTCTACCGGTTACGTGAGGTACTAAACTGCCAGTTTCTACATGTGGGAGTTAGTGAAGCTCCAGCAAAATAATAGATTTTGGATGGAGCCACAGTTGAGATAGGAAAGATTGTTGCCTCCATCAAAATGGGGAGCTTGAGGACAGGATAAATGCTACAAAGTATCTAGCTACTGTTTCTAACCAAGAAGAGGCCCTTGAGGCAGCTTTAGCAACTTACCTTTAGACAAATGAATCTTTGGATAAAAAAAAAAATAATGACTGGTGTGTATGTAGAAATCAGGGTCAGTTTGGAAAACACTCCTCAAACAAAACTTAGAAGGCTAATCAGAAAAACACCTCCATTGGTTTGTAATAAATGTAAAATAATGGATTAAAAGGGGACAGGGGATTCGTCATATTATAAAATCAATGAGGATGGATAGACTACAAATTTTCAATGGGACATCATGATGATGATATAAGACTTTAAGAAAGAAAGAAATAACACACTTAAAGAAATACAAGGGAACACAGGTAAACAGCTAGAAGTCCTTAAAGTGGAAACAGAAAAATCCATTAAAGAATTATAGGAAAACACAATCAAACAGGCAGAATTACAGGAAAACACATTCAAACAGATGAAGGAAATGAACAAAACTATCCAGGAGCTAAATATAGAAATAGAAACAATAAAGAAATCACAAAGGGAGACAACCCTGGAGTTAGAAAGCCTAGGAAAGAGACCAGGAGTCATAGATGCAAGCATAACCAACAGAATACAAGAGATAGAAGAGAGAATCTCAGGAGCAGAAGATACCATTGACAACATTGACACAACAGTAAAAGAACATACAAAATGCAAAAAGCTCCTAACACAAAACATCCATGAAATCCAGGACACAATGAGAAGACAGAACCTAAGGATAATAGGTATTAAAGAGAGAAAAGATTCCCAACTGAAAGGACCAGTAAACATCTTCAACAAAATTATAGAAGAAAATTTCCCTAACTTAAAGAAAGAGATGAACATAAATATACAAGAAGCTTACAGAACTCCAAATAGATTGGACCAGAAAAGAAATTTGTCCCGTCACATTATAGTGAAAACACCAAATATACAAAACAAGGAAAGAATATTAAAAGCAGTAAGGGAAAAAGGTCAAGTAACATATAAAGGCAGACCTATCAGAATTACACCAGACTTCTCACCAGAGACAATGAAAGCTAGAAGATTCTGGGTAGAACTCACACAGATGCTAAGAGAACACAACTGTCAGTCCAGGCTGCTATACCCAGAAAAACTCTCAATTAACATAGATGGTGTAAACAAAATATTCTATGACAAAACCAAATTTACACAATATGTTTCCACAAACACAGCCCTTCAAAGGATAATAGATGGTAAACAACAACTCAAGGAAGGAAACTACACTCTAGAAAAAGTAAGAAAGTAATCTTTCGACAAACTGAAAAGAAGATAGCCACACAAACTTAAAAGCAACATCAAAAATAACAGGAACAAAAATCACTATTCCTTAATATCTCTTAACATCAATGGACTCAATTCCCCAATAAAAAGACATAGACTAGCAGACCAGTAAATAGGTCCATAAAGAGGACCCAGCATTTTGTTGCATTCAGGAAACACACCTCCGTGATAAATACAAACACTACCTCAGAATAAAGGGCTGGAAAACAATTTTGCAGGCAAATGATCCTAAGAAACAGGGTGGAGTAGCCATTCTATTATTGGATAAAATCGACTTTCACCCAAAAGTCATCAAAAAAAAATAATAATAAGGAAGGACACTTCATACTCATCAAAGGAAAAATCTACCAAGAAGAGCTCTTAATTCTGAATATCTATGCTCCAAATGCAAGGGCACCCGCATTCATAAAAGAAACTTTACTAAAGCTCAAAGCACACACCGCACCTCACACAATAATAGTAGGAGACTCCAACACCCCATTATCATCAATAGACAGATCTTGGAATCACAAACTAAACAGAGACACAGTGAAACTAACATAGGTTATGAACCAAATGGATTTAACAGATATCTATAGAACATTCCATCCTAAATCAAAAGAATATACCTTCGTCTCAGGACCTCATGGTACCTTCTCCAACACTGACCATAAATCTGTCACAAAACAAACCTCCACAGATACAAGAAGATTGAAATAATCCCATGCCTCCTATCAGATCACTACGGATTAAGGCTGGTCTTCAGTGGCAACAATAACAACAAAAAAACCACATACACATGGAAGCTGAACAATGCTCTACTCTATGATAACTTGGTCAAGGAAGAAATAAAGAAAGAAATTAAAGACTTCCTAGAATTTAATGAAAATGAAAATACAACATACCCAAACTTATGGGACACAATGAAAGCAAAGTTAAGAGGAAAACTCATAGCTTTGAGTGCCTCCAAAAAGAAACTGGAGAGAGCATACACTAGCAGCTTAACAGCACACTTGAAAGCTCTAGAACAAAAAGAAGCTAATGCACCCAAGAGGAGTAGACAGCAGGAAATAATCAAATTCAGGGCTGAAATCAACCAAGTAGAAACAAAAAAAACTATACAAAGAATCAAGCAAACCAGGAGTTGGTTCTTTGAGAAAATCAACAAGATAGATAAACCCTTAGCCAGACTAACCAGAGGGCACAGAGACACTATTCAAATTAACAAAATTAGAAAGGAAAAAGGAGACATAACAACAGATTCTGAGGAAATTCAAAAAATCATCAGATCATACTACAAAAGCCTATACTCAACAAAACTGCAAAATCTGGACGAACTAGACAATTTCTAGACAGATATCTAATAACAACATTAAGTCAGGATCAGATAAACCATCTAAACAGTCCCATAATGCCTAAAAAATTGAAGCAGTCATTAAAATCTCCCAACCAAAAAAAGCCCAGGACCAAATGGGTTCACTGCAGAATTCTATCAGACCTTCAAAGAAGACCTAATACCAATACTCTTCAATCTATTCCACAAAAAAGAAACAGAAAGCACACTACCCAATTCCTTCTATGAGGCCACAATTACACTGATACCAAAACAGCACAGAGACCCAACAAAGAAAGAAAACTTCAGACCAATTTCCCTTATGAATATTGATGCAAAAATACTCAATAAAATTCTCACAAACTGAATCCAAGAACACTTAAAAATGATCATTCATCTTGATCAAGTAGGCTTCATCCCAGGGATGCAGGGGTGGTTCAATTCCCGGGAATTCATCAATGTAATCCACTACACAAAAAACAAAAACAACAACAAAAAAAAAACCTCAAAGTAAAAAGTCACATGGTCATTTCATTAGATGATAAAAAAGCATTTGACCAAATTCAGCATCCCTTCATGAAAAAAGTCTTGGAAAGATCAGGAATTCAAGGCCCATACCTAAACCTAGTAAAAAGCAATATACAGCAAATCAGTAGCCATTAAACTAAATGGAGAGAAACTCGAAGCAATCCCATTAATATCAGGGACTAGACAAGACTGCCCCCTCTCTTCCTATCTATTCAATATAGTACTTGAAGTTCTAGCTAGAGCAATTAGACAACAAAGAGAGGTCAAAAGGATACAAATTGGAAAAGAAGAAATCAAAATATCACTATTTGCAGATGATATGATGGTATACTTAAGTGACCCTAAAAACTCCACCAGAGAACTGCTGCAGCTGATAAACAACTTCAGCAAAGTGGTCGGATATAAAATTAACTCAAACAAATCAGTAGCCTTCCTATACTCGAAGGATAAACAGGCTGAGAAAGAAATTAGGGAAGTGACACCCTTCACAATTGTCACAAACAATGTAAAGTATCTTGGTGTGACTCTAACCAAGCAAGTGAAAGATCTGTACGACAATAACATCATGTCTCTGCAGAAAAAAATCGAAGAAGAACTCAGAAGTTGGAAAGATCTCCAATTCTCATGGATTGGGAGGATTAATATAGTAAAAATGGCCATCCTGCCAAAAGCAATCTACAGATTCCATGCAATCCACATCAAAATTCCAACTCAATTCTTCATAGACTTAGAAAGAGCAATTCTCAAATTCATTTGGTACAACAAAACACCCAGCATAGCAAAAGCTTTTCTCAACAACAAAAGAACTTCTGGGGGAATCAGCATTCCTGACCTCAAGCTGTACTACAGAGAAGTAGTGATAAAAACTGCATGGTATTGGTACAGTGACAGGCAGGTAGATCAATGGAATAGAGTTAAAGACCCAGACATGAACCCACATACTTATGATCACTTGATCTTCGACAAAGGAGCTAAAATCACCCAGTGGAAAAAAGACAGTATTTTCAACAAATGGTGCTGGTTCAACTGGCAGTCTACATGCAGAAGAATGCAAATTGATCCATTCCTATCTCCCTGTACAAAGCCCAAGTCCAAGTGGATCAAGGACCTCCACATAAAGCCAGATACACTGAATGTAATAGAAGAGAAAGTGGGGAAAAGTCTGGAACACCTGTGTACAGGGGAAAAGTTTCTGAAGAGAACACCAATGGCTTACGCTCTAAGATCAAGAATCGACAAATGGGACCTCATGACATTGCAAAGCTTCTGTAAGGCAAAGGACACTGTCTATAGGACAAAAGGACAACCAACAGATTGGGAAAAGATCTTAACCAATCCTATGTCCGATAGAGGGCTAATATCCAGTATATACAAAGTACTCAAGAAGTTAGACTCCAGAAAACCAAATAACCCTATCAAAAAATGGGGAACAGAGGTAAACAGAGAATTCTCAACTGAGGAAATTGGTAGGGTTGAAAAGCACATAAAGAAATGTTCAACATCCTTAGTCATCAGGAAAATGCAAATCAAAACAAGTCTGAGATTCTACCTCACACCAGTCAGAATGGCTAAGATCAAAAACTCAGGTGACAGCAGATGCTGGAAAGGATGTGGAGAAAGAGGAATACTCCTCCATTGTTGGTGAAATTACAAGTTGGTACAACCACTCGGGAAATCAGTTTGGTGGACCCTCAGAAAAATGGGCATAATACTATCTAAGGACCCAGCTATACCTCTCCTGGGCATACACCCAAAAGATGCTCCAGCATGTAATAAAGACACATGATCCACTATGTTCATAGCAGCCATATTTATACTAGCCAGAAGCTGGAAACAACCCAGATGTCCCTCAGTAGATGAATGGATGCAGAAAATGTGGTACCTTTACACAATGGAGTTCTACTCAGCTATTAAAAACAATTACTTAATGAAATTTGCAGGTAAATGGATGGAACTTGAAAATATCTTCCTGAGCGAGGTAACTCAATCTCAAAAGAACAAACATGGTATGTACTCACTGATAAGTGAATATTAGCCCAAAAGTTTAGGATACCCAAGTTTCACTTTACAGTAACCACTGGACTGAGAGTGAGGTCCCAGATAGAGGAGTTGGAGAAGGGACTGAAGGAGCTGAGGGAGTTTGTAGCCCCATGGAGGGAGCAAGAGTGTCAACTGGCCTTACCCAGCCCCCGGTCCTCCTGGAAGCTGGACCACCAACCAAAGAATACACATCCATGGACCCATGACTCGGACCACATATGTGGCAGAGAAGGGCCTTGTTGGCCATCAGGGGGAGAAGAGGCCCTTGGGCCTGATGGTGTTAGAGGCCCCAGTAAAGGTTAATGTCAAGGTGGGAATATGGAATTGGATGGGCAGGTGGGTGGGTGGTGGAATACTCTCATAGAGATGGGGAGGGTGAGGGGATAGAGGGTTTCCAAAGAGGAGACCTGGAAAGAGAGAAACATTGGGAATGTAAATAAAGTATAATTTTTTCTTTTTGACAAACCTGGCTTAACCCATGTTTACAAGCACTGGGGAGGCATGATCCTTTGAGGACACTATTGTCACTAGTCTTAGGGTAAGATCCTAATGATAATCAGTTAAGGGGTCAGGCCCCTTTCTAACAATAGGTTGAGGCTTTGTTTGCATTTTTCAATAAGGAATGGGCAATCCATTTGTGTACCTGTCCAATTCATCAAGACATAAAGGGAGAATGGACAGACTGATGGTGAAGAAAGGTAACTTTGAACTGGAAGAAGGGGAAGAGAATCCAGTCAAGAGAGAAAATACCTACCAGACACATAAGATGTGTGGAAACCAGGAGAAGGACCCTAGAGGGCTTCCAAAGAGGAGACCCATTAAAGGGGAACATTGGAAATGTAAATAAAGTATCAAAAATAAAAAAAAATAAAAAATTACCAGCACAGATGACCTACACCAGGCCCCTGCCCTCCATACCTTGGGGAAACCTTAAAGCCTTAGTAACCCAGACCCAAAAGATGTCCTCAGAGGAGCTTGAGACAGGACCTTAAACCCTATTCCTGCTTATTTGTGCCATTATTACTGATAATTCTCAGACCTAGGCTTAGCATTTGTTGTGAGTCACAGTTAGAGCCCCTCCATTTCTGATGCCATTTTCCTGGAACTTTTGGGTGCCAAACATCTACAGTGACAACCCAAATGTAGATGAGCTCCACTCATCAGGAATTCATCTATATCTTATCTTTATTATGGCTCTTTCCATCTTGTGTTCAGTTTGGTTGGGTATTGCCTCCAAGATGATGCCTGTCCTCAGCACCTCACCTCAGTTTTAATATCCTGACCAAGATAATCACAGGACATTGTGTCATAAAATACCAAGAAGCAGAGTCTATGAAGTGCTATAGTCCTTATCTCAGGCTGATGGCACAGAGGAAAATCCATTCAGTAACAGATCCATGGCCAGCGATTGCATTCCAGAGCACAGACCATAACAGAATATGTAATCAACTTGGGCCTGAGAGTTTCCTAGCAACAGCAGAAACACATGAGAAAGTTTGCTTATAAAGGCAGGAAAGGCTCTCTGCTTCTCCCTGTTCCATAGACAGCTGCATCTCCTTGTGAAGTGCCAGCCTTGTCCTGTAGACAAGATGGTGAAGGTCTGTGTGAACAGATTGGGTCATATTGAGTGCCTGGTTACCAGGGATGCCTTCTGCTGTGCATTTGGTAAAGTGGAGACTGTTGCCATCAACCACCCATTCATTGACCTCGACTACATGGTCTACATGTTCCAGTATGACTCCACCCATGGCAAATTCAAAGGCATAGTCAAGGCTGAGAATGGGAAGCTTGTCATCAACGGAAGCCCATCATCATCTTCCCGCTAACATCAAATGAGGTGATGCTGGTTCTGAGTATGTCGTGGAGTCTACTGGTATCTTCACCACCATGGAGAAGGTAGGGACCCACCTGAAGGGTGGGGCCAAAAGGGTCATCATCTCTGCCCCTTCTGCCAATGCCCCCATGTTTTTGATGGGTGTGAAATTTGACAACTCACTCAAGATTTTAAGCAATTCATCCTGCACCACCAACTGCTTAGGCCCCCCCTCCATGGCCAAGGTCATCCATGACAACTCTGGCATTGTGAAAGGGCTCACAACCATGGTCCATGCCATTACTGCCACTCAGAAGACTGTGGGTGGCCCCTCTGGAAAGCTGTGGTGTGATGGCTGTGGGGCTGCCCATAACATCATCCCTGAATCCACTGGTGCTGCCAAGGCTGTGAGCAAGATCATCCCAGAGCTGAATGGGAAGTTCACTGGCATGACCTTCCTTGTTCCTACCCCCAATGGATCCATTGTGGATCTGACATGCTACCTAAAGAAACCTGCCAAGTATGATGACATCTAGAAAGTGGTGAAGCAGGCATCTGAGGGCCCACTGAAGGGCATCCTGGGCTACACTGAAGACAAGGTTGTCTCCTACAACTTCAACAGCAACTCTCACTCTTCTACTTTCGATGCTGAGGCTAGCATTGCTCTCAATGACAACTTTGTAAAGCTCATTTCCTGGTATGACAACGAATATTGCTACAGCAACAGAGTCATGGACCTCATGGCCTACATGGCCTCCAAGGAGTAAGAAACCCTGGACCACCCACCCCAGCAAGGACACTCAGAGCAAGAGAGAGGTCCTCGGTTGCTGAGCAGTCCCTGTCCCAACTCATCCCTCCTCACAATTTCCATCCCAGACTCCCATAATAACAGGAGGGGCCTAGGGAGTCCTCCCTACTCTCTTGAATACCATCAATAAAAGTTCAATGTATGACCCCCCCCAAAAAAAGGCATGAACATTCAATCTCTGCCTAAATAGTTTACATAGTCCTTAACTATACACACACACACACACACACACATTAATTTTGAGAATATCAATCTATCTATACATACATACATACATATATGTGTGTATGTGTGTATTTATATATATGCATATATGTATATTCATATATGTATATATGTATATTTATATGTGAATATTTATATGTTTGTATTTATATATGTATACATATTGTATAAATATATATGTGTATGTAAACATACATGCATTCATACATCCACATGTAAACATATGTTATATATATGAAGTAATAATAATGTAGAGATCATGAAACTTGGAAATGAGACATGAGTGGAATTGTCAGGGATAGAGAAAGGAGTGTTCATTTCTAAAATTATCAAAATTATTAAAATAATATATAATTTATTGTATATATGACCAATAGTTTCCTGGGTGAGTCCCTCCTAAGAATGTTTAGGTTTCTGCCTGTGTCCTTGAGTGACATGGTTGTATGATCCTTAGAATGTGATACAAATATACACATGCACACAAACACACATACATACATATACATTTGAGAGGCAGAAACAGAGTAAGAGATAGAGAGATAGACAAACACACAGACAGATGGATTTAGATAGAGAGACAGAGAGACAGAGACAGAGATAGAGACAGTTTGTCATAGGATCCTTGTCTGTTTCCTAATGCACTTTTCTGTTCAGGTCTTGGGATGTTGGAGTGTGTCTCCAAACACCCATTAAGACTGGACTCACTTTTCAGATCAAAGGAATTTGGGGTCAGTTAAAAAGAGAGGTTTCAGCTATTATAAATGTACTGGTTAGTTTAGTGTGTCAACTTGACACAAGCAGAAGTTATCACAGAGAAAGGAGTTTCAGTTGAGAAAATGCCTCCATGAGATCCAGAGGTAAGTCATTTTCTCAATTAGTGCTCAAGGGGGGGAGGGCCCCTTGTGAGTGGTACCATCTGTGGGCTGGTATTCTTAGATTCTATAAGAAAGCAGACTGAGCAAGCAAGCCAGGAGAAGCAAGCCAGTAAGTGGTATTCCTCAATTGCCTCTGCATCAGCTCCTGCTCCTTGACTTGCTTGAGTTCCAGTCCTGAATTCCTTTTGTGATGAACAGCAGCATGGAAGTATAAGTTGAATAAACCCTTTCCTCCCCAACTTGCTTCCTGATCATGATGTTTGTGCAGGAATAGAAACCCTAAGAAAAATTGGTACCAGCATAGTGGGGTATTCCTCTGACAACCTGACCATGTTTTGGGAAGGACTGTGGAAGGACTTTGGAACTTTGGGCTAGAAGATCCATTCGGTGTTAAGACCTCTGTGGGATGTTGTATAGGAACTTCGAAGATAATGTTGAGAACAGTGCAGAAGATGGAGGCTTGACTTGTGAAGTTTCAGAGCGAAGATTAAAGACTCTTATCAGGGCTGTTGCTATTTTGACTATGAAGGTTCTGTGGTTTTGGTTAGCTGGGCTGAAGGATCAGCTGTGATTAACAAGATACCAAAACTACTAAAGCAAAACCATTGCATTACTGGGACTATTGATGCTGGTTAGCTGGAGCTGGGAAATTGGCAGTGATTGGGAAGAGACCAGCATCAAGGAGGTGAAATTTTCTGAGAAGTGTTTTCTGAGAGCACAGAGGCTGTGTTCCAGAGATAGCCAGGGTTGTACCTTGTGCTATGGCTGGACTTGGTAATGTGTAAGAGTCACACAGATGGTACTGGTTTTGAAGGCATGAAGGAGTCATGAAGAGCAGCTGAGGCCTGGGCACTCTGAGAGGCCATTGATGAAGGTGCAGCCTCAGTTGCAATTGATGGTCCAGGACTGAAGGGGGTCATGCAAAGCAGTTGAGGCGTGGGCACTGTGAGAGGCTATGGAAGGCCATTAGTGAAGGTGCAGCCTCAGTTGCAATTGACAGCCCAGGACTGAAGGGGTCACTCAAAGGAGTTGAGGCTTGGCACCATGAAGAGAGTTTATGAGAGGCTGTTGGAAAAGCCTAGTTGTAGCGGAAGACAGCAGTGTTTTGGAGATGCCAGTACCATGAGATGACCACCAAGAAGAGCAGCAGCAGTGGAGTACAGGCATAGGAGCTTAGAAGACGAGGTGTGTACTACAAAGGGCAGAGCTGGAGAAGTGACTCAAACCCTTGGAGGAATCCAGAAGACCGGGAGTGGATTCCAGAGAATGTATGGTTGGAGTTTGATTTTGCTTTTTTTTTTTTTTTCCTCCTTTTTTATTTTTGATACTTTATATACATTTCCAATGTTTCCCCTTTTCTGAGTCTCCTCTTTGTATACCCCCCATCCCCTCCCCAACCCGCCTCTAGGAGGGAATTCCACCTCCCACCCCACCCCCCCGTCCACCCATCCCCATTTTCCCGCCTTGGTATTCCCCTTTACTGAGGCCTCTAACATCCTCAGGCCCAAGGGCCTTTCGTCTCTCCCTGATGGCCATCGAGGTCGTCCTCTGCCACATATGTGGTCCAAACCAT
>CM052713.1:11681145-11773524 GCA_028551405.1 Uromys caudimaculatus
TTTTTCTGAGGGTCCGCCAAACTGATTTCCAGAGTGGTTGTACCAGCTTGCAATCCCACCAACAGTGGAGAAGTGTTCCTCTTTCACCGCATCCTCGCCAGCATCTGCTGTCGCCTGAGTTTTTGATCTTGGCCATTCTGACTGGTGTGAGGTGGAATCTCAGACTTGTTTTGATTTGCATTTCCCTGATGACTAGGGACATTGAGCATTTCTTTATGTGCTTCTCAGCCCTGCGAATTTCCTCAGTTGAGAATTCTCTGCTTAACTCTGATTTTGCTTTTGATTGTGACTGTGGCCTGATATTTTTCCCTCTTGAAGAAAGAAGGTATTTTAATGGAGCCCACTGTTACGAGACTTTGAATTTTTAAAAGACTTTTAATTTTAAGAGATTGGATGTTTAAAAGGGATTGAAATGTTAATATGTAAGAATTTGCAAAGACTGCGGGACTTTAAAAGTTATTTAGATCTTGGGGATGAATAAGGAAGTAAGGGTTGAGGCTTAATGGTGATGTGTTTGTGTGTCAAGTTGACAAGGGTTCAGTTGTACTGGCAAGGGATTTCAGTTTAGAAAATGCCTCCATGAGATCCAGAGATAAGGCATTTTCTCAATTAGTGATCAAGGGAGGAGGGCCCCTTGTGAGTGGTACCATCTGTGAGCTGGTAGTCTTGTGTTCTATAAGAAAGCAGACTGAGCAAGCAAGCCAGGAGAAGAAGCAAGCCAGTAAGCAGTATTCCTCCATGGCTTCTGCATCGGCTCCTGTTCCTTGACCTGCTTGAGTTCCAGCCCTGACTAACTTTCGTGATTATCAGCAGCATGGAAGTGTAAGCCAAATAAACTCTTTCCTTCCCAACTTGCTTCTTGGTCATGATGTTTGTGCAGGAATAGAAAACTTGACTAAGACAATAAATAAGGCTGCTATGAACATAGTGGAGCATGAGTCCTTGTTATATATTGGAGCATCTTTTGGGTATATGCCCAGGAGTGGTATAGCTGTGTCCTCAGGTAGTACTACCTCCAATTTTCTGAGGAACCACCAAACTGATTTCCAGAGTGGTTGTACCACTTTGCAATCCCACCAACGATGAAGCCACAAGCTGGAAAGTACTAAGATTTCCTTCAACAGAGGATTGGATAAAAAAAAAAAAGAAAGTGCTACATTTATACAATGGAGTACTATTCAGCTAATAAAAACAATGACTTCATGAAATTCTTAGGCAAATTGATGTAACTTGAAAATATCATACTGACAACAGTCACAAAAGAACAAATGTGGTATGCATTAACTGATAAGTGGATATTAGTCCAAAAGCTCAGAATAACCAAGATACAATTCACAGACAACATGACACTCAAGAAGATCAAACTATCCATGTTTCAATCTTTCTTAGAAGGGTGGAAAAAATACTCAAGTGAGAAAATACTGAGACAAAGTGTGGAGTAGAGACCAAAGGAAAGGCCATCCAGAAACTGCCCCATCTGGTGATCCATCCCATATACAGACACCAAACCCCGGCACTATTGCTGATGCCAAGAAGTGATTACTGACAGGAGCCTGATATAGCTGTCTCCTGAGAGGCTCTGCTAGAGCCTGACAAGTATAGAGGCAGATGCTCACAGCCAACCATTGGACTGAGCACAGGGTCCCTTATGGAGAAGGTAGATAAAGGACTGAAGGAGCGGAAGGGGTTTGCAACCCCATGTGAAGAATGACAATATCAACCAACCAGAACCTCCAAGTTCCTGGGGATTAAACCACCAACAAAAGAGAACACATGGAGCAACCCATGGCTCCAGCACCATATGTAGTAGAGAATGGCCTTGTAGGACATAAATGGAAGGAGGGGCCCATGGCCCTATGAAGGCTCATACCTCAGTATACGGGAATGACAGGTCAGGGAAGGAGAGAATAGTCGGGGGGCACCCTCATAGAAGAAGGGGGAGGGGGATGGGATAGCAAGGTTCTGGAGGGGAAACTGGAAAAGGGGATAACATTTGAAATGTAAACAAATAAATTTTCCAATAAGTAGGGCAGAGAGAGAGAGAGAGAGAGAGAGAGAGAGAGAGAGAGAGAGAGAGAGAGAACCAGCAGAGGGTATCAAAGGAACAGCCAGGAGCAGCTATTGGATACATCATGAAGTTGGATAGGTGGACAGGTACTTCTAGGCCAGGGATTCTAAATCAGTCAAAGGACAGGTTTTTGTTTTGGGGTTTGTTTGTTTGTTTTCTTGCTTGTTTTGTTTTTTTCTTTCTTTGTTTTTTTTTCTGCATGTTACCAAATCTTGAGAATCACATACAGTGTCAATCCTGGACACAGTCAAAATCATAGACATAGTGAGGAAATCACTCAAAAAAAATGCTCTGGAAGAGTACAGTCCCAGATTGAGTTTAGGTAGCTCCACCATGGCTGACATTCATTGGGAGGGTACCCCAAATCCAGGAGAAATTTTCACTTGGAGAGAAATTACTCCCAGAACTTTAATCATTCACTCAGGAGCAGGGTCTTCTCCCTGTGGTTGAGAGATGCCATTGCTGAATCACCATCACCTTTCACTTATCTTTCTCAGGCTGTTCCTGAGCTATAGTTTCACCCTCTCCACCTATATGCATATTTGGGATGAGACTAAAGCACCTGAACTCTAATGGTATCTGATATGAGAAAGGTGGAAATCAGGTGTCTCCCCATGTATGAACAAAGTTTCTTTAGAAATATTGTTAATGATCTTGAAAATTACCTAACTTAGAGGACAGTGATAACTCTGGTTGTATTGGGTCAGTTTTAGCATGCCTTCTAACATGACCTCTGATAAAACACCTTCCAGTGCACAGTTCTGGGCAACCCTGATCCTGATGCCTTTAATAAATATAAGAACTAAAATGTGTTTTTCAGAAAGATCTTGGAGCTGGCACTTTTAACAAGATCATGAATGTCACTGATGCATACTTTTTCAGTTAATTCCTGCTGCTCAAAACTCTTCTAAGAAGAATTGAATAAGAGCAAAAAGAAGAATCTATATGAGAAATGTTGCTAGAGTTTTGGTAACTCCATAAAAAGAAATGTTTTTATAACACAGGAATGTATTTAACACAAGTTATAATAGGATAGGATTACATCTTATTGGAATGACATGGGTGGAGCAAAATTATAAGTGGATAACCCAGAATGAGAAAAGAAAATGAAGGTGCCAGGTCACATTACTCCTTCTGCTAAGTCAGATGTCTGTAGAGGTATATCAGAAAGCCCTTGTATGCATGACGGAGAAGGTAAGGGATGCAACACAGAGTTATTCAGCCCAATTAGGAGACTGATCATGGAAAAATCTCTATAAATCTACTTTGATCAGGGATCACAAAAGCTTAGGATGATTACCTGAGCCAAGGTACTATTAATAAACTGAGGCTCCACCCTCTTCATAAGTTTCTACATCACAGTTTGACGAACTTTCTTCACATAGGCCTCCAGTTCCCCCTGAAAAGGAGTAAATTTGCATAGTCAAAAACATTCACTACCTCACATATATCTAAAAGAGTAAAAGTCCCAAGGAGACTAGTTTTGCTGGAATTTTGAGACCCAAAGCTCTGTGGCATTTTCACCATGGCCTGGTCTTTCATGCTGCTTCTCTTCCTCTCTTTCTGCACAGGTAACCTACCCAGACTCAGTCACAAGTTTCAGCTGGCACAGGCCAGTCCTGAATCCTAAGATTGGTTTTGGTTAAATGTTTGCTTTGACCCAGCAAGGGCATTGATCAATATTGTCAACATCCTTCTCATTTCCTTTGCAGGTTTCCTGGCCTCCTATATACTGACTCAACCTCCTTCAATGCCAGTGGCTCTAGGACAAAAGTCCTCAATTGCCTTCTCTGCAGATAAACTCTCAAATAAGTATGTTCAATGGTACCAGCAGAAGGAATGCCAGGCCCATGTGCTGAGCATATACAGTGATAGTACATGACCCTCTGGCATCCCAGACCAATTCTCTGGTTCTAACTCAGGGAACAAGGCCACCCTGACCATCAGTACAGCCCAGGCTGGAAATGAAGCTGACTGTTACTGTCAGTGTTGGGATAGTACTGATGGTGTGCACAATAACCCAGACATATGAGCAACTAAGACTCAAACACTTCTTCATCTGTGACAATGACCGTTCCTTTGCCATTTAACTTGCAGAGCTACTTCCCTGACAGTTGCCAATCTAAGGAAAAATGAGTAACTCTACATTATTCAGATGTGAATTGCTAAGTATCTTTCTTTATACATTATATGCAGATTAGCACTGCACTTCTGATAACATCCAATGAAGAATTATCTTCTTAGCCACTCTTACTGGTCTGAGGTGGAATCTCAGGGTTGTTTTGATTTGTATTTCTCTGATGACCAAGGATGTTGAGCAATTCTTTAGGTGCTTTTCGGCCATTCCATATTTCTCAGTTGAGAATTCTTTGTTTAGTTCTGTACTCCATTTTTAAGTAAGACTACTTAATTCTCTGGAGTCTAACTTCTTGAGTTCTTTGTAAATACTGGATATTAGACTTCTATTAGATGTAGGATTGGTAAAGATCTTTTCCCAATATGTTAGTTGCCATTTTATCTTACTGAGAGTGTCCTTTGCCTTACAGAAGCTTTGCAATTTTATGAGGTCCCAATTGTCGATTCTTGATCTGAGAGCATAAGCCATTGGTATTGTGTTCAGGAAATTTTCCCATGTGGCCAAGTATTTGAGGCTCTTCTGCATTTTCTCTTCTATTAGTTTCAGTGTATCAGGTTTTATGTGGAGGTCCTTGATCCACATGGACTTGAGCTTTGTACAAGGAGATAAGAATGGGTCAGTCTGCATTCTTCTAAATACTGACCACCAGTTGAACCAGCACCATTTGTTAAAGATGCTGTCTTTGGTCCACTGGAATTTTTAGTTCCTTTGTCAAAGATCAAGTTAGCATAGGTGTGTGGGTTCATTTCTGGGTCTTGAATTCTATTCCATTGACCTAACTGCCTGTCTTTGTACCAATACCATACAGGTTTTATCACTATTGCTCTGTAATACAGCTTGAGGTCAGGGACGGTGATTCCCACAGAAGTTATTTTATTGTTGAGAATAGTTCTTGCTATCCTGGGTTTTTTGTTATTTCAACAGAATTTGCAAATTGCTCTTTCTAACTCTATGAACAAGAGTTGAGTTGGAATTTTGATGGAGATTGCATAAAATCTGTAGACTGCTTTCAGCAAGATGGCCATTTTTACTATATCAGTCCTGCCAATCCATGAGCATGGGAGATCTTTCCATCTTCTGAGATCTTCATTGATTCCTTTCTTCACAGACTTGAGTATCTTGTCATACAGATCTTTCACTTGCTTGAGTAGAGTGACAGCAGATGCTGGCAAGGATGTGGAGAAAGAGGAACACTCCTACATTGTTGGTGGAATTGCAAGCTGGTATAACCACTCAGGAAATCAGTCTGGTGGCTCCTCAGAAAATTGGACATAATATTAGCTGAGGGCCCAGCTATACCATTCCTGGGCATAGGCCCCCCAAAATACACCAACATATAATGAGAACACATGCTCCACTATGTTCATAGCAGCCTTATTTATAATAGCCGGAAGCTGGGAAAGAGTGCAGATGTTCTTCAACAGAGCAATAGATACAGAAAACACGATACATTTATACAATGGAATACTACTCAGCTAATAAAAACAATGACTTCATGAAATTCTTAGGCAAATGGGTGGGGCTAGAAAATATCATACTGAGTGAGGTAACCCATTCACAAAAGAACAAACATGATATGCATTCACTGATAAGTGGATATTAGACCAAAAGCTCAGAATAACCAAGATACAATTCACAGACAACATGAAACTCAAGAAGAAGGAAGACAATAGTGTGGATGCTTAGGTCCTTCTTAGAAGGGGTAACAAAATTCTCATGGGAGGAAATACTGAGACAAAGTGTAGAGCAGAGACTGGAGGAAAGGTCATCCAGAGACTGCCCCACCTGATGATCCATCCCATATACAGACATCAAACCCAGACCTAATGCCACCAAAAAGATTAGAGATGCTATAAGATAAGTCTACAGGGAATGAGCAGTGCAGTGGTTTCAGGACATAAAGTTCTGAGGCACCTTCACCATGGCCTGTTCCCCTCGCCTTCTACATTTACTCTTTCTATATGCAGGCAAACACTCAGCACTTCCCTCAGGTAAACACTAGATTATGAACTCTGATAGAAATCCAGAGGATGAGTCTTTATACATTGCCCTCTCTACCCACTGTTTATTACAGATTCTATTACCACCTGTGAGCTGACCCAACTACCTTCAATGTCAGTCACTGTGGGACACACTGTCTCAATCACTTGTTCTGGAGATGAATAGCCAAAAAGAAATGCTTGTTTGTTTCAGCAAAATCCAGGTTAGACCATTGTGGGAGTGATATACAATATTTTATTAAATGCATTTCATAGTATAAATTTTGTTTTTATTTTAAAATATACTTTACTTTTAATGTCTGTGAAAATCATTCATATGGGAGAAAATATTTTCACTATATAATTCTTTTACTGTAGGTTAAATTTCTAATTTATATTTAAAAAGCATGTTTTTTCTACTTTTCTACTGCTTTTTTACTTCAGTTGAAAAGAAAGTTAAGAAAATCTGGTTTTATGTTGAAGTCCTTGATCCACTTGGACCTGAGTTTTGTGCAGGGTGATAAGAATGGATTTTCATTCTTCTACATGTAGATATCCAGGTAGTCCAACACTAATTGTTGAAGATACTTTCATATATCCATTGTATGGTTTGGCTTCTTTATCAAAACTCAAATGGCCATAGGTGTGTGGGTTTTATTCTGGGTCTTTGCTTTTATTCCAGTGATGAACCTGTCTGTTGCTGCCCCAATACCATGCAGGTTTTATCAGTATTGCTCTGTAGTACAGTGTCAGTTCAGGGATGGTGATTCCTGCCAAAGTTCATTTATTGTTCAGTATGTTCAGGATTGTTTTGACTATTCATGTGTTTTTGTTTTTCCATATAAAGTTGAGAATTACTCTTTCAAGGTCTATAGAAAACTGTGCTGGAACTTTGTAGGGATTGCATTGAATTTGTAGATTGTTTTTGGTAAGATGCTCATTTTCACTATGTTAATACTACCAACCATGAGTATAGGATGTCTTTCCCTCTTCTGATATCTGCTTCAACATTTTTCTTCAGGGACTTGAAGTTCTTGCCATACAAATCTATCCCTTGCTTGGTTAGAGATGCACAAGTATATTTTATATTATTCATAGATAATGTAAATGTTGTTTCTGTGATTTCTTTCTCAGCCCATTTGTCATTTGTACAAAGGACAGTTGCTGATTTCTTTGATTTAATATTGTATCCAGTCACTTACTGAAGGTGTTTATCAGATGTAGCTGTTCTTTGATGGAATTTTTAGGGTTGCTTTTGTATAGTATCATATCTACATACAGTGATAATTTGAGGTATTCCTTTCCAATTTCTATTCCATTGATCTCCATTAGTTGTCTTATTGTTATGGCAAGAACTTCAAGTAGTATATCAAATAAATAGTAAGAGAGTGGGCAGCCTTGTCCTGTCCCTGATTTTAGTGGAAATGCTTTAATTTTCTCTCCATTTGGATTGATATTGGCTATTGGCTTGCTGTATACTGCTTTGATTATACTTAGGTATGTGCCCCGTATTCCTGCTTTCTCTAATTAAAGCTTTAACATTAAGAGGTGTTGTATTTTATCAAAGGTTTTTTGGCACCTATTGAGATAATCATGCAATGTTTTTCTTTGGTTTTGTTTATATAGTGGATTACATAGATGGATTTCCCTATATTAAACCATCCCTCCATCCCTGGGTGAAACCTACTTGATCTTGATGGATGATGTCTTTGATCTGTTCCTGGATTTGGTTTGTGAGTATTTTAAGAATTTTTCCATCAGTGTTCATAAGAGAAATCGATCTGAAGTTATTTTTCTTTGTTGGTCTTTGTGTGGTTTAGGTATCTGGGTGACTGTTGTCAGAGTGAATTTTGCGGTGTTGCTTCTGTTTCTAACTTGTGGGAAAGATTGAGTAGTATTGGAATTGGATCTTCTTGGAATGTCTGGTTGAATTCTGCACCAAAAAACATCTGGTTCTGGGCCTTTTTTTCTTTGGTTGGGAAACTTCTAATGACTGTTTTTTTTTTTTTTTCTTTAGGGGTTATGGGACTGTTTAAATAGTTTACCTGATCTTGATTTAACTTTGGTGAGTGAGACCTACCTAGAAAACTGTTGATTTCAATACAATTTTCAAATTTTGTGAAATACAGGTTTTAGAAGTAAGACATAATATTTCTTTGAGCTTCATCAGTGTCAACTGTTATATCTCCTTTTTCATAACTGAATTTATTTATTTGGATACTCTCTCCCTGTCTCTTGGTTAGTTTGACTAAGAGGTTACTTATCTTGTTGATTTTCTCAAGGAACCAGCCTTCGGTTTTGTTGATTCCTTGGATTATTTTCTTTATTTCTACCAGACTGATTTCAGCCCTAATTTTGATTATTTCCTGCCTTCTATTCTTCTTTCATGTGCTAGCTTTTTTCTGCCACTTTCAGATGTATTTTTTAAATAGCTGGGATGAGAACTTTCTAATTTCTTGATGGAGGCACTTAGTACTATGAACTATACTCTTAGCACTGTTCTCATTGTTTCCAATAAACTTGAATATGTTGTACCTTTACTTTCATTAAATTCTAGGAACTCTTCAATTTGTTTCTTTATTTCTTCCATGATCTAGAGATCATTGAGTAGAGAGTTGTTCAGTTTCCAAGAGTATGTAGGCATTCAGGTGTTATGTTGTTGTTGAAGTTCAAATGTAATCCATGGTTGTCTGATAAGATACAAGGCATTATTTCAATTTTCTTCTATCTATTGAGGCTTGCTTTGTGACTGACTAGATGGTCAATTTTGGAGAATGATCTATGAGGTACTGAGAAGAAGGTATATTTTCGTGTTCAGGTGAAATATTCTAGAGATGTTTGTTAGGTCCATTTGATTCATAATATCTATTATTTTGATTGTTTTCTCTATTTACTTTTTTCTGGATGTCCTGTTGATTGGGGAGAGTGTAATGTTGAAGTTTCACACTACTAATTTGTGGACTTTGATGTGTGACTTAAACTTTAGCAATGTTTCTTCTACAAATATGGGTCCCTTTGTGTTTGGGGCATTTGGGCACAGATGTTCAAAGTTGAGAAATGTTCTTTGTAAATTTTTCCTTTGATGAGTGTGAAATGTCCTTCCCTGTCTCTTTTGATCAATTTTGATTGAAAGTCTATTTTATTAGATTTTAGGATAACTAATCTAGCTTGCTTCTTGGGTCCATTTGCTTGCAAATTTTTTCAAGAGCTTTACTCTGAGATATTTTCTATCTTTATGGCTGAGGTGTGTTTCCTGTAGGCAGCAAAATGATGGGTCCTATATTCTCATCCATTTTGTTAGTCTGTGCCTTTTTATTGGGGAATTTAGTCCATTGATGTTGGGAGATATTAATGACCAGAGATTGCTATTTCCTATTATTTTGATGTTACTGTGTTTTTATATATGTGTGCATACATGTATATGTGTGTGTAAGTACATAAATTTTCTTTTTTTTTTTTTTTTTGCTGATATGTAATTACTTATTTTCTGTGTTTCCATTGATGTATCTATTCTTCTTGGGTTGGAATTTTCTTTCCATTATTTCCTCTAAGTCTGGATTTGTGAATAGATGTTGTTTGAATTTGGATTTCTCTTGAAATATCTTGTTTTCTCCCTCAACCATTCCTGAGAGTACTTCTGAGGAAAGTAGTCTATGTTAGCACTTGTGGGAATTTTTTTTTGAGGACTCAGAATATCTCTCCAGGCTTTTCTATTTTTTAGGGTGTGATTCTGGTATGTCTGCCTTTGTATGTTACCTAGCCATTTTCTCTTACCACTTTTAATATTCTTTCTTTGTTCTGTAGATTTTATTATTTGATTATCATATGCCAGGAAGATTTTCTTTTCTGGTCCAGTGTAGTGGGGGTTCTATTACCTTCTTGTATATTTATAGGCATCCTTTTCTTTAGAATGGGAAGTTTTCTTCTATGATTTTTTGGAGAATATTTTCTGAGCCTTGGGGTTGCAACACTTCACATTCTTTTATTCCCATTATTCTTAGTTTAGGTCTTTACATGGTATCCCAGATTTCCTGGATGTTTTGTGTTAAGATGTTTTTAACGTTAACAGTTTCTTTGACTGATGTGACAATTTCTTTGATTGTATCTTCTATGCCTGAGATTATCTCTTCTATCTCCTGTCTTCTGTTGATGATGCTTATATCTGTTATTTCTCTTCTCTTGTCTGGGTTTTCCATCTTCAGGAAGTTCTTAATTTGTGTTTTCTTTGTTGATTCTTTTTCCACTTACAGATATTTCACAGTTCTATTTATTTCCTTCACCTGTGTCATTTCATTTTACTGTATGTCTTTAAGGGATTTATTTGTTTCCTCTTTAAAGACCTCTCTCTCTTTGATTGCATTTTCCTTTATTTCTTTAATTTGTAATTCCTTTATTCATTTCCTCTTCAAAAAATCTATCCGCTCAGCCTGTAATCCCAGCTCCTCCTTCTACGCTGTTAACTCATATATGTTGTGGTCAATTGAGACAGAAGTTCCTGCTATGAGGCCTGTGTGCCAGCAGGGGGTGATAGAGCTGCAGCAAAGACTATCCAGGGTTTTTTGTAGTGGATTTCATTGATGGATTTCCGGGTATTGAACCATCCCTGCATCCCTGGGATAAAGCCTACTTGATCATGGTGAATGATCATTTTGATGTGTCTTGGATTCAGATTTTAACAATTTTATTGAGTATTTTTGCATCGATATTCATAAGGGAAATTGGCCTGAAATTTTATTTTATTGTTGGGTCTTTGTGAGGTTTTCATATCAGTGTAACTGTGGCCTCATAGAATGAATTGAGTAGCATTCCTTCTGTTTCTATTTTATGGGATAGCTTGAAGAGTATTGGAATTAGGTCTTCTTTGATGGTTTGATAGAATTCTCCACTGAACCCATCTGGTCCTGGGCTTTTTTTTTGGTTGGGAGACTTTTACTGACTGCTTCTGTTTCTTTAGGGCTTATGGGACAGTTTAGATGGTTTATCTGATCCTGACTTAACTTTGGTATTTGGTATCTGTCTATAAACTTGTCCATTTCATCCAGATTTTCCAATTTTGTTGAGTATAGGCTTTTGTAGTAGGAACTGATTTTTTTTTAATTTCCTCAGAATCTGTTGTTATATCTCTCTTTTCATTTCTAATTTTGTTTATTTGGATACTCTTTCTGTGCCCTCTGGTTAATCTGGCTAAGGGTTTATCTATCTTGTTGATTTTCTCAAAGAACCAGCTCCTGGTTTTGTTGATTCCTTGTATAGTTCTTTTAATTTCTACTTGGTTGATTTCAGCCTTGGGTTTCATTATTTCCTGCCTTCTACTCCTCTTGGGTTTATTATCTTCTTTTTGTTCTAGAGCTTTCAGGTGTGCTGTTAAGCTACTAGTGTATGCTTTCTCCAGTTTCTTTTTGGAGGCATTCAGAGCTGTGAGTTTTCCTCTTAACACTGCTTTCATTGTGACCCATAGGTTTGAGCATGTTGTACTTTCATTTTCATTAAATTCTAGGAAGTTTTAATTTCCTTCTTTATTTCTTCCTTGACCAAATTATCATTGAGCAGAGCATTGTTCAGCTTCCATGTGTGTGTGGACTTTCTGTTGTTGTTGTTGCCATTGAAGACCAGCCTTAATCCGTAGTGATCTGATAGGAGGCATGGGATTATTTCAATCTTGTATCTGTTGAGGTTTGTTTTGTGACCGATTCTATGATCAGTTTTGGAGAAGGTACCATGAGGTGCTAAGAAGAAGGTATTTTCTTTTATTTTGGATGAAAGAAGGTATATTCTTTTGATTTAGGATGAAATGTTCTATAGATATCTTTTAAATCCGCTAGTTTCAAAATATCTGTTAGTTTCACTGTGTCTCTGTTTAGTTTATGCTTCCAAGATCGGTCCATTGATGATAGTGGAGTGTTGAAGTTTCCCACTATTATTGTGTGAGATGCAATGTGTGCTTTGAGCTTTAGTAAAGTTTCTTTTATGAATGTGGGTGCCCTTGCATTCGGGGCAGAGATGTTCAGAACTGAGAGTTCTTCTTGGTAGTTTCCTTTGATGAGTATGAAGTGTCCTTCCTTATCTTTTTTGATGACTTTTGGTGGAAAGTTGATTTTATCTGATATTAGAATGGCTACTGCAGCCTGTTTCTTGGAACCATTTGCCTGGAAAATTGTTTTCCAGCCCTTTACTTTGAGGTAGTATTTGTCTTTAACACGGAGGTACATTTCCTGGATGCAACAAAATGCTGGGTCCTCTTTATGGATCCAGTCTGTCAGTCTATGTCTTTTTATTGGGGAACTGAGTCCATTGATGTTAAGAGATATTAAGGAATAGTGATTGTTGCTTTTGTTATTTTTGATGTTATTTTTATGTTTGTGTGGCTATCTTCTTTTGAGTTTGTTGAAAGATTACTTTCTTGCTTTTTTCTAGGGTGTAGTTTCCCCCCTTGAGTTGGCATTCTCCATCTATTCTTAGTAGGGCTGGGTTTGTGGAAATGTACTGTGCAAATTTGGTTTTGCATTAGAATATTTTAGTTACACCAACTATGATAATTGAGAGTTTTGCCTAGGCTGTCATTTATGTTCTCTTAGGTTCTGTATGAGATCTGCCCAGGATCTTCTAGCTTTCATAGTCTCTAGTGTTAAGGCTGGTGTAATTCTGATAGGTCTGCCTTTATATGTTACTTGACCCTTTTCCCTTACTGCTTTTAATATTCTTCCCTTATTTGTGTATCTGATGTTTTGACTATAATGCGATGGGAGGAATTTCTTTTCTGGTCCAATCTATTTGGAGTTCTGTAGGCTTCTTGTATGTTTGTGTTCATCTCTTTCTTTAGGTTAGGGAAGTTTTTGTCTATAATGTTGTTCAAGATATTTACTGGCTCTTTAATTTGGAAATCTTCGCTCTCTTCTATACCGAGTATTGTTAGGTTTTTTTCTTCCCATTATGTCCTGGATTTCCTGGATGTTTTGGGCTTCAAGCTTTTTGCATTTTGCATTTTCTTTCATTGTTGTGTCAATGTTTTCTATGGTATCTTTTGCACCCAAGATTCTCTCTTCTATCTCTTCTATTCTGTTGGTGATGCTTGCATCTATGACTCCTTATCTATTTCCTAGGTTTTCTAACTCCAGGGTTGTCCCCCTTTGTGATTTCTTTATTGTTTCTATTTCTATTTTTAGTTCCTGGATGGGTTTGTTCATTTCCTTCATCTGTCTGATTATGTTTTCTTGTAATTATTTAAGGGATTTTTGTGTTTCCTCTTTAAAGGCTTCTAGTTTTTTACCAGTGTTCTCTTGTATTTCTTTAAAGGAATTTTTTATTTCCTTTTTAAAATCTTCTATCATCATGAGATGTTATTTTAAATGTGAGTCTTCCTTTTCTGGTGTGTTGTGGTATCCAGGACTTGCTGTGGTGGGAGAGCTGGGTTCTTATGATACCAAGTAGCCTTGGTTTCTGTTCGTTATTTTCTTGCCCTTGCCTTTCACCATCTGGTTATCTCTGGGGTTAGCTGGTCTTACTCTTTGACTGTGGCTTATCCTTCCTGCAAGCCTTGGTTTCAATACTCTTTGAAGACCACGTCTCTCTGAAAGGAATTTGGGGTTGGGGAGCTGTTCTACATGGTCAACTCTGGGGTGCAGACAGAAACCAGAAGGATCTAGTCCCCAGCTGTCCCTTGGTTCCTGTGTCCAAATGGCTCTGCAAGGGTCCCTCTTGATCCATTGAATTTGAACAGATGTGGTGGTCTTGACTGTGCTTGAAGGTATATGGGCACTCCTGGGATACCAGCTATCTCCTGGCACTATTTGAGTATGGATCACTGTGTCACAGGATCGGCTACCCAGGCACCGAAAAAATACAGAAGACCACTCCTCAGTCCCTGTGTCCTGGGGATTCCAGGTGGGTCCCTCTGAGCAGAAAAGCTTGCCCACACTCCTGGGAGTCTAGCTTTCTCCCAGCTCTATTTGGCTATGGAGCCCTGGTGGCCCAGGCAGATGTCTCCAGTCACAGATGGAAACCAGAAGGCTTCTTCCCCTGGCTGTTCCTCAGTCCCTGTGTCCCAAGGATTCCGGGAGAGTCCCACTGAGCTGTTTCTCCTCTTAACCCCTCTCATGGGCTTTTCCACACTCCTGGGAGACCAGCTTTCTCCCAGCGCTATTTTACTATGGAGCCCTGGTCCATAAGAAGTTTTTTTTTTTTTTTATGGCTAAAAGGTAGCTTCATTTCAACATGTTTCAAACTAAGTGAATGTGTAAAACAGAAAAACATGCAAGTCAGCAGGACATTATTTTTAGTCTACGAATTTTTAATCTCATGCTACTTATCCCATCAGCAGTTGAGCTTGACAGCAATCTAAAGAGGTGACTGATCTCAGAGCCAACTGGTCCATATCCACTTCTTCTTTAGTTGTTATTCAAAAATATTAGCTAGACTACCATTTTGCTCATATAATCTCATATAACTTCTACTTACTAGGAAAAAGAAAAATCTATGATAATTTTTAACATAGTAAAAATCTTCTCCAGAGTTGAAAGAAATTTGGCTTGTGCCTTAAAAATTTCCAGACCCTATCTTCGTTTTTGCCAGCACCACTCAGTTTGACAAAGGCCATTTATCACAATGTTATTAAAAGAAACTTTTCATTTTTTTAAAATTGAAAGAAGTTTTGTCTATTGAGGGATTCCTTTTGTGCTTTGGAACTCATCAACAAATTGACCATAATAGAAACACCTGATGAGGTCCACAACATATGCCTGTAGTTCTTACAGTGTATATGAAGGATATATTATGTCTTCATGTTTGATAGTGATGTTAGGTCTCTGTGATATACTCTACAGCATTACTTAATAGTGCTCTTAAACATCAAAGTGACATACCTGATAATTGAATTAATCAGCATATTTTAAGAGAAGAGAAATAGTAGACGATATCCACCCAAGGAAAGCTTCCTAAATGAAATGACAAGGGCAATTTCAACTTTGAAAACTAAGCACAGTAAAGAGGTCGACATAGTGAAGAAGTATCAAATTCCAATAAAGATGAAATAAAAAAACTAAATATCACATTTATAAAACTCATATTAAAGGTAAAATAATAGTATTAAGTATAATGTTGGAATATTGGACCCTTCAAGCAAAGAACATGAAAATTTTTAAACAAGCAAATAAAAACATGCAAAAATAATGGGATCTCATGAAAAGACTAAATATTAGAATCATAGTTATAGATAAAAAAGAACAATAGCTTAATTGTATAGAAAAAAGTTATCAGTATTAAATATTGCCTGTATCTCTTTATAAAGAGATTTTTTGCATCCATATTAACATGTTTTGTCATTCTGGTAGTCTTGGTTAAGGGAGCATGTTTTTAAGATTTTGTGAATCCAACATCCTTATTATATACCAAAGAAATTATCTCACAACTAATATTATGGAGATGGAAAAGCTAGGAAACAGAACGGAAATTTCAGATGCAGGCAACACCAACAAAACACAAGATATAGAAGAGAGAATCTCAACCATATAAAATACTATAGAAGCCATCTGTGCCTGGAGCTGATCCTAGGTGACAATGCTCCATACACAAACACCACCAGGAGAGAACTGATCTCTCAGGTGTGAAGACACACCTGTGAGCACAGGTAAAACCACCATTTCTGATCAATTTCTGACCCAAGCGGGACCCGCCTAGAGCCATCAGGACACAGGAACCAAAGAACAGCCAGGGACAAGATCATTCAGGGTTCTATCTGCAACCCAGAGTGGACACTGTGCCACAGCTCTCTACACTGAAATTCCTCCCAGATAGAATTTGTCTCCCAGGAGTACTGACACAAAGGCTTACAGAAGGCACAAGTTACAGCTTCAGTTACAGAGAGAGCAAGACCAGCTAACAACAGACAAAACAAGATGGCAAGAGGCAAAGGCAACAATATAAGCAACAGAAACCAAGGCAACTTGGCATATTCAGAACCCAGTTCTCCCACCACAGAGAGCCATGCATACCACAACACTCAAGTGAAGGAAGACTCTAACTTAAAATCACATCTCATGATGACAATAGAAGACTTTAAGGACATAAATAACTTCCTTAAAGAAATACAGGAGAACACAGGTAAACAACTAGAAGCCCTTAAAGAGGAAACACAAAAATGTCTTAAAGAATTACAGGAAAACACAATCAAACAGGTGAAGGAAATGAACAAAACCATCCAGGATCTAAAAATGGAAAAAGAAACAATAAAGAAATCACAAACGGACACAATCCTGGAGTTAGAAAAACCTAAGAGAGAGATCAGGAGGCAGAGATGCAAGCATCCCCAACAGAATACAAGAGATAGAAGAGAGAATCTCGGGTACAAAAAGTACCATAGAAAACATTGACACAACAGTCAAAAAATGCAAAAATCAAAAAACTTCTAAACCAAAACATCCAGGAAGTCCAAGACAAAATGAGAAGACCAAACTTAAAGAAAATCGGTATAGAAGAGAGTGAAGGTTCTGAACTTAAAGTGCCAGTAAATATCTGCAACAAAATTATAGGAGAAATCTTTGCTCACCTAAAGAAAGAGATGCCCATAAACATATCAGAGGCTTACAGAACACCAAATAGATTGGACCAGAAAAGAAATTCCTCCTGTCATATAGTAGTCAAAACATCAAATGTACAAAACAAAGAAAGAATATTAAATATTCTCGAGTAACATATTAAGGCAGACCGAACAGAATAACACCAGACTTCTTACCAGAGACTATGAAAGCTAGAAGATCCTGGGCAGATCTTCTAAAGATCCTAAGAAACACAAAAGCCAGAACAGGCTACTATACCCAGCCAAACTCTCAATTATCATAGATGGAGAGACCATGATACTACCCAACAAATCCAAATTTATACATTATCATTCCACAAACCCAGTCCTACAAAGAATAATAGATGGAAAATGCCAACACAAGGAGGGAAACTACACCCTAAAAAAAGCAAGAAAGTAATCTTTGAACAAACCCAAAAGAAGATAACCACATAAATCATAATTACAACTCTAACAACAAAAATGACATGAAGCAGCAATCATTAATCCTTAGTATCTCTTAAGATCAATGGATTCACTTCCCCAATAAAAAGACATAGAATGGCAGACTGGATACAAAAGCAAGACCCAGCACTTTGTTGCATATAGGAAATACACTTCAGTGTCAAACACAGACACTACCTCAGAGTAAAGGGCTGGAAAACAATTTTCCAGGCAAATGGTCCAAAGAAACAAGCTTGGGTAGCCATACTAATAACAAATAAAATCAACTTTCAACCAAAACGTATCAAAAATTATAAGGAAGAACACCTGATACTCATCAAAGAAAAAAATCTACCAAGAAGAATTTTCAATTCTGAACATCTATGCTCCAAATGCAAGGACACACACAATCATAATAAAAACTTTACTAAAGCTCAAAGCACACATTGCACCTCACATAATAATAGTGGGAAACTTCAACACCCAATTCTGATTAATGGATAGAACATGGAAACATAAATTACACAGAGACACATTGAAAGTAATAGAAGGTATCAATGTACCAGATATCTAAAGAACATTTCATCCTAAAACAAAAGAATATACCTTCTTCTCAGCATCTCATGGTACGTTTTCCAAAACTGACTGCATAATCAGTCACAAAACAGGCCTCAACAGATACCAGGAGATAGAAATAATGCCACACATCATCTCAGATCATCATGGACTAAGGCTGGTCTTCAATAGCAACAAACACATCAGAAAGCCCACATACACATGGAAGCTGAACAACAATCTACTCAATGATAACTTGGTCAAGGAAGAAATCAAGAAAGAAATTAAAGACATTTTAGAATTTAATGAAAATGAAGGTACAACATATCCAAACTTATGGTGCACAATGAAAGCAGTACTAAGAGGAAAACTCAACTCAGACTGCCTCCAAGAAGAAACTGGAGAGAGAATACAATAGCAGCTTAACAGCACACCTGAAAGCTCTAGAACAAAAAGAAACAAATACACACAAGAGGAGTAGAGAGCAGTATATATTCGAACACAGGGCTGAAATCAACCACCTAGAAACAAAAAGAACTATTCAAAGAATATCTCAAGAAAACCAGGAGCTGGTTCTTTGTGAAAATCAACAAGATAGATAAACTATTAGCCAGACGAACCAAAGGGCACAGAGACAATATCTAAATATTAAAAAAAATAGAAATATAAAGGGAGAAATAAAAACAAAAACTGAGGTAATTCAAAGAATCATCAGATCCTACCAAAAAACTATACTCAACAAAACTGAAAAATCTGAATGAAATGGATAATTTTCTAGACAGATAACAAATACCAAAGTTAAATCAGGATTAATAAACTATGTAAACAGTCACATAACCCCTAAAGAAATAGAAGCAGTCATTAAAATTCTCCAACCAAGAAAAAAAGCCCAGGACCAGATGGGTTTAGTGCAGAATTCTACCAGAACTTCAAAGAAGACCTAATACCAATACTCTTCAAACTATTCCATGAAATAGAAACAAAGGGAACACTACCCAATTCACTCTATGAAGCCACAGTTTCACAGATACCAAAACCTCACAAAGACACAACAAAGAAAGGAACATCAGACCAATTTCCCTTATGTATATTGATGCAAAAAATACCCAATGAAATTCTGGCAAACCAAATCCAGAACACATCAAAATGATCATTAACCACAATCAAGTAGGCTCCATCCCTGAAAAAGCATTTGACAAAATTCAACATCCCTTTATGTTAAGAGTCTTGGAAAGATCAGGAATTCAAGGCCCATACCTAAACATAGTAAAAGGAATATACAGCAAACCAGTAGTCAACATCAAACTAAAATAAAAGAAACTTGAAGCAATCACACTAAAATCAGGGACAAGACAAGGCTGCCCTTTCTTTCCCTGTCTTCTCAATATACTTGAATAAATAATTGTAGTTCTCATACTTGAGGTCATAGCTAGATCAATTAGACAACAAAAGGAGGTCAAAGGGATATAAATTGGAAATGAAGAATTCAAAATACTAATATTTGCAGATGATATGATAGTATACTTAAGTGACCCCCAAAACTCCACCAGAGAAATATTAAAGCTGATAAACAACTTCAGCAAAGTGGCGGGACATAAAATTAAATAAAACAAATCAGTAACCTTCCTATACTTGAATGATAAACAGGCTAAGAATGAAATTGGGTAAATGACACCCTTCACCATTGTCACAAACAGTATAAAGTATCTTGGTGTGACTCTAACTAAACAAGTGAAATACTGTATGACAAGAAGGTCTCTGAAGAAAGAAATCTAAGAAGACCTCAGAAAGTGAAAAGATCCCCCATGCTCATTGATAAGCAGGATTAAAATAGTAAAAATAGCCATCATGCTGAAAGCAATCTATAGATTCTATGCAATTGCCATCAAAATTCCAACTCAATTCTTCATAGGCTCAGAAAAAGCATTTCTCAAAATCATTTGGAAGAACAAAAAACCCAGGATATCGAAAACTGTTCTCTACAGTAAAAGAATTTCTGGGGGAATCAGCATCCCTGACCTCAAGCTGTACTACAGAGCAAACATGATAAAAACTGCCTAGTGTTGGTACAGTGACAGGCAGGTAGATCAATGGAATAGAATTGAAACCAAGAAATGAACCTCCACACCTATAGCCAACTGATCTTTGACAAACATGCTAAAACCATCCAGTGGAAAAAAGACAGCATTTTCAACAAATGGTGCTGGTTCAACTGGTGGTCAATATGAAAAATAATTCAAATTGATCCATTCTTATCTCCTTGTACAAACGTCAAGTAGAAGTGGATCAAGGTCCTCCATATAAAACCAGATACACTGAATCTAGTAGAACAGAAAGTGGGGAAAAGTCATGGACATATGGGCACAGGGGAAAATTTCCTGAACAGAACATCAATGGGTTATGCTCTAAGATCAAGAATCAACAAATGGGACCTCATAAAATCACAAAGCTTCTGTAAGGCAAAGGACACTGTCAACAGGACAAAAGGGCAACCAACTGATTGGGAAAATTTTTACCAATCTTACATATGATAGAGAGCTAATATACAATGTATGTAAAGCACTCAGGAAGTTAGACTCCAGAGAACCAAATAACTATATTAAAAATGGGTAACAGAGCTAAACAGAGAATTCTCAACTGAGGAAACTCAAAGGGCTGAGAAGCACCTAAAAAATGTTCAACATCCTTTGTCATCAGGAAAATGTAAATCAAAACAACCCTGAGATTACACCTCACACCTGTCAGAATGGCTAAGATGAAAATCTCAGGTGGCAGCAGAATCTGGCGATGATGTGGAGAAAGAGGAATACTCCATTGTTCGTGGGATTGCAATCTGGTACAACCACTGTGGAAATCAGTCTGGTAGTTCCTCAGAAAATTGGACATAGTACTACCTGAGGACTCAGCTATACCACTCCTGCATATATACACCAAAGAAGTTCCAACATGTAGTAAGGACACATGTTCTACTATGTTCATAGCAGCCATACTTTTAATAGCCAGAAGCTGGAAACAACCCAGATGACCATCAACAGAGAAATGGATACAGAAAATGTGGTACATTTGCACAATGGAATACTACTCAGCTATTAAAAACAATGACTTCATGAAATTTGCAGGCAAGTGGATGGAATTTGAAAATACCATCCTGAGTGAGGTAACTCAGTCAGAAAATAACACACACAGTATGTACTCACTGATAAGTGGACATTAGTCCCAAAGTTCGGAATACCCAAGATTCAATTCACAGACCATAAAATATCTAAGAAGAAGGAAAATCAAAATGTGGATGCTACAATGCTTCTTAGAAAGATGAACAAAATACCCACAGAAGGAAATATGGAGACAAATCATGGAGCTGAGACTGAAGGAAAGGCCATCCAGAGACTGCCTAACTTGGGGACACATCCCATATACAGCCACCAAACCCGGACTCTATTGTGGATCCTGGGAAGTGCTTGCTGATTGAAGCCTGATATGACTGTCTCCTGAGAGGCTCTACTAGAGTCTGCCAAATTCAGAGGCAGATGCTCACAGCCAACCATTGGACTGAGTTTGGCGGTCCCCGATGGAGGAGTAGAAAAAGGAGCTGAGGATGTTTGCAATCCCATGGAGGGAGCAACAGTGTCACAGGCCGGGTCCTCCAAAGCTCCTGGGGACTTGACTATCAACCAAAGAATACACATGTAGCAGTCAATGACGCTGACCACATATGTAGCAGAGGATGGCCTTGTTGGACATCAGTGGGAGTAGAGGCACTTGGGCCTGAGGATGTTCGATGCCCCAGTGTAGGGGAATGTCAGGGCAGGAGGACCGGAGTGGGTGAGTGGGGGAGCACCCCCATAGAGGCAGGGGGAAAGAGGATAGGATATGGGTTTTCCAAAGGAGAGACCTAGGAAGGGAAAAACATTTGAAATGTAAATAAAGAAAATATCCAATTAAAAAAAGAAAAAAAGTTTAATTAGCATATGTTAACTATGTAGTTAAATAAAAATCGTGTGCTTCATTGTGACATTACAGTTTCATACGTATAAGTAATGTATTTTCATTGCATTTACCCCTTTGTTACCTATCCTTCTGCCTTTTCTTTGTTTCATTAAATTTATTAATTGACTTCACATCCCAATATCAGGCCCCCACTCTCTTCCCAGTACACCCCAAAGCAAATCCTCCCCCATTCCATCCTCCCTTTCTCCTTTGCTAAGAGGACACTGTTTTTGGTGTCAGTCCCCCACACTAACACACTGCTCACTCTACAGCAAGTTGCTGCAGAGTTAGGCATATCCTCTCCCACTAGGGCTATATGTATAAAAAGCATTTAGGGGGATGGGTTCAACAGGCAGGCAGGTAACAGATTCAGGAACAGCCCCTGCTTCAGTTGTGGAAGGACCTGCATGAAGATCAAGCTGCTTATATGATATATGTGTCCAGGAGACCTGTGATCACACTTCTGTTGGTGCTGCAGGCTCTGGGAACTCCTAAGGGTCAAGGATAGTTGACTCTGTTGGTCAACCTGTGGAGTCCCTGTCCTTTTCAGGTCCATCAGTTCTTCTCTCTACTCTTCCAATAAGACTCCCAAAGCTCCATCAAATATTTGGCTGTGATTATCTGCATCTCTTTCGATTGGTTTCTGGATGGAGCCTCTCAGAGGACAGTTATTCTATGTTTCTGTCTGCAAGTATAATGAAGTATCATTAATAGCATTTGGGATTGATTTTTTCCCAAGAGATAGGTCTCAATTTGGAGCAGTCATTTGTCATACCCTCCTACAGTGCTCTATCATTGTCCCAGCACTTCTTGTAGGCAGGAAACATTTTGGGTCAAAGGTTTTCTGAGTTGTTTACTGGCCTTATTCCTCCACTGGGAGTACTACATAACTAGTAGCCTATTCCAAATTTATATCTCCACTTCTGAGAGTCAAAGCTAGAGTCTGTCCCATATACAATATGGAGTTTCCATTAATAACAGGACGCTGGCACATTCTAGAGATTGACTCTCTCCTCCTGATTTTCCTTCTGTTTCCCCTGCTCTCACTACATTTAATCACACCCCTCTACTTCTCATATCCTCTCCCACCCAGTTTCTTCCTTCCATTGACCTCCAATATCTATTTTGTTTTTTATTCTGAGAGAGATTCAACAATTCTCCATTAGGCCCTCCTTGTTGTTTGGCTTCTTTGGGTCTCTTGATTATAGTGTGGTTATCTATACCCTATGGTTAATATCCACTTAAAAGTGAGTATATACCATGCATGTATTTTGGGTCTGGATTACTTCACTCAGCAGGATATTTTCTAGTTTCATTCATTTGTCTGCAAATTTCATGATGTCCTTGCTTTTGATGGCTCAGTAGTATTCCATTGTGTGAATGAACCATGTGTTCTTCATCTATTCTTCAGTTGAGGGACATCTGAGTCATTTTCAATTTTACAAATCAGGCTGCTATAAACATAGCTGAGCAAGTGTACTTGTGGGATAGTGGAACATCTTTTGGATATATGCCCAGGAGTGGTATACCTAGTTGTTGAAATAGAAATATTCCCAATTATTTCAGAAAATACATTTGATTTCCAGAGGGGTTATATAAGTTTGTACTCCCACCAGCAGTGGAGGAGTGTTCCTCTTGCTCCACAGCCTTACCAGCATGTGCTGTTCTTTGAGTTTGGGATATTAGCCATTATGATGGGTATAAGGTGGAATCTCATGGTTTTTTAGATGTGCATTTCCCTGATGAATAAGGATGTTGAGCACTTCTTTAAGTGCTTCTTGGCCATTCAGATTCCTCTCTTGATAATCCTCTGTTTAGCTCTATACCCCAGTTTTTTTAATTTGGTTATTTTGTTTGTTGGTGTCTAACTTCTTGAGTTCTTTATATATTTTATATATTAACCCTCTATCAATTTTACAGTAGGTAAAGATGTTTTCCCAATCTGTAGGCTGTTGTTTTGTCCTATTTAGTGTCCTTTGACTTACTTAAAAACTTTTCAGTTTCATGAGGTTCCATTTATTAATTGTTGATCTTATTTCTAGAGTCATTGGTGTTCTATTTAGGAAGTTGTCACTTCAACCAACGAGTTCAAGGCTATTCCTCATTTTCTGTTAGTATATATGGTCTTACACTGAGATCGTTGATCCTCTCACCTGACATGCTCTCTGTCTCTGCAACTCTTAGCTCCGCCTTCCTTTTCACTGTCCAATCACAGGCTTTCTGCTGCACTAATATTTTAAAGTTATTGGACAGGGAGAATCTGTGACATATCACACTTTCTGTTTAAATAAAAAATAACTTTTCTTTCAAAATATAAATTGAGCACAACTATTACCATTTTGTAATTTATAAGGTAAAGATAGACCAAACACCCACTACATCATTTTTGTCATTAAGATAGAACATTGTCATCTATCTTAAATTAAAAGACTTATGATTCTATCTTGACATATGTTCTGGCTTTAGATTGTATGCCATCTGAGAACCATCCTCTAAAATCTGTTTTATCAAAGTAAATAACCTGAGTTGGCTATGAGACTATAAGTCTACAACACCATCAGAAATCCAAGAGCAACTAATATTAACTGAAACTATATAGGAAGCCTAACACAGCTTCCAGAACTGAGACAAATTGTAGAGACATCTGCCTACCTATACAGCCCCAGTAAGTCAGTAAGTTGGAATATCCATCTGTCTTCAGTCTTCTGGCCCAGGATCATCTGATAGACCTTAGAGAAACAAGAAATTAAGGACTAGCCTATTCTGTCTCAGCAGAACTAGGGTGTCCTAACCTGTAAATTGTGTCCTTTTTCTTGACAGTATTATGTCTGTAGATAAAATGAGACCATTCTTGCCTAGTAGCTGTCTCACCACAACTGGAGCAACTCCACTGATGCTCAACTTCTTTGTCTCCAAGAAAGGGAATGCTGTCAGAAGCAAACTTGTCTCAACAACAAGTGAATAAATAGCATTAAATGTCACATACTGAGGATTTCTGACATTTTAAAAAAACTACTATCTAGGTAAAGTAATATAGACTGTTCTCTGTTAAACACTCTCAGATATTTCTAATTAAAATATCTGAAAACACCCTAACAATAAACTCAGAGCCATGAATTTGCTATTTGGCCCTTAACTCGCAGGCTTGATCATCTCAAATCAGTTTACAAAAACAGTTATAGAAGGAATGGGTCTAAGCCCTGTACTTTTAATTTTTTTTTTATAAATAGAAGAAATTTATACCAATGAAATCCTTGGTTTTCATTAAAATAATTTCTGTACCAAAATAAATGATCATGATTTCAACTTACTAACAATTATAAAAATTTATTCTAATAGAAATTATGGCTACCTAGGATAACTATCTCCAGCCCCAAAGCCCAGGGAAGTGGGACAATGACTCTTCATAATGTCTTTAAGCTGAATATGGGCATTGAGATATTTTTGAAGAGGGTAAGGGTAGGGAGAATGGGGGAGTTGGTTGGCATTAAAAAGGCCATACCAATGATTGATTTAGTCTCTGATGCCTGTGTTTTGACTGGATCTGTCTTAAGGTCCAAGATATCTGGAGGTCCATGATATCTGGAGTTCAAGCAGGTCAGTTCAGCATGTCTGAGGATGAGATTCACTAAGATTGTATATTCTGTAATATACAAATCTGAAAATAAAATTTTAGTAGCATCAAGATAATTTTTGTTTGATTCTCTGGAATCTAAACCTCTGGGGGTCTCCCTTCATCATATCTGATTCATGTAACTCTGGAAGGTGTATAGACCCTAATCACCTTTCCTAAACATGCCAAAATAAAACCTTTGTCCCAAAATAGCATATCCTTTTGTCAGCAACCAGGAAATCTTCTATCCTGCCCTCCCTTCCAAAGGAATAATAAAACCACAAAACTCAAAATCACGCCCATTTTAAAAGTCAAAACAAATCAAAACAAATAAAGTAAACTAAAATACTATATGTGCCTATTATTAGGCCTTGTCTATTTTGCCAAGCAGGAAAAAAACCAAAGGTTCCTGTGGAGCCCACATCAGACAGAATTTGTGTATCCTGTGAGCCATATAAAGTAATCTTCATGCCATCTTACTGTTCTGCTCTCTGCCTAGAGCAGTCATCTTGTTATACCATCTATCTGTTGATCTCTCTACCTGGAGACACAGACATTAATAATTAATACCTGTTCAAAGCAGGCAATGATTATCACTGCACTCTATACTTGGTATCAGTGACTAATTTTTCCTATCCTAGTTCCAAACTGTGGGCAAAAATATCCAACATGATTCAGACAAAATCTGTATATAAATCTTTCCTAAAAGCAAATAATCTCAATTTTATAAAAATCATAGTTCAATCCATCTTGGCCCTCTTCTTCTGACTCAGAGGAGCCTGCAATTCCCCACAGCAGGGGACCTAGCAGCCTGCTTTGTTCCAATTCCCATGTTTGAGTCCATGTGACTCTCAGTGCTCACTTAAAAAAATAAAATAAAACTGTTTCAGGCTAATAATCTTAAATTTCTTGTGGATTCTTGCCCATCACGTTGGCAGCTCTGTGCTGCCTGCATTTTTATGTTAATATTGCTCTTCCAGGAGGGGCTTTCTGGAATGAAGAATGAGTCACATACTCAGGACTTCTTGTGAACCAATCCCTTAATGAATAAATGGACCAATCATTGGGTAAGTAGGCAGGACTTTCAGGTTGGATGGAGGAAGAAAGGAAGGAGGAGTGAGTTAGGGGATTGGGAACAGGGATAGCATAAGGGCAAGATGTAGCTGCTAGAATTTCTTGGTATCATGGCAGATCCACAAGAATTTACCACTAGAGGAACCAGATTTTAAGGCTATCAGGATTAGGTTTTAGTTGTTGTGCCCAGAGACTGAGTTACCATTGTTTGTGAACTAAATCTGTGTGGTGGTTTTCTTCTTGTGGTGACTCGTCTGGGTTCTCTGAGAAAGGTATGGCAGAAAAGCATGGGCTTGTCTGATGGACACCACAAAGGCTATGGGGTTATTGAAGCATGGGGATGACACGGTAGCAACCCACCTGTGGGAACCTAGTGAGCTGGGAGCAGAGATCGGGAAGCTCTGAGTCAGAATCTCAATGAGATAAAACAGGTTGGCCATTGCCCACCTGTGCATGGCTGGCTGGGCTGCCATGGCAGAGAGTAGGAAGCAGTAGAGTGGGAAGCCTACTGGGCCTTTTGTTATTATTATTTCCTGCAACAGATACAGATCTATCTGCATTCTTCTACATGCAGACATCGAGGTAGAACAGCATGATTTGTTGAAGATGCTTTCCTTTTTCCATTGTATGGTTTTGTACTCTTTGTCAAAAATCAGTTTCTGTTGGTATGTGAGTTCATTTTTTGCTCTTCAATTTGATTCCATTTGTCAACCTGTCTGTTTTTATACTTGTACTTTCTATTACTATTATTCTATACTACAGCTTGAAGTCAGGGATGGTGATACCTCCAGAAGTTCCTTATTGTTCAGTATTGGTTTTAGCTATCCAGTTTGTTGGTTTGTTTTTTCCATCTGAAGTTCAAAATTTTTCTTTCATGATCTGTAGTAAATTGTGCTGGAATTTTGGTGAGCATTGCATTGAATATGTAGATCACTTTTTGTAAGATGGCCATTTTCACCATGTTAACCCTATCAATTCATAACCATGGGGGAATCTTTTCATCTTCTGATGTCTTCCTCAACTTCTTTCTTCAGAGAGTTGAAGTTTTTGTCATACAAGTCATTTACTGGCTTCGTTAGAGTTACAGCAAGATATTTTATATCATTTGCATCTATTTTGAAGGGTCTCCCTACCTTCTTTCTCAGCCCATTAATCACTTTAATAGAGGAACACTACTGATTTATTTGAATTAATTTTGTATCCAAATCCTCTTTCCCCAAATCCTTGAACACTGCTTCTAGGCCATAAAACTCATATTTGTGAGTGATGCCCTCTGTATTTTACAACAGCCTAAATGAGTTCTGTGTTTTCTTAGGACCAGGCCAGCCCAGAAACCCACTGGCATTACATTTACCTCAGTCATTCTCCCTTGTCCATTATCTTGAGCATATTTTTCCAAAATCAACCAAAACCAATCTTAGGATGAAGCCATGTATACTTTGCTGAGCTTCTATGTAGGCATGGCTTAAGCTTTGTTTTACTCACAGGGCTGAGCTAATTGTTATAAGAATTTTTTTCCAAAAATTGTGCTGTGCTTATGTATAGCTAAAATAAAATGATCTTGGTCGGACTCAACATGTCTTGACCCGCCACCAGTTATCTAAATTGGTCACTGTTTCATTCTTACCTCATCCTAATAATTTTTCCTTGCCTCCTGTAAAGCCTGCAGGGACCATCCCACAGACATCTCCTCCCCCATCCTCCCATATTCATGGAAATTAAATAACTTATTACTGAGTGAAGAAGAGAATGAAGAAAAAAATCAAGAAAAAACTGTTTGATTTAACTCTGGAATAAAATAATAATGACAACACAAAAACAAAACTTTTGGGACATATTAAAAGCAGTCCAAATAGGGAAATGTACCAGAAAGAAGGGCTAATGTGGTCAATCATTGGCTGCTTTTCAGAAGAAGCAGTTTCAGTTCCTATCAGCCATATGGCAGCATATAATTACCAACTTCATTTCAATTCTGTTTCAAGGCATGTGATTCTCCCTTCTAACTGCCATGGGCTCTATGTGCATATGCTGGATTTATACATTCACACACACACACACACACACACACACACACACACACACACACACACACGCACACACGCACACATGAATTATTTTTTTTAAAGTAATAGAATATCAATGAATGATTTCATGATACAGTCCAAAATTTGGAAAAGTGAAGGCTAATAAATCCCAATCCTAGTAGCTGGGAAGAAATAAAAAAAATAAAGGAGAAAATTTAATTAAATAGAAACAAAGAAAAAATAAGAAATCAATCAATGGATACTGTTGTCCACCATATTTGCCTGTATAGCCTGAAGGTAGTTATCTCATCAGCTGCAGAAATTTCCCTCACACTAATCATTTTATGCCTGAGATATGAGTGTGAATTAAAGGTGGGCTTCAAATGGAAATGGGTCATGAAAGTCCCTATACTGATACTTTTAAAATTTTCATTTCAGAGACAGCATATTAAAAGTAGAAAGGGGTTTCAGGAGAAACTTAATCAGACCTTCTTCTTCTAAATACTCTTCATATTTCCAGGTTTACACATTAGGATGTTTTCTTTTCTGAGAATTGTAATTTCATTGAGATACTACTAATTAAAATGTATAAGTTATGAATATGAATACACTGATATATAAAATAGAAATTCCTGGTTTGTTTAAAAACCCAGTAGTATCATGGGATGTTTTTATGGAAGATCTCTTGTGAAAGGGCATGTGATATTTTGCTGAAAACAGGCAATGAAGAGGGCATATGTTATTTAAAGCAAATATATATAGATCCCCATAAACAATATAAGGACATTCTTTTATTGCTACACCATATAATGCTTCACTTCTTTCCTGAACTTTACTTCCTAGAGAGAAATTCCAAGTTCTTCCACAGAACTTCTCTGGGTACTCTTGACTGATACTGGCTGCTTCTGATGACTGATTTGACTTGGTGAAGCCTTGTTGTTGCATTACATTAAACTGTCACTACTGATTCATGCTTAGCATTTGTTGCACTGCCTGTATACTGACAATATGTAATGAAATTTTCCCAAAGAACTACTTCTAAATAGGTCCAAAACCCCCATTTCCTATAAATCTTCTTTCTCCCCTACCTCTGATCAGTGGGCTAGGAGGGAGATTGAAGCATTTAAGAATCCTAAGTTAAATAGATTTTGGAAATTCTAAACCTACATATATGTTTGTCTGTGTGTGTGTGTGTGTGCGTGTGTGTGTGTGTATGTATATATTGACACTGAAATAGCTTAATAAATGTCCGTTTGCTCTGACCATGCACTTCCATCAGATAGGAGATCCATTTCTCTGCAAGCAATGGCTTCTGTTTTTGTTTGATAAAATGTTTCACAACACTAAAAGGGGGCCTCATTCCCTATGGTAAATGGTTTTCATATGTTTAAAGAAAACAGTTTGGTAATTATATATAAGTGGCTTTCCATGATGTTTTACAAAATCAAAGATTACATTGTAAATAACTTCTACCCTGCAACAGGAGCGATGTGACTAAAGCTTTTTGACTTTAAACCCCTAAAGAATAATAAAGAGATAGGGAAATTACTTAATCTAAGCTAAAACAGATTGAAGTATGTATTACATGACTACTTGTTAAAACTCAAGGTGCACTGTTGCGGGAAATATTTAAAAAGAATGGAGGCACATTCCTGCTCTAGTGCCAGCACCAGGTGGGCCACACAGCTCAAGCCTGGCCACAGGGATCCTGCCCGGTGAGTCTCACTTGGCAGTTCCTCTGCCCACCATCTCTCAAGGGGTGGGGGTGGACCCCAAGTTCATCTCACTACCATGCAACACCGCAGGCACACTGGGATCAGCCATCGCAACACCCAATTACCCAGTAGAATTAAAACTCTTAAGCATATAATTAGCTAATCAGATTTATGTATCAATAAAAACACAATTTACAAGATGCCAATACGATAATTTGAGAGCCAATTGATAATGATAAAAGCTGCCCACCTAGATTAGACAAATTATTCCAGAATTCTAACCTTTATGATCACATAACCATCAGTGGTGCTACGCCAGTTCACTTCCGTTGCCATCTTCATTCTCCTCTCCCCCCAGATGCCCTCTGCCTCCCTGTTCCCTGTCCAAACACAGGGCTCCTATTTCCCTAATGTAATTGGACAGGGAAAATCCTGCAACAGTGCAGATGGATCCTTCGTGTGTAAAAATCTCCTTCATAAGGAATCCACATCAAAATTTGAATGTCAACAATAGCAAACAGCCTAAAATAAAATAAAAAACATATTCATAGAGAAAAGCATGACAAAACACCCAGAAAAGTATCAAAAGATTTTAAAATATTTATTTATTTATATATTTTAATGATTGTGTGCGTGTGTGTGTGTGTGTGTGTGTGTGTGTGAGTGAGTGTGTGTGTATACCATAGCATGAGTGTGACAGAAGAAAACTTGTTTAAGTGGTTCTGTTTGGAATCAATTTATATTGTCAGCTTTGGCAGCAAGTGCCCTCATATGGTGATACTATCTTGCTAGTTAAAACGTCCTGAGAAAGGTATAATGTATACTTCCATTACTCTATTTACCTAGACATAAAAGAAGCTTATCTTGCTTGCTTGCTTGCTTTTCTTTCTTTGTATTGTTTTTGTAAATTAACATTTTGTTTCGAGTTTCTTTGATATTCATTTCTTCATGCAATATACTTGATCATCTTCTTTCCCCTTCCCCAATTCTTCATGATCCTCCCACATTTAACCATCGAACTTGAGGTTTTTTCTCAAACAAAACAAAAGAGAAAACCAACCAAACCAAAATTGACAAACTAAAAAAGGAAAATCAGTAAGATGAAATATACCAAACCAAAATAGAAAGTCCAGGCACACACACACACACACACACACACACACACACACACACACACAAATGTAGTATGGTGATTTATGGACAATTGTCACTGGACATAGTGGCCTTCCCTGGATTGTGACTGTTATAATTAATGATACTCCACCAGAGAAAACTGATTTTTCCTTTTCCTGAAGTTGTCTATTACAAATAATTTCATGGCTAAGGGTATGAATATTTTTCCACTTCTGCTTCTCAGTGCTAGATTTTATCTAGTTTGTATGCATTCATGTTCTCTGGAATAAAATGAGGTACAGAGCTAAACAAAGAGTTCTCAACTAAGAAATATTGAATGGCTGAGAAACACCTACAGAAATGTTCAACATCCTTAGTCATCAGCCAAATGCAGATCAAAACAACCCTGAGATTCCGTCTCACACCAGTCAGAATGACTAAGATAAAAAACTCAGGTGACAGCAGATGCTGGCAAGGATGTTGAGAAAGAGGAACACTCCTCCATTGTTGGTGAGATTGCAAGCTGGTACAACCACTCTGGAAATCAGTGTGGCCATTCTTCAGAAAATTGGACATTACCTGAGGATCCAGCTATACCACTGCTGGACATATACCCAAAAGATGCTCCAAAATATAGCAAGAACACAAGCTCCACTATGTTCATAGCAGCCTTTTTATAATAAACAGAAGCTGGAAACAACCCAGATGTCCTTCAATAGAGGAATGGATACAGAAAATGTGGTACACAATGGAGTATTACTCAGCTATAAAAAACAATGACTTCATGAAATTCTTAGGCAAATGAATTAGAAAATATCATCCTGAGTGAGGTAACCCAATCACAAAAGAGTATACATAATATGTATTCACTGACAATTGGCTATTAACTCAAAAGCTCAGAACACTTCAGATACAATTCACAGACCACACGAAGCTCAAGAAGAAGGAAGACTAAAGTGTGGATGCTTCAGTCCTTCTTAGAAGGGAGAACAAAATACTCATGGTAGGAAATACAGAAAAAAAATGTGGAGCAGAGACTGAAGGAAAAGCCATCCAGAGACTGCCCCACCTGGGGAATCTATCCCATACACAGTTACCAAACCCAGACACTATTGTGGATGCCAAGGAGTGCATGCTGACAGGAGCCTGATGTAGCTGTCTCCTGAGAGGTTCTGCCAGAGCCTGACAAATACAGAGGTAGAGGCTCACAGCCAACCACTGGACTGAGAACAGGGTCCCCAATGGAGGAGTTAGAGAAAGGACTGAAGGAGCTGAAGGGGTTTGCAACCCCATAGGAAGAACAACAATATCAACCAACCACACCTCCAGAGTTCCCAGGGACTAAACCACCAATCAAATAGTACACATGGAGGGACTCGTGTCTCCAGCCACATATGAAGCAGAGGACGGCCTTGTCGGGCGTCGATGGGAGGAGAGGCCCTTGGCCCTGTGAAGGCTAGATGCCCCAGTACAGGGGAATGCCAGGGTGGAGAGGGAAGGCGGGAGTGGGTGGGTGAGTGGGGGTACACCCTCATAGAAGCAGGGGGAGGGGGAATGGGATAGGAGGAATTCCAAGGGGGCCCAGGAAAAAAGATGTATGCATTTAGGTTTTGTGCATTTCTGTCACAGTCTCTGGAAGTTCATATGTATATCACCTTTGTTGTGTCTTGAAAATGCTCTTTTCTTGGCATCGTCCAGCTCATCTGTCTCCTACATTTCTACCTTCTCATGTCCATATTCCCTGTGCTTGGAAAAGAGGGGGATTGGTAAAAAAATAATCCATGTAAGATAGCTTCTTTAACCATGCATAAGTTAAAGTATACCCCAGCAAACCCATGTGATCATGACATCCCTCTTGTTCCTTCTCAATCTCTCCCCTAACTTCTTCTATCTTGATTCATTAAATTGTGTTCTAACTTTAGGAATGTTCCCTTTCTGATGTCCATCTTCCTAAATAACTACCAGTTAAATATAATAGTAGTAAATTTCCATGGATTATCATGGAAATGACAGCATAAATTCTTTATTAATCTTCTCTAATCCTTACTTAAGCACCTGTACAGGCACTCTGCTATATTTTTCAACCAAGTTAGTACATTTCTTTAATTTTCTGTTTGATTTTACCATGTGATTTTTTTAAAAAGTCTTTTATTTCTAATGAATCAAGAGAGTCCTGCAGTATAATATGTATCCTCCTAGGTACCAGTATTCACACGTGTGCCCCAATAGGTCAGTCTGATAAGGAACCAATGAGAGAGAGAGAGAGAGAGAGAGAGAGAGAGAGAGAGAGAGAGAGAGAGAGAGAGAGAGAGAGATCCTGCCTTATTGAACATTTTAAGAAGGTAAAACTCATGAAGGTATTATCTTTGTATTCAGAATGTTGAGGAAAGATCCTGAAAAAAAGATTTCATTATAAATTAAATTCTACACCAATGGTTCTCAATCTTCCTCATACTGAGATTCATTATGAGTACATTTCCTCATGTTCTGTTGACCCACAACAATAAAATGGCTTTGTTGCTACATGATAACTGTAATTTTGCTACTGTTATGAATCATAGTGTAAATATCTGATATGCTGGATTTTTGTATGTGAGTCCTGTGAGGATTTGAACACACAGATTAGGCACCATTGGTCTTCATAGGATTTCCACTGAGGAGAAGCAAACAAAAAAGGAGATAATGTAAAAGTAATCATCAGATGATGCCAGTCATTCTGACATTGACCAGAAAGCATTAGAAATCAAAGCCTTGGGAAAAGTCATGTGAATACAGATACATACAACTGAATCTGGTCAGAGGGGTTCTATTGGTGCCAATGAAGAATCTTAGCTGAGATCACAAGTATCTATCACTTTGTGACTGCTGAGGATTCAACAGGTCCAGAAGCTGAGTTCACTGTGAACCCTTGAGCAACCTTAGAGCAGAATAATACCCAGACTTTTGGTAGCACACACACCTGAAAAGTGATTTGGTTGAACAAGAAAAATTTGCATGAAGGGCTCTCTCACTTCTTTGAGAATTGTTGTACATTAAGGGAGACATCTTGATTGTCTCAACAGAGTTCAGTTCTTCTTCCTTCTTCATTCGACAGGTCAGGAGAGTCAACTGCTTCCTCATCCCCAGTTTAGGGAAGCCATCTGACACCCAAATATATTCAATATTTGTCTCTCATCCCAGGAGATAACAACTTCTTCTAATTTCAGGTTCTTTCTCTGAACTTACATTGACTCAGTTACCCTCTGCCTCTACCTCCCTGGGAGCCTCAGCCAAACTCACTTGCACCTTAAGTAGTGAGCACAGCACCTACACCATTGCATGATACCAGCAACAGCTACTCAAGGTTGCTAAGTATGTGATGTATCTTAGAAAAGATAGAAGCCACAGCAAGAGTGATGGGATCCCTGATCACTTCTCTGGATCCAGCTCTGGAGCTGATTGCTACCTAAGCATCTCCAATATTCAGCCTAAGGATGAAGTTCTCTACATCTGTGGTGTGGGTGATACCATTAGAGAACAATGCGTGTCACCACAGTGAGCAAGATGAAGGAGGAGACAGGACAGGAACTATTTTTCTCACTTCCTTACAAGGTATTATCTATCAGATATCTATCAGATCTTTGCATTGTAGACTCTTGATATTGTTTGGATTCACTGATATTTTGTGTTTTAATAATTATGGCTTCTGACTTCCTACCATGGTCCCTGTGTTGCATACAGTCCTTTCATAATCCCAAATCAATACATTCTACCTTTAATTCTTGTTTCTTAGATATGAAAAAATAAATGCTGTTTCTTGTCATACATAATTTTGTTGGGTATAGAACTGTAGATTCATTATCATAGTCTTTATGACTGTGAAATATATTGCTCTGAACTATTCTGACTTTTAAAGTTTCTATAGACACATTGAGTATTATTCTGATGGAAATTTCTGTATATCTTACCTGAGTTCACTTTTCTTGTAGGTTTCAAACCACTTTCTTGGTTATATATCTAAGTTTTCTAATTATTATATGCCATTGAATTTCTTTTCTGTTTTTGTCCCAGTTAGTGTTCTGTGTGTTCATTTTATCTGTATGAATATGTCATTTATTGGTTTTTAGAAGTTGTGCATGTGTTTGTGATCTTGTTGAAGATATAGTCTGTGCCATTAATTTGAAATTCTTCTTTCTCATCTATGCTTCTAATGCAGAGGTTTATTTTTCCTCTGTGTTCCCTATTTCCTGCATGCTCCTTTCATATCTCTCAGTCTCTGTCTCCGTCTCTGTCTCTCTTTATCTCTCTAACTCTCTCTCTCTCTTTCTCTGTGTGTGTGTACGTGCATATGTGTGTGTGTGCTTAATTTCTTAATTTTTTTATTATTTGCACTGGATCTTTTATTTTGCCTTAAAAATTGATATTCTATTTCTGTTTCATTCACTCAGTTGGTAAGCTTTTCTTGTGTATGCTCTAGGTGGGCCCTTGGGCTCTTCAGTTTCATCTTCCATTTGTCTAGAGTTCCCTTTAGTATCTTTCTGTTCTGATTGAATTCTGCTCTCAAGTCTTAGATAGTTTTTGGATTTCTATCAACCATATGTTTGTCTTTTCTTGGACACATACCAGGCATTTTTTTGTCCTTAATTTTTTTCTTCCTGCTTGATTTTATTTAGCTGTTTCTTTGTTTCTTCTCTTTTAAAAATATTTTAAATGAAATATTGTGTGTGTGTATGAGTCAAACCACGCTGAGTTAATGTTTTACCACACAAAATGTCATCACTAGCATCCAAGTGTACAATCAAGACAGAAAACATGGAAAATAAGATAAAGAAATGAGAATAGCATCAGCTTGTTTCCACATGTGAAACTACAGTAAAATGGAATTTTATCACACTGGGTGCTTAAGAATTACCATTTGATGTTTCTATACAGTTAAATTTGATAATCATTAGAAAGCCACTTTATCTTCTGAGAATTTTGTATTGCCTCCTCTTATTCTTTTGACCACTATATACTGATAGACTTGTTGGGTTTTTTTCTTTTTTCTTTTTAATTACTACTCTTTTTTTGTAAATGCAGTGCTTCAAAATACTACATCAAAGATCTAATAGAAGACAAATTTCAAATGATAATATAGAATATAGTTAATATTGCATGTCTGTAATAACTTATATTTAAAAGTTCAGAAACATTTTAAGAATATTCAACATAAATAAACACATTAGAATTTTTCAAATCAAACGTTTGAAAACTGCTCAGATTAAAATTATGTTGCTATGTCAATTATACCTAAATCAAATTGTAATGTTACATTAACATTTATTTTACTGTGAAATAAAAATTATAGCTAAGGTAATTTTTAATGGTGAAAATAAAACAAGAAAATTATTGATATAAATAAAGTTACAGTTATTATTTTAAGCCAGTTACTATTTTAAACCAGGTGAATGTCATGTTTTTTTTTTAAATGAAACATAGAAACATACATTTAAAATAATAACTTTCTTTGTATAGTTCTTTTTGTTTCTACTTGGTTGATTTCAGCCCTAAGTTTGATTATTTCCTGCCTTCTACTCTCTTTGGTGTGTTTGCTTCTTTTTGTTCTAGAGCTTTCAGGTTTAGTGTTAAGCTGCTAGTGTATACTCTCTCCAGTTTCTTTTTGGAGGCACTCAGAGCTATGAAATTTCCTCTTAGCACTGCTTTCTGTGGCCCATAAGTTTGGGTATGTTGCATCTTCATTTTCATTACATTCTAAAAAGTCTTTAATTTCTTTCTTTCTTTCTTCCTTGACCAAGTTATCAATGAGTAGGTTATTGTTCAGCTTCCATGTGTATGTAGGCTTTCTGTTGCTTTTGTTGCTATTGAAGACCAGCCTTAGTCCATGGTGATCTGATAGGATGCATGGAATTATTTTAATCTTCCTCTATCTGTTGAGGCTGATTATATAGTCAATTCTGGAGAAGGTACCATGAGGTGCTGAGAAGGTATATTCTTTTGTTTTAAGATGAAATGTTCTATAGATATCTGTTAAATCCATTTGGTCTATAACTTCTACACTTTCAATGTGTCTCTATTTATTTTGTGTTTCTGTGACCTGTCTATTGATGAGAGTGGGGTGCTAAAGTTTCCTACTGTTATTGTGTGAGGTGCAATGTGCATTTTGAGCTTTAGTAAAGTTTCTTTTATGAATATGAATGTCCTTGCATTTGGAGCATAGGTGTTCAGAACTGAGAGATCATCTTAGTGGATTTTTCTTTGATGAGAATAGTGTCGTTCCTTATCCTTTAAGATATTTTTGGTTGAAAGTTGATTTTATTCGATATTAGAATGGCTGCTGCAGCTTGTTTCTTGGGACCATTTGCTTGGAAAATTGTTTTCCAGCCCTTTACTCTGAGGTAGTTTACTGTCTTTGTTACTGTGGTATATTTCCTGCATGCAGTAAAATGCTGGGTCCTGTTAAAATATCCAGTCTGTTAGACTGTGTCTTTTTATTGGGAAATTGAGTCCATTGATGTTAAGAGATATTAAGGAATAGTGATTGTTGTTTCCTGTTATTTTTACATTTATATGGCTATCTTCTTTTGGGTTTGTTGAAAGAAGATTACTTTCTTGCTTTTTCTAGGGTGTACTTTCCCTCCTTGTGTTGGTGTTTTCCAACTATTATCCATTGTAGGGCTGGATTTGTGGAAGGATATTGTGTAAATTTGGTTTTGTCATGGAATATCTTGGTTTCTCCATCTATGATAATTGAGAGGTTTGCTAGGTATAGTGGCCTGGACTGGCATTTGTGTTCTCTTAGGGTCTATATGACATCAGTCCAGAATCATCTAGCTTTCACGGTCTCTAGTGGGAAGTCTGGTGTAATTCTGATAGGTCTGCCTTTATGTTACTTAACATTTTTCCCTTCCTGCTTTTAATATTGTTTCTCTGTTTTGTGCATTTGATGTTTTGACTGTTATATGACAGGAGAAATATCTTTTCTGGTCCAATCTATTTGGAGTTCTCTAGGTTTCTTGTATGTTTATGGGCATCTCTTTCTGTAGGTGAGGTAAATTTTCTGCTATAATTTTATTGAAGATATTTACTGGCCCTTTAAGTTGGTAATCTTCACTCCCTTCTATAGCAATTATCCTTAGGTTTGGTCTTCCCATGGTGTCCTGGATTTCCTGGATGTTTTGGGCTTCAAGCTTTTTGCATTTTGCATTTTCTTTGAGTGTTGTGTCAATGTTTTCTATGGTATCTTTTGCACCTGAGATTCTCTCTTCTGTCTCTTGTATTCCATGGGTGATGCTTGCATCTATGACTCCTGATCTCTTTCCTAGGTTTTCTATCTCCAGGGTTGTCTCCCTTTATGATTACTTTATTGTTTTTATTTCCATTTTTATATCCCGTATGGTTTTGTTCAATTCCTTCACTTGTTTGGTTGTGTTTTCCTGTAATTCTTTAAGGAAATTTTGTTTTTCCTTTTTAAGGGCTTCTAGCTGTTTTCCTGGGTTCTCCTGTATTTCTTTAATGGAGTTATTTACGTCCTTCTTTAAGCCCTCTATCATCATCATGAGAGGTAATTTTAAATCGGAGTCTTGCTTTTCTGGTGTGTTGGTGTATACAGGGTTCACTGTGGTAGAGGATCCGGGTTCTGAAGATGCCAAGTAGTCTTGGTTTCTGTTGCTTATGTTCTTGCCCTTGCCTCATGCCATCTGGTTATCTCTCTTGTTAGTTGGTCTTGCTGTCTCTGACTGTGGCTTTTCCCTCATCCAAACCTTTGTGTCAGCACTCCTGGGAGACCAATTCTGTCTAGGAGGAATTTAGGTATAGAGAGTTGTGGCACAGGGTCAGCTCCAGGGTGCAGATGGAAACTGGAAGGATCCTGTCCCTGGCTGCTCTTTGGTTCCTGTGTCCTGATGACTCTGTGAGGGTCCCCCTTGGGCCAGGAATTTGAGCAGAAGTGGTGATCTTACCTCTGCTCACAGGTGTGTCAGCACTCCTGGGAGACCAGCTCTATCCCAGGTGGTATTTGAGTATGGAGTGCTATGGCACAGGATCAGCTCTGGGTGCAAATGGAAACTGGAATGGCTAATTGAAATATTTTTTCATGTACAATATTCTGATCATAGTTTCCCCCATAGCAACTCCTCACAGATTCTTCCTACAACCTCACACTCCTGAATCAACACAATTTACTGTTCACTTATTACAAAAGAAACAGGTGTCTAATAAACAAATTTAATGAAAAATTAAAGACAAATAGAGTTTAGGACCAAATGAATATATAGGAAAAAAGAAACAAAAAGCATATGAAATCCATACTTCCCTAAGGACTCAAATAAATCTATTAAAACCATAAAATTTGGATTCTTAATATATAAGAAAAATAACTTAAAATGAAAAAGCCCAGAAAAGAATTAGGAGATGAAAATCATCTCAAAAATACCATTGAATTTGTTTTGTGTTTGCCATCTTCTATGTGGTATGAATCTGCTTTTAAGTGTTGTCTGCATACCTAGTAATATTTGGTTAGAAAAGATACCTAAATTTTTGCATGCAATTCTCAAATGGAGATAGCTTCTCTGTCACAGGTAGTGAATTGTGGCCACATCCCCTCTCAGCAGTGGTACCACATATGGCTTAGACTTGTGCATACTGCCAGGGTGTCTGCACTCATATGAGCATCGGTCCTGATACATCTAGAGGGCCTTGTTTTCTTGGTGTACTTTACTGTTGTTTTAGGTAGCAGAGAAATGGAAATTAAAACAATTTTGAAGATCTTACCTCACTCAGACTGAGCAGAATCAATAAAACAAATGGCATCACATGAAGCAGATGTAGCAAAAGGAGAATATTTTTTTCAATACTGACACTGTGATGGTTATCCAGAAAACTAGAATTAATCTACCCTGAGAGATAAACATCCCAATCTTAGGCATATTCTCAATGGTCTCTACATCCTAGTTGAAAGATATTTGCATTTTTAGGTTCATTGCTGCTCTATTCATAATAGTCAACAATAAGAAGAAATGCATTTGCAACAACTGATGAGTGGATAATGAAAATGAGGTACACAGTGGATATTATTCAGCTTATGAAAAATAAGACTATTCAATGTGCAATTAAATAGATTAAGCTAGAGAAAAATAGTCCTTAGTGAGGTAGTCTATGTATCAAAAAATAAATATTGTATTTTTCCCTTATATTTATATGTTAACTTGTAAGTTTCTAATCTGTGTGACACAAAGTAAATATTCACAGAAGATCAGGGAGGAGCAGAACATATCCCAAGAAAGGGGAAATGGAAGATAGATAGTGTTGCGTAGAGTAAAAAGAGAACCTGGAATAGAAGGATCAAATAGTGAAGGAATATGATAAATGAGTAAAGGTGACTTATGAAGAAAGATAACTAATATTAAAGTCATCTTGAAAAGTCTTATGGAAACCCATTACTGTATAGTTTTCCTAAAATAAATACATGTGGGAAACAAATCTAAATGATGTTATCGTATGATTTGGAATAGAGTGCCCCAAGAATGAAACATGTTTTACTTAGTCTTTAGCCATCAAGTTTCCATGGAATCCCTAAATATCACAAAATAGTGCCAAGGCTATTGATTGCTATCCGCAGCCTGAAAGGTTCTACTACTTATGAAAACATTTTCCAATGTTATTGAGCCCATGTCTAACTAGAAGCTTCTCCCCTAATGACTTGGATTCATGAGGCTAAAAGGGATTCTGCACACAATCTCGGTAGATAGGTACCTAACATCCAGATACAAATGTTGAAACCTAAAAAGGTGATCTCTGTGTAAAATATATTAGTGTAATGCTGTCACAAATGTTATAGGAATAACCAACAACTTTGATTGGACTTAAGGGTCACTCTATAAGATAGAATTTATACCTGACACTGAGAAAGTGGCAAAGGAGCTAGGGCTATATAGCTAACAAGCCTATTTTAACATTATTATTCTGTTAAAAGAATATGGCAATCAAATGGCATATTGTTATCCTGGGTGATTACTGCATCCTTCAAACTTCATCAGAGAAATTTCTTCTAGCATTGGATGGGACTCAGCCTGGATACTTACATTTGTACCATGTACTGACAGTGAGAGACTTTGGAACACTGAGCTCTAAATGGGATGCTTTTATCAAACACTTCCTCCCAAGAGTCAGAGACCTATATAGAAGAAGATGTAGAAAGATCAAAAGAGCTAGGAATGATAAATTACACCAAGGAAACTGTGTCTTCCAGACGTAACAAAACTGATGTATATATGAAGTGATAGAAACTGGGAAATTCACAGAAGCCTGTACAGATTTAAGGTAGACAGGGTCCCAGCCCTGAGGACAAGGAGTTCCATTCCTAACCAAGAAGATATTTGAAATTAATACTTGTGAAAATCTGTGAAGGAGCAGTCTCTGTCCAGGTAGTGTCCCTAAGAGACAGGAACATGAGAACAAAATAGGGCTCCTGTGACTTTTCAACCATACCTGAGTCTCTATTACAGTAGATCACACATAATGGGGTCCTGCCACACTGAAGACACACAACATGATGCCAAGTTCATAGAGTTGCCAGCTTCCTACACTTTGTCCAAAAACACATTATCAGGGCATGCTGTTACTCATATATACTCTCACATGACACAGTTTGCATGGCATTAGGGACCATTGAATGATAGTGGGATATGTCCTTAGCTGGCTGTATAATGTATGCATATATGCTGATGAACTGCTACATTAAAATAAAACTGCGCCTTAATGCTGTTATGTGGTGTCTACTCATTGTGACTCCACAGCCCTTACTCTCCAAGCCACCAGAACAATGCCACACAGTTGGCATAGGAATAGGGACCCCCAAAGAAGAAAAGTTGGATGAGCAGATGTAGTTGCTATTCCTGGGTGTCAACTTGAGTATATCTGGAATGAACTACAATCCAGAATTGGAAGGCTCACCTGTGATCCTAATCTGGAGGCTGGGAGATACAAGTTTCTGATCTGGATCTTGCCATGAAGATCTTGAGGTATAGTGGCTATGATTCCCAGAAGACTAAGGCAGGGGGATCTCTGAGTTCAAGGTCATCTGGGAGAAAGCAAGTCCCAGATCCAGTTGTGGTGGCACACACCTTTAATCTGGGTCACACCTTCTGCCAGAGGACTACATAATGACATTGGAAGAAGAAAGATTGACTCTCTCCTTTGCCTGCTTGCCTTGTGGGAATGGGCAACTGTTAGATCTTTGGACTTCTATTCACAGCTGCTGCTGATCATTGTTGGGGAGTTGGACTACAGACTGTAAGTCATCAACAAATTCCCTTAGTATATAGAGACTACCCATAAGTTCTGTGACTCTAGAGAATCCTGACTAACACAGAAGACCTCTCTGGTAAATAAGGGCAATGAGTCTTCTCATAGGAAGTGAACACGAATGTAATTGACCATATTGAAAGGGATACCAGAGTGCAGGTCCTGTAGCAAGATCCTATAGATAACCAATGGAGGTGATCTTGCTTCCCACCACCACAACACCCCCACTAACAGTAAGTTGAGGTTTTATTTGTATTTTCCGAGGAGTGGAAAACCTACCTGGTTACCTGGCCAAGCCATCAAGCCATACACAGAGAATGGAGAGACTGATGGTAATAACAGACAACTTGTTACTGGAAAAGGATCCAGTTCAGAGAGATAACACATACCCAGGGACACAGAATAATCAGAAAACAGGAAGACCCCAGATGCAGAGACATCATCATCAATGCAGATGACCTTCACAGGCTCCCCTCACAATTTGGGGAGCCCTTTAACCTTAATGACTCAGGCCAAAAACACATCCCTAGTGGATCTGGGACAGAACTTTATACCCTATTTCTGCTTATGTGTGCCATTATTTCTGCTAATTCTCATGCCCAGTCTTAGCCTTTGTTGTAGGCTTCAGTTGACCCCCTTCCTTTCTAATGCTAGTATCCTAGGACTCTCACTTGTCAACCATCTACAGTGGCAACACTGAAGTAAATAAACCTTACTAAACAGTTAATTCATCTATGTCTTATCCTTATCATGGTTAGTTCCATCTAGAGTTCAGTTTGATTAGCTACTTTTGTCTACAAGAAGATCCTTGCCATGACAAGATAATCACAGGAGATATCGACAATTGGATAAACATACAATACCAAGGGAGGTGGGTATACACAGAGGCACAATCCCCAACTCTGGCTTATGGTACCAAGGAAAACCCATTCAGGACCAGATTCATGGCCAGTATCAATGGCACCTTTCCTGTACAAGGTTTAAGTGTTTCCCTGATACTCACTACAATCTCTCACCCAGAAACCCACTATTTATATGCTGATTACAATCTCTGTAGAGGTTGAGATATCTGCCCTGAATGGGTCCTACAATTGCAATAGCATTTGTCTACCCTTAGTCTTGTAAAATTTGCTCTTGTCATAGACTTCTGGGGTCATAACAAGAGATATGTCTACAAAATCTACCCCCTTATTTTCTATAGGATCCAATGTCTAACCAATGTTGGCCACCCTGATCAGTTTAAGGCTTTCCGTATATCTGTGGTCCATAGCCCTGTTTAGATTTCAGACCTTTTGTGGTGATGCAGAGAGCTAATTTTTATGACTCCACTTATGAAGAAAACAATTCCCAGCTTTTGAAAAGGGCCTCCACTCCTTCAACAGAACTCATTGGGGCCTGTCATTAACCTTATCTATACAGAACATGCCTATATCTGGCCACCCTTCATTTTTCCTGCCACTGTTCTTATTTAGTGAACCTACTCTTTACTGCTCTGAGGTAAACTGTTCCCTCTCCCCATGCTGGGATTCTAATTATGATAACACCACCTTATTGTTATGCCACCTCCCACTTGTAGGACTTCCTGTTAATGGTACAGAAGGATGGCAAAGTGGCATGACTTTCAGTAAAAACTCCCTACTGTATTACAAAGATGAAAGAGACTGTGGTATCTCAGCCATAATAGCAATTATAGCCTTGGGTTTGACTGCCATAACAGCAACAACTGCAGCACTTTCCCTGCAAAATTCTGTACAGACAACAGCAACCTTAAACAATATATAAATGCTAATAGTCAAAACTTTTCATAAACAACTCCATGTTAATTAACTCCTCCAAATAGGACTGCTTAACCTTCATCACAAAGGTGGTATTTTATATAGGATGAGGTAAATGACGTCTGAAATTTAGCTCAGGTAATCTGAGACCCCTGATGTACCTCTATTTGTGTCTTCCAATATCACACACATTGTAACTACTCGTCAGCCCTAAAGATTCAGAGAGTACCTTGTTGGGACATGGAATCATTTCTCACTCATCCTTTTCCAACAGTTACATCATAAAATTCTCAAATTAATGACACCAGGGTGGACAAAATAACCTTGTCTGAAATGACTGACTTCTTTAAAAGGGAGGCAGAAAATTTCAACACTATGTTCTCAACAGAAAAACTTGTTGTATATGTATTGTTCCTCCTGTGTTTTGGGGGAGGCATTATAATCAAGAAGGTCATTTTCCATATAAAAACCCAAATAAATACTCAAAGAGTGCTATTAATGGAGCCATGGAGCCTTGTGATAATAGAAAAGGGCAAATATGAGGGAGCAGTCTCAGCCCAGATGGTGTCTCTAAGAGACAAAGAACCTGTAAATTATAAATGGCTTCTGCAACTACTTGAGCATACCTGAGACTCAAGTATACTAGACAACACATAATGGTGTCCCAGCACACCAGAGACACACAAAATGGTGCCAAGCCCAAGGAGTAGTCTGCTTCCTGCCCTTTGTCTACAGACACACTGCCAGGGCATGTTGTTTCTCAAGTATACTCTCCATCTGATGTGCTGTTTGTATATCATTCAGGCCCATTGGATAATAGCATGATGTGTCCTTAGCTGATAGAATGTTGTGGATATATGCTACCAAACTTCTGAATTAAACTAGATATGTAACCTGATGTTGGTCTCCAGAGTCTGCTTTCTGAGTAACTTGTTGTGACTGCCACCCTCTCCTCCAAAGTAACCAGGAAAACCCCACAAATCTGTTTTTATGATGCATAAGTTACTCTCCAGAACATGCCCCTAGACTGGAATATTTTCCTAAAACAAAATATAGTGTCTCTCTCTCTCTCTCTCTCTCTCTCTCTCTCTCTCTCTCTCTCTCTCTCTCTCTCTCTGTGTGTGTGTGTGTGTGTGTGTGTGTGTATGTGTTTACTTTTTTTTTGCTCCATTTTGTCATTTTGTCTTATTGGTCTTTTATTTTTTGTTTTTGAGGTTTTTCAAAGAGAAAAGCTAGATGATAGATAGATAGATAGATAGATAGATAGATAGATAGATAGATAGATAGATAGATACATACATACATACATACATACATACATACATACATACATACATAGCACTTTAATTTGAGGGAGTAGAGATTTGGGAAGAAATTTGAGGAGTTAAGGGAAGTGAAAACATAATCAAAATACATTTTATGAAAAAAATTTAAATATATTCTATTCCTTCAAGTTGGCTTTCTTTTTCTATATTCATAGATTTGTTTTTTACACAGTGCCTCAGATTTTGCTTGAGATATTTATTTCAACCTTCATCAAGACCTGAAATTGTGTTTTTTGTGTCTTTTAATATTGGTGAAGTTTTTGTTTGACATCCTGAGTTTCTAATTTCTAATTTCATTTCATTTTGGCTTTTCATTCTTTCTTTAAGTCAACTTTTTCATCCCTAGTTATTTCCATTATTATATTAAACAGCTTATGTTCTTACAGTCAACATTAATGCATTTATTCATTTCCCCTTTAGGGTCTTTGAATATGATCATAATTGATAGCTTGAAGTCATTGTGCTTCGGCTAAATTGATTTCTCAGGCCCTAACACAATAGAAGATCTTGATTTGATGAGGAAACCTATTGTAGTGGCTTGGCCTAATGCTGCTTGTATTCTAATGCTAATTTGCCCACCCTTGAAGACTGGTGCCCTAGAGAGGAGAGAGTCTGTATATAATATGCTGAGTGACCATTACCCCAGTTAATTGTGATTGGCAAATAATGATGCCAAAAGCCAATATCTGACAGAAGAGACATAGTGGGGGTTGAAGTTTTATGCGATTTGGTCAGAGAAAACCATGAGGAAAGAATGATGAAAAAGAAGCTGTGATGGAATAAAGTAAGGATGTGTAGGAGAAGAGAAAGGACAGCAGCTATTGGTTAGATAAGCCATAAGAGCCCTAGGGCTGACCAATTGGAACAAGGGGCAACCTAGATGAAACATAGTAAGTAATAATTTGGAGTTGTCATTAGGAAAGTAGATTCTAACAGCATGGAGGATAGCACAGCTATTGTGCTACCTAAGGTGTATTGTAAATTTAAAGGCTGTGTGTCTTTTTTTCTAAATTTGGGAACTCGGTAACCAGAGGCCAGATAGAAACCCCACTCCAGGATTTTTAATAACTTTCTACTACAGTATATTGTCTTGGTTGTTCACGTTTGTATTTCTAGTGCTTTGGGTCTGTGCATCTGTAATTATGATGACTGAAATGTTTCTTGGCATTGATATTTGATCTCATCTTAGTTGTGTGAGTATTCTGGTCTTTGTTGCTGTTACCAAATCTAAGTCTTAGCAAAGTATTTCAGCTGTGGTGTCCCTTATTCTCAGCCAACTGTTTTGGTATACAGTTCCTGTAAACTGTTCTTCAAGTCAGCAGAAAGTTGCAACAGTATATATGAGCTAGAAGAATAAGCTAAAATTGACAGCTGGATAGAACTAGGGAAAGCCTGAGTCCACAAGGAAACCGAGTTGCAGTGTAATGCTGATATCCAGAATGGAGGGGATCAACAGTCAGTCTGCAGTAGGACTAAGGGAAAGTCTGGAGATAATAAAATGGAAAACAGGAATTATTGAGGTTTGGTTTGCTGCTATGTATTATAATGCTAAATAATGGCCCTAGTTGCCTCAGGGTTGAGGAGATCCCCAAGTACACCAAGAGAGGCTATGTAACCTCACCCCCTCACATATGCATAAATTACTGCTGAGTGGTCAATAAAAATCCCTAATGCCTATAGCTAGGCAAAAGACAGGTAGGTAGGGCTTCTGTTGTTGGGCTTGGGGTCTGAGCAGAGACCACAAAGACAACAGAGAGAAGTAGAGAGAGGAGAAGAATCCATGGAGTAGGTGAATCATGAAAACATGCTTAGGAGGACTAGCCAATTGAAGGAAGAGAGGCCCAGGTGGAACATGGTTGAAAGACCCCCGAACTGGGGAGACCCTTGCTCAAATCTCAGGATGGAGCGACCCCCCAAGAACTCACAAAAGACCGTCCTTGCTGCAATCACACGAGGTTTATTCGGGAGCGGTGAGAAGGACCAGTGCACTGGGGTCGAACCCGTAACCTAGGCAGGGGCAGAGGGGTTCGGTCCCCAGCAGCTGAAGTCAGGGGTATTTAAAGGAAGAAAAAACCCCAAGGCAAGGAAGGAATCACAACTCAGGAAAAGGATCATAAAGCAAAGAAAATTCACAAAGCAAGGGGTGGGGAACGGAAAGAATTTGCATTATGGGGAAGTAAGGATTGTTCTAAGCTATTCACAGGTCAGTTGCACAAACATTTCTAGTTCCTGAAACATTTTGCCTCTGGTCCTGAGGCCAGGTCAAAGTCACCCGTTTCTTAGGAGAAAGAATGTCGTTGGGTGGGATTTTTGCCTGGGCATGTAGTTCCTAGGCCCGGCTCCAAGCTTGCTAGGGGGTTTTGCCCGGGCATGTAGCTTCCAGTCTCAGCTCCAAGCCTGTCAGGGGTCTCAACCCTCCTCACAAGAGGGTCAGGTCTTACAATGGCAAGTTATAAATCAGAGTTATTGATAGGAAATTAGATACTAATAGCTTAGAAGGTAAATATCTGCCCAGCTCTAGTACTTTAAAGAATATCATAAATACAAAGGTTTTGTGTCTTTTATCTGGGAATTAAATGATATGAGGTGGGGTAGAAAACCTCAATTAATATTTAATATTTTCCATAACATTTTGATGCCTAACCTATGGCAATTAGATTCCAACTTACAGCCTAAAGAATGCCTGGGTGAAAGGTACAGAAAAGTCAGGCTAGCCAGACAAGAGACCTGATCTATTTCCAAATGAATGAAATCAGACAAAAGCCAAAGCTTTCCAGAACAACACAAGATGAATAGCTGGGAAGGAGATTTCCTAATAAGTAGCAGAAACCAATGGAAGATAGATAGTATGGAAGGTGGCTTTTAAAGAATCCGCTATGGAATTTAAAAACAGCATAGAAGTTCAAGCTTCTCTCAAGTGCAGAGCACAGCAGCACAGGGAGGAACCAGCTCCAGGTTATGCACAGGCTGAAGGCATCCTTGCAGCAGTGAATGGTAAAACAGATGGAGACTTCCTGGAGTCCAAAGCTGTGTGGCTACTTAGTAGTTTCTCCTAAAATTGGATATGCAAATCAACCCAGTTCAGTACTATGGGAATTGATGCTCAGTGCTCATGGTGTAAAGAAATGTATCCTTAGGTTGACTGTTGTGGCCAAAATTGGATGGAAAGCTAAAACACTTCTCCCTGTAAACAAAGGGAAAGAGTTGTGGCTATGCACAGCACAGTATCTGAGCTAAAATACAGCAAATACAGGAGCCAGAAACAGGCACATCTCTGAATTCTAAACTAGCTTGGTCTACATAATAAAGTCAGGGCAGCCCCTCTGATGATAGATACAACTGCTGACAAATTACAGTCTAAAAATCAAAATTACAGTTTTTCCTTAAAAATACTAAGTATGGTTTTGATTAATAATCAGTAGAAATATCCTTAGTAATTAAAAAAAATACACATCAATAGTAAATTTATATTAAAACAAAGGGGAATATAGGTATTTATCCACATAATGAATGTTTATAATTTCAAATTGAAAGATGATGGTTTTTTGTTTCCAGAAAGCATTTTTCCCTAGGAAAGATATGTTCTGCTGGTCAATATAAGAAATCCAGAAACCACTGGACAAAAGAATAAAGAATAATATTGTTAAACTTATTAACTGTACTGCACATTAATTCTCTAGTAGGCAATAGAGAATACAAGTGGTTTTTTTCAGAGGAGATGAAAAAATGAAATAAATACACATGTCATGGAGACAATATGATACTGTTTTAAATTGTAAAAGACAAGGAATTCATGTCAAATGAGGTCTAAATGTGATATGCCATCATAATATCCTACTGAATACATTGACAGACAATGGTCTAATTTAAAATGGCACAGTTTGGGGACTTGCTACCCCCAGTCAACTAACTGTCATGCTACATTGAGCAGCTGGGCTCCATGAGCATATTCCCATGGTGAAACTGGTAACTGCTTTGCCTGGTTCATGGCACATTACCAAAGCCAAAAATGCTGAGAAGTTGCATGGTGACTCAGGAATATACTTATACACTAAATAAAAGGGAATTTAAATAAAATTGAATACACAGGATATTAAATTAAGGGAAATGGGTTGGTAAAGATGAATTAGAGAAAAGGAAGAAGAAGGTGAGGAGGAGGGCAAACCTATAGGAAGACCAGCAGTCTCAACTAACCTGGATCCCTGAGATCTCTCAGACACTGAGCCACCAACCAGGTAACATATATCAACTGATATGAGGCCTCAAACACATAGAGCAGAGGACTGCTGGGTCTGGACTCAGAAGGTCCAAGGGAGCAGGGAGGTCTGGTAGGGTGAGGGTAGGGGAGTGTAGACATCCTCTTGGAGACAGGGAGGAAGTATGGGATGTAGAACAGTCAGAGGGCAGACTGGGAGGATAAAGTCTGTACTGTAAAAAAAAAAAATAAATTTTTAAAAAATTAAAAATAAAAAAATAACAAATTAAATAAAAAACCAAGATCTTTTTCCCCAATCTATGGGTTGCTGTTTTGTCCAATTGACAGTGTCACTTGCCTTACAAAGCCTTTTTAATTTCATGCAGTACCATTTGTCCATTGTTGATCTTAGAGCATGAGCCATTGGTGTTCTGTTCAGGAAATTTTTCCCTGTACCAATGTGGTCGAGTCCCTTTCCCACTTTTCTATTCTATTAGATTCAGTATCTCTGGTTTTATATAGAGGTCCTTGAACCACTTGGACTTGAACTTTGTACAAGGAGATAAGAATGGATCGATTTGCATTCTTCTACATGCTTACTTCCAGTTGAACCAGCATCATTTGTTGAAAATGCTGTCTTTTTTCCACTGGATGATTTTAACTTCTTTGTTAAAGATCAAGTGACCACAGGTGTGTGGGTTCATTTCTGTGTCCTCAGTTCTATTCCATTGATCTTCCTGCCTGTCTCTGTACCAATACCATGTGGAATTCATCACTACTACTCTCTAGTACAGCTTGAGGTCAGGGATGGTGATTTACCCATGAGTTGAGAATTGTTTTCAACATCCTGTTTTTTTTATTATTATTATTATTCCAGATCAATTTGAGAATTGCTCTATCTCTGTGAAGAACTGAGTTGGAATTTTGATGGGGATTGCACTTAATATGTAGATTACTTTTGGTAAAGTGACCATTTTTATTACATTAGTATGAACATGGAGATCTTTCCATTTTCTGGGATCTTCTTTGATTTCTTTCTTCAGAGACTTGAAACTCTTGTCATACAGACCTTTCACTTGCTTGGTTAAAGTCACACAAAGAAATTTTATAACATTTGTGACTATTATGAAGGGTGTTGTTTCCCTAATTTCTTTGTCAGCCTGTTTGTCATTTGAATAGAGGAAGATTACTGATTTAATAGAGTTAATTTTATATCCAGCCACTTTGCTGAAGTTGTTTATCAGCTGGAGGAGTTCTCTGGAGAATTTTTGGGGTTCACTTATGTATACCATCATATCATCCACAAATAATGATATCATGACTTCTTCCTTTCCAATATATATTCCTTTGATCTTCTTTAGTTCTCTAATTACTCTGGCTAGAACATCAAGTACTATAATGAATAGATAGGGGAAGAGTGGGAAGCCTTGTCTTGTCACTGCCCTGTGTCTTGAGGGTTCTGGGTGGGTCCCGTTGAGGAATGGTGCTTGTCTTACCTCTGCTCACAGGCTTGTCCACACTCCTGGGAGGTTAGCTTTTTAGTGGTGCTCTTTGGCTATGGAGCCCTGTGGCACAGACTATGGTCACCAGCCACTGAGGAATTTGTTTTCTGGTCAGGTCTATTTGGAGTTCTATAGGTTTCTTTTTGTTCATGAGTATCACTTTCTTTAGGTTAGGGAAGTTCTCTTCTAAAATTTTGTTGAAGATATTTACTGGCCCTTTAAGTTGGGAATCTTCACTCTCTTCTATACCTATTATCCTTAGGTTTGGTCTTCTCATTATGCCCTGGATTTCCTGGATGATTTGGGTTAGGAGCTTTTTGCTCTTTGCATTTTCTTTGACTGTTGTGTCAATGTCTTCTATGGTATCTTCTGCACCTGAGATTCTATCTTCTATCTCTTGTATTCTGTTGGTGATGCTTGCATCTATGACTCCTTATCCCTTTCCTAGGTTTTCTAAATCCAACGTTGTCTTCCTTTATGATTTCTTTATTGTTTCTATTTCCATTTTTATATCCTAGATAGTTTTATTCATTTCCTTCATCTGTTTGATTGTTTTCCTGTATTTCTTTAAGAGATTTATGTGTTTCCTCTTTAAAAGCTTCTACCTGTTTACCTGTGTTCTCCTGAATGTCTTTAAGGAAGTTATTTATGTCCTTCTTAAAGTCCTCTATCATCATCATAAGAAGTGATTTTAAACCTGAATCTTGCTTTTTGGTGTGATGGTGGATCCAGGACTTGCTATGGTGGGAGAATTGGGTTCAGATGATGTCGGGTAACCTTGCATTCTGTTGCTTATGTTCTTACACTTGCCTCCAGTCATTTGATTATCTCTAGTGCTACCTCCATCACTTTATCTGACCAGAACCTGTCCATCCTATGATCCTGGTTGTGTCAAAACTCCTCTAAGTCCATCTGTCTCTCTGATTCTGGGATTCTGGGATCCTGAGATCCTGAGATCCTGAGTGTGTCAGAGCTCCTGGGAGTCAAGCTTCTTCTGTGACCCTGAGATCCTGGTGTGACCAAGCTCAGGATCCTGTCCTCCTGTGATCCTGTGGTCCTGTGATCCTGGGCATGTTAGAGAACCTGGGAGTGGACCTTCCTCTGGGTTTTGTGGGAATGGATGCAGATTTTGTGCCCAAGGTCTGCTAAATGCACTGGCCCAGACCTGCACAGGCCCAGACCAAAAGGAACCCATGCTAATGGTCAGGGAGGATTCCCGGGGTCCTGGATTCCTCTGGTCCCAGTTACTCCCAGTGTTGGGACAGATGTTGTGTCCTTCTCACCTCTGATCCTGGACATGTTAGAGCACCTGGAAGTGTAACTATCTTGCATCAAAGTGTATTTTTTAAATAAAGATTTTTAGAAAATTGTTTTGTCTGGGTACACAGGTGACATGCAGAGGTCAGGGGATATCTTTGGGTGTTGATATTTGCATTTTACCTTGTTTGAGATAGGCTGTCTTTGTTAGCCATTTCAGTGTTCATCAGGTTAGCAAAACTATGAACTTTTCAGGACATTGTTATTCCTGCCCATCTTATGTAAGGAGGTTGGGATTACAGAAGAGTACACTATTGTAGTTGGTTTTTATGTGAGTTCTGGGGATCCAAACCTAGTGAGTGCTCTTATCCACTAACCATCTCCACGGGCCCTATAAGATAACATTTTATTGGTTATTTTATTTATTTACATTTAAAGTTATCTCCCTTCCCACACCCATTTTCCCCTCCCCCTCCCCCTGCTTCAATGAGGGTACTCCCATACCCACCCAAGCACTCTTGCATCACTGTCCTAGCATTCCCTTACACTGGGGCATGGAGCCTCCAAACAACCAAGGTCCTCCCCTCCCATCAATGCTAGATAAGGCCATCTTCTGCTACACATGCAGCTGGAGCCATGGGTCCCTCCATGTGTACTCTTTGGTTGGTGATTTAGTCCCTGGGAGCTCTTAGGGATCTGGTTGGTTGATATTGTTGTTCTTTCTATGAAGTTGCTAACCTCTTCATCTCCTTCAGTTCTTCCTGTAACTCCTCCTTTGGGATCCCCATGCTCAGTCCAATGGTTAGCTTTGAGCACACACATCTGTATTGGTCAGGCTCTGGCAGAGTCTCTCAGGGAACAGCAATATCAGACTCCTAACAGCAAGTACTTCTTGGCATCATCAATAGTGTCTGGGTTTGGTGTCTACCAATGGGATGGATCCCTTGGTGGGGAAGTCTCTGAATGGCCTTTCCTTCAGTCTCTGCTTCACTCTTTGTCCCTGTGTTTCCTTTAGACAAGAACAATTCTGGGTTAATATTTTTGAGATGGGTAGCTGTGTCTAACCTCTGGATATGGTCTCTACATATTCTATCTCCCCTGTGTTGGGTACAAGATAACTTTTAAAATCCATTTTCCTATCACAAAAGCCTGTACCTCTTGATGCTCTAGAGTGGAATAAGTATGATGAAGCATAAAATGAGCCTGTGTTTTGATCATTTCTGAAAAGCATGGGTTCATGAAGTTTCTTTTACTGTTATAGAAATAATGTCTTCTTGAGAAATCACTCTGCACACTTAGAGAAGAATGAGAAGCTCTTTAACACCTCTTCTCTGGTTGTGTTAATATCTTACTAACTTATCTTTGGGGTTAGCTGACATTCTGACATTTCTTTCAGAGTCTTGTCCCAAGTTATACTTCTAACAATTTAAACAGACATGGGAGACTGTAAACCTGGCAGCTTAGGCAGATAGTTTTACACAGCAGTACATTATATATTGCCAGAATCATTATGTTTTTAATCTTCTGCCACTTGTACTTACTCATTTGCTTTAATGACGATCAAATTTTTCATAAAATATATAATGATTAAAATTTCCTTCCCCCAAACTTTTCAGAGATCCTCCCTAAATCCACACCAAGCAATATCCACACCAATTTTTACTCTCCCTCCTTAGAAAACAGGCTGATTTTCTATAAGATACTCCAGGCCCTGGATGGCTCAATGTCTTAAATATCAGGATATAGTAAAGGGATTTGTTTTAGGATGAAAGTACAGTAAATTGTTGGACCATTTTAGGAAAATGCTAAAAGTGGATTTGTGGAAAAGAGAATAAAACTGCTAAATGAGAAATTCTTGTCCATTATCTTTTCTATTGATTTGGGATCTGCAGACAAGCACTCAGTCATGTGCCCTCACATCTCAGAAGCTTCTTCTTGACAGTAACCAAACATTCCATCTCCCTGATCCACTCTTTGCAGTCTGAATCATTTGTGCTTTTTGGGCCCTCAGATATATGTCAATATGTAACCATGAAAGATATGGGTTTCACATAGTGCTAGCATGCAAAACAAAGGCCTCTTACAGGGAAAGAAAGCACTTCACCAACTGACTTATTCCAAGCACAAACACTTTATATTTGTTCTGGAAAATGAATAATGACAGGGACCTTAGAAACCAGAACAATATGGATGCTGTGGTGAAGATTCTATCCTAGCAGTTCTTGGCAACCAGAGCTCCTGGGACTGTTGAAAGAACAATGGCATAAATGAGATGTACCTCCATTCATCCTCTGTTGGTCATTTCAATGCATATACTTAAGATCTCAGCCAACTCTGGGAGGTGGTGGAGGAAAAACAATGAGAAAAGGTAATGGGAGAAAAGAATCAATGTTCTCCATATGCAAAGTCTCAAAGCTAGTGACCACACTGCTTTAAGAAAAGGAGAGGCCCGGATCTATAGAACACTGAGAGAGAGGAATAGCCTGAGACAGGAGCCTTACAGTTTAGACCTGTGATCTGTGCCATATGGCTCCATACCCAAATAGCACAGGGAAAGAGCCACCCTCCCTGGAGTGTGGACAAACCTGTGACCAGGGAGTAAGGCCAGTACCTCTGCTCAGAGGGACCTGCCTCAAACCTCCAGGACACAAGGACCTACAAGCAGCCTGGGACAGCAGTCTTCCAGTCTCCTTCTGTGGCCAGGGACCCCAGTCTTTGCCACAGAACTCCATAACCAAATAGTGCATGGAGAAGACTAGCATCCAAGGAGTGTAGACAAGCCCGTGAGTAGAGGTAAGACAGGTGCCACTGCTCAGGGGACCCACCTGAAATCTGCGGGACACTGGGACAGAGGAACAGCCTGGGACAGGAACCTTCTGGTTTACCCCTGTGGTCTGTGCCATGCAGCTCCATGCCCAAATAATGCAGGGAAAGAGCTACCCTTCCAGGAGTGTGGACAAGCCTACAATCAGGGGTAAGGCAAGCATCTCTGCTCAGAGAGACCCGCGCAGAACCCTCAAGACACAGGGACTGAGGAGTGGCATTCTGATTTCCTTCTGAGGCCAGAGAGTGGATCCCTTGACACAGGGCTCCATACTCAAGTAGTGTCAGGAGAGAGCTGGTCTCCCAGGAGTGCCGACACACCTTTGAGCACAGGCAAGACCACCACTTCTGTTTAAATTCCTCAATCAAGAGGGACCCTTGCAGAGCCATGAGGACACAGGAACCAAGGAACAGCTGGGGACAGGAGCCTTCTGTTTTCACTCTGCACCCCAGAGCTGACCACAGCTCTCTAAACACAAATTCCTCTCAGAGAGAGCTGGTCTCCAAGGAGTAGTGATGCAAAAGCTTGCAGGAGGGACAAGCCACAGTCAGAGAGAGCAAGACCAGCTAACACCAGAGATAACCAGATGGCAAAAGGCAAGGGCAAAAATATAAGGAACAGAAACCAAGGCAACTTGGCATCATCAGAACTTAGTTCTCCTAACACAGTGAGCCCTGGATACCCCAAGACACCAGAAAAGGAAGACTCAGATTTAAAATCACTTCTCATGATGATGATAGAAGACTTTAAGAAGGAAATAAATTACTCCCTTAAAGAAATACAAGAGAACATAGGTAAACAGCTAGAAGCCCTTAAAGAGGAAATACAGGAAAACCAGTAGCCAACATCAAACTAAATGTGGAGAAACTTGAAACATTCCCACTAAAATCAGGGTCTAGACAAGGCTGTCCACTCTTTCCCTATCTATTCAATATAGTACTTGAAGTTCTAGCTAGAACAATTAGACAACAAAAGGAGGTCAAAGGATACAAGTTAGAAAGGAAGAAATCAAAATATCAGTATTTGCAGATGATATGATTGTATTCTTAAGTGACCTGAAAAACTCCACTAGAGAACTGCCATAGCTGATAAACAACTTCAGCAAGGTGGCCGGATATAAAATCAACTCAAACAAATCAGTAGCCTTCCTCTACTCGAAGGATAAACAGGCTGAGAAAGAATTTAGGGAAATGACACCCTTCACAATAGTCACAAACAACATAAAGTATCTTGGCGTGACTCTAACCAAACAAGTTAAAGATCTGTATGACAAGGACTTCAAGTCTCTGAAGCAAGAAATCGTAGAAGACCTCAGAAGATGGAAAAACCTCCCATGCTCATGGATTGGCAGGATTAATATAGTTAAAATGGTGATATTCACAAAAGCAATCTACAGATTCAAATGCAATCTCCATCCAAATTCCAACTCAATTCTTCATAGACTTATAAAGAGCAAATCTCAAATTCATTTGGAATAACAAAAAATCCAGGATAACAAAATCTATTCTCAACAACAAAAGAACTTCTGGGGGAATCAGCATCCCTGACTTCAAGCTGTACTACAGAGCAAGCATGATAAAAAACTACATGGTATTGGTACAGTGACAGGCAGGTAGATCAATGGAATAGAACTGAAGACCCAGAAGTGAACCAACACACCTATGGTCAAACCCAAACAAACCCAAACAAACAAACAAAAAAAAGAATTGACAACTGGGACCTCATAAAATTGCAAAGCTTCTGTAAGTCAAAGGACACTGTCAATAGGACAAAACAGCAACCAACAGATTGGGGAAAGAAATTTACAAGTCCTACATCCGATAGAGGGCTAATATCCAATATACACAAAGAACTCAATAGGTTAGACTACCGAGAACTAAATAACCCTATCAAAAAATGGGGAACAGAGCTAAACAGAGAATTCTCAACTGAAGAAACTCGAAGGACTGAGAAGCACCTAAAGAAATGTCCAACATCCTTAGTCATCAGGGAAATGCAAATCAAAACAACCCTGAGATCCTCACACAAGTCAAAATGGCTAAGATCAAAAACTCAGGTGACAGCAGATGCTGGTGAGGAACACTCCTCCATTGATGGTGGGATTGCAAGCTGGTACAACCACTCTGGAAATCAGTTTGGCAGACTCTCAGAAAATTGGTCATAATACTACCTGAGGATCCAGTTATTCTACTCCAGGGCATATACCCAGAAGATGCTCCAACATTTAATAAGGGAACATGCTCCTCTATGTTCATAGGAGCCATATTTATAATAGCCAGAAGCTGGAAACAACCCAGATGTCCCTCAAAAGAGGTATGGATTTGGAAAATGTGGTACATTTACACAATGGAATACTAATCAGCTAGTTAAAACAAGGACTTCATGAAATTTGCAGGCAAATGGATGGAACTTGAAAATATCATCCTGAGTGAGGTAACTCAGGCACAAAAAAACAAACAGGGTATGTACTCACTAATAAGCAAAATATTAGCCCAAAAGTTCAGAACACCCATGATTCAATTCACAGCAACTGTTGAACTGAGCATGAGGTCCTAGGTGGAGTAGTTGGAGAAGGGACTGACAGAGCTGAGGGAGTTGGCAGCCCCATGGGTAGGGAGCAACAGTGTCAGGCTCCCTGGTGTTCTCAGAGACTGGACCACCAACAAAAGAATACATATGGAGGGACCCATGGTGCTGGCCACATATGTGGCATAGGAGGGCCATCAGTCGGAGGAGAGGCCCTTGTTTCTGAGAGTGTTAGATGCCCCAGTATAGGGGAATGTCAGGGAGGGAAGTCAGGAGTGGGTCGGTGGGTGGGAGAATACCCTCATAGAGGCAGTGGGATGGGGGATGGGACAGAGGGTTTCCAAAGTGGAGACCTGGAAAGGGGAAAACATTTGAAATGTAAATAAAGTATCAAAAAACCTATAAAAATTCATAGTAAACAAACAAACAAACAAACAAACACCTCATTCAGCTGCTCATGCTGGTGGGGATGTGGAACAAGAGAAATATTCCTCCATTTGCTAGTGGGACTGCAATCTTGTAAATCCTTTGGGTTTACATTTTGGAAATCAACTTTACATTTTCTCAGAAAACTGGGAATAGTTGTACCTGTAGACCAAACTATATCACTCCTCATCATATACCCAAAAGATGCTCCAACATCTCACAAAGACAATTGCTCAACTATGTTCATAGCAGCCTTATTCATAATAGCCAGAAACTTGAAACAACCTAGATGTCCCTCAATTGAAGGGTGGGTAAAGAAACTGTGGTACATCTACACAATGGAATATTATTCAGCTATTAAAAACCAAGACACCATAAATTTTGCAAGCGAATGTATGGAACTTGTTAATACCATCCTGAGTGAGGTAACCCAGCCCACAAGGACATGCAATGTATGTACTCACTTATAAGTGGATATTATACATAAAATACAGGTACCATGTTATATTCCACAGACCCAAAGAAGCTAAACAAGAAGGAAGATACAAACAGGTTGCTTGAATCTCCCTTAGCAGGGGGAATAAATTAGTCATAAATGGCAAATGGAAAGAGGGAACTAGGAGGGAAGGGGAATGGTAAACGGAATGGGAGATTCAGTATCAGGTGTGGGAAGGACAGAAAAGATGGCTAGATGGCCATGAAAATGAATGGAAATCTGCAACTAATGAGAGTGAGGAGATGGAGGACACCTCCAGAATGAGACATGGCCTTGGACAGGGGAGGTGCCCAAGAATCAATGATGGTGACCTTAGCTATGACTCACTACATTGAGGATATGAAACCTTAAAAGGCGACCTCCTGAAGCCAGACAAGAACCCCAGTGGAACAATAAAGACACCAACCCACTCACAAAACTTTCATCCCAAAATTTATCTTGTATACAAGTAATACAGACACGGGCAGTGGATAGAGCCTGATGGAATGGCCAGCCAATGAACTGGCCTGTGGGTCTGCATTTGGGCTGCCACTGGAGTGTAGAAGCAGCACTGGGGAGGTCACATGTGAGGACTACACTGGACTTTGTCTAAACTGTGATGCCACTGTCAGGTGGTGGGCTTTAGGAAAGCACTGAGACATGTTTGGGGGTTGGGAAAATGCATCCTAGGATATTGGAGGCCAAAGCTGGAGTTCCCAAGCTCCCAGGCATTCAGCTGTTGCTGGGATGCTACACAGAGAAGTCTGCAAACAAAGGATTGGAGGTCCACTGGAATCTCTGTCTTCACTCATTGGTAATTGTCCTTAGCTTAGCAGAAGCATAGAAATGCCTTCTATAGGAGACTTGGGTTTCAGCTCTGTAAGGTGAAGACCTTCTCCATGCTCCCCACAGTGGTTTTTGATGGAAGAGCCAGTCCATGTTTATCCATAGCACTTATTGGCTGTTCATCATAGAAAATGGATCATACCAATTCCTCAGGGTAGACCAGAGATTAAATAACTTTTGCAGGAAGGAATGTCTGGAAAGGGAAGCTTATTGGCTAAATCCTCAGGGCCTCTAGATGCCCCATTAGCATGGAGAATTCTCTTCTGTGGCTACATAACCACAGGTCACATTTCCTATGTTGGAAGTATAGCATGTGTTCCAGGACAGGACTGTGGCAGGGAGAAGAGATCAGGGAGCTGTTTACCATTTCAGGTGAGTGCCTGGGTACCAGGGACTCTGAACCTGCTCAACCATACCACGTTTCTTGGCATGGTCCAGTGTTCCAGACCAGCCCAACTTGAGGTGCATCCTATGGGTAAGCACTAATCGCTAACCCTGTTAATAATACTCTACCATGCTGGCAGATAGGAGCAAGTTGTCCTTGGAGAAGCCTCACCCAGCAGCTGACTCAGACCAGTACAGATACCCTCAGCCAAAAAGTGGATGAATCTTTTAGACTCTTACAGGAGAATAGGAGGAAGGATTGTGGGTCTCAAAGAGGATCAGAACTCCACAGGAAGAACAACAGAGTCAACTAATGTGGACCCCTGGGACTTTCAGATTTTGAACTACTAACCAAAGAACATACGCGGGCTGGACCTAGGCCTCCCACTCATAATTAGCAGATGTGCAGATTGGTCTTCATTTGGGTCCTGAACAACTGAAATGTGTCTATCCCAAAATTTGTTGCTTGTATGTGGGATATGTTCTTCTAGCTGTGTGGCCTTGTCTGGTCTCAGTTGAAGAGGAAGGAAATAACCTATCAGAGATTTGAAGTGTCATGATGTATGTGGGGATACCCAGGAGGGCCATCAACTGCCCATAGGAGAAGGGAAGGGGGAAGGATTGTGGGAGGAGGGACTGGAAGGGGGCAGTGAGCAGAGAATAAAGTAAATATGTAGAAACAATTAATTTAATTTTAAATAATAGGACATTGGTACAAAAACAGATATGTGGACTAATGGAACAAAATCACAGACTCAAGTATGAATACATGTGACTTTAGCCACTTAATATTTGACAAAGATATCAAGAAAATACTCTAGAAGAGAAAAATAATCTTTAGCAAATGATGTTACGATTACTTGATGTCTATATTCAGAAAAATTCAATTAGACCCATATCTATCATCTTACATGAATGTTAACCCCAAATAGATCAAAGACCTAAACTTGAAACACTGAAACATCTAAAAGAAACCAGATCAGTGCTGTACAGGATACAGATGGGAGAAAGCACTTCCTGAATAGGACTCCATTTGCCCAAGAATAGATAGGATCTCTCTCATGAAACTATAAAGCTTCTGAATAATAACAGAAACAGTCAAGTAGGTAGAGAAGAAGCACATAGAATGAGAGAATCTGAGACAGGACTGAGGTTTAATATACAGAATTTTTAAAAAGTCAAACAAAATAAATCATCCAAAAATAGGATTGGAACCTGAATAAAGAGTTCTCAAAAGATGAAAATTGGAATAAGAAATACCTCAACTAATGTTTGTCATTTCTAGCAATTAGGGAAAAGCAAATGAAAACATCTTTGAAATTTTATTTTACCCCAGTCAGAATGGCAAAGATCAATTGAATAACTGATCACAAATGAAGAAGGGGATATGGATTAGGCAACATCAATTCATTCTTGGTGGGACTTCAAACTACTACCACCAATGTGGACATCAGTGAGGAAAATTCTAAAAATACTAAAAAACAAATCTACCACATGGCACATCTAAATCACTTCTTAGCATATATCCAGAGGACTCAACATTATACTATACAGGCACTTGCTTGGTCATGTTCACTGCTACTCTATTAACAATAGCTCTGAAAGGGAAACAACTTAAATGCCCTACAACCAGCAAATAGATAATGAAATTATTGTACATATACACTAAAGAATACCATTCAGTCATAAAGAAAAACAAAATCACAAATTTTTCAGTAAAATGAAATAACCTGGAAAAGAACATATTGAATGTGGTAATCCAGATAGATAAATGTTGCCTGTTCTTTCTTATTGGAGGATCTTAGTTACAAATCTTCAGATGTAAAAACACAGCCTGTAGTAACTATAGCAACTAGAAGGTTAAAATGGGAGCTTTGCCCAAATAAGGGGTTGTCAACAATAGAGAATAGCAGAGTACTAGCTAGCAATCTAATCAAGAATGGGAAAAGGGAACTCCTTAGTGAGCAGCAAGGAGATAAATACAGAAGAATTGAGAAAAATAATAAAGAGGAATCTTTAAGCATTTGTCCTTACATCCACAGATATGTGTAACTTTTTTTTTTCAAGACAGGTTTTCTCTGTGTAGCCCTGGCTGTCCTGGAACTCACTCTGTAGACCAGTCTGGCCTCAAACTCAGAAATCCACCCACCTCTGCCTTCCAAGTGCTGGGATTAAAGGCATCTGCCACCACTGCCTGGCAATATGTGTAGTTTTTATGCCTCTATTTGCAACACAGAAAGAACACTACAGAAAATCACAACCAATCAAAATACAGAGTTATGGAGCCTAGTTCTAATGGATACATCCAAAAAACACATCTAAGGCTCAAGGAATGTTGTGTGAGAGAAGGTGGAATGATTGTAAGAGCCAGAGGGTCAGCAACTTTGCTGTGAGATTGTATCTCCTAGTAACATCAGAAACTATGCTCATAGTCTATCAAGAAATGTGAGCTGAATGAGGGAGGCATCAAAAATCCATACTGAACTCCACCAAGAAAAATCTCATGCATCCTATGTAAAACAAACAAATGAATGAAACCCTATAGACAACTAAGCAAAGATAAGAGACATGGCCCTCCTCACCTCCTCAGGGAAGAACATAATTTGAATTTGTTGTTCAGTGTCAAATAGTCGTGACTGAATACATGCATACAAGTAACATTGTGTGGATACACAGGTTGTATTTTATAGATAGATAGATAGATAGATAGATAGATAGATAGATAGATAGATAGATAGATAGATAGATAGATAGAGGAGATGCATAGTTTCTGTAAAAAGAGTACATGGATTTGAACGAGAGCCAGAATGATATATCGGATGGTTTGGGAGGTGGAAAGAATGCAGAGAAATCTTGTAATTTAAACATAACCTTAAAAATAAATTAAACAATAAAGTAACAACAAGAGCATGACATAGTTACAGACATGTAGACTAATACAGCAAAATTGAAAATACAAACATGAAGACATAATCAGCCATTTAATTCATAGATAGATAGATGATAGATAGATGATAGATAGACAAATAGATGATAGATAGATAGATAGATAGATAGATAGATAGATAGATAGATAGATAGATAGATGATAGATAGAAGAGATGCATAGTTGCTGTAAAAAGAGTACATGAATTTGAATGAGAGCCAGAATGATATATAGGATGATTTGGGAGGAGGAAAGAATACAGAGAAATCTTGTAATTTAAACATAACCTTAAAAATAAATTAAACAATAAAGTAACAAAAAGAGCATGACATAGTTACAAACATGTAGACTAATACAGCAAAATTGAAAATCCAAACATGAGGACATAATTACCCATTTAATTCATAGATAGATAGATGATAGATAGATAGACAAATAGATGATAGATAGATGATGATGATGATAGATAGATAGATAGATAGATAGATAGATAGATAGATAGAAGAGATGCATAGTTACTGTAAAAAGAGTACATGAATTTGAATGAGAGCCAGAATGATATATAGGTTGGTTTGGGAGGAGGAAAGAATATGAAGAAATCTTGTAATTTAAACATAACATTAAAAATAAATTAAACAATAAAGTAACAATAAGAGCATGAAATAGTTACAGACACGTAGACTAATACAGCAAAATTGAATATCCAAACATGAGGACATAATCATACATTTAATTCATTTGACAATGACAATTCAAATGGAGCTTCAACAAATAGTTCTGGAAAAATTATTAGTCCTGATGAAAAAGAATATAAACAGCTCCATGTCTATCACCTCATTCAAAAACTCTATATCAAAATATGAAATTTCTAGAGAAAAACATAGGCAATACCCCACATGATGCAAACTTAGGAAGGACTTCCTGAATAAGACTGTGTTTGCCCAAGAATTGAAGCCAATAATTGACAAGCAGGATCTCACAAAACTAAAATGTTTCAGCACAGCTAAAGAAACAAGAAACTTGGTGAAGAGGAAGCCCACAGAATGGGAGGGAATTGTTACCAGCTACATATTTTACAGGAGATAAATACACAAAATGAATGAAGAATTCAATGAAACAATCAAAAATCAAATGACCTATATGAAAAATGAGTAAGAAATATCTTGATAAAATATTTATGCTAGCAGTTAGACAAAAGCAAATCAAAACAAGATTACATCTTACCCCAGTCACAACAGCTAAGATCAACAAATCAACTAATAACAATGCTGTCAGAGTGCAGAGAAAGTGACCCCTCGTTCGATGTTGTAGGCTTACACACCGGTACAGCTACTATGCAAATCAGTGCAGAGGTTTATCAAATAGCTAAAAATAAGTCAACCATATGACTCAGTTTTACCACTTTTAGATTATGCCCAAAGAACTGAACCTCCTACTCCACAGATACTTACTCTGCCATGTTCTTTGCTTTTGTGGTGGTGTTCTGAAGGAGAGTTGGACAGAAAAAATAGGTATAGCTATGGTCAAGATACATTGTATATATGCCTGAATTTCTCAAAAGAAAAAGAACCCCAAACAAGCTGCCAGATATCTTCCAGGGCTGCAGCTGCTCCAGGATCAGTGTGTCATAATGAAATGCTATGTGGTAGACTGGCTGGCCAATGCAGTACAGCTGGGGGCCAAGGTGGGTGCCACTGACTGGAAAGTGACTGCAGTAGGCTGCAGCAGCTTCTAGCAATGAGGGAGATAATTTTTTCTTCCCCAAAGAATTACAACTCTATACAACAAACACTGTCAGTCTATCTTTGATAATATAACTTGTGTGCATTTTATTCCTTGTGGACAGGATCGTATTGGCACTTTGGATTGGGATCTAAAGGTAGATACTTTCTATTGCTTGGTCTGAGATGTTAGGGATGCCTCATCTGCGTGTGGAGGGGCTTCATGCACTACCCCTATGTGACTGATTGTCACAGTCCTCTCCATGGGGTGTCGTGGTCACATGTTCCAGCACAGGAGCCTGGTTGGGAGTAGATGAAACTACCATCCTCAGGTATGAGGGTACCAGAGTTTCTGAATCCACTGAAGTGGATTCAAAAGACTCAAGTTTTTGTCTGGTGACATGGTTCCACTTGCCCCACAGGGGAAATATTTTGTTAAGATAAGTTCATTTGTTTTAATTGGGTATGATGTTTAGGGTAGACAAAATGGGATTTTTGATTGTTGAACTTCAATATTTTGGTAGCTAGACCTTGGTAGTCAGCCTCAGAGGGAGAAAGTGGCCAAATAAAGGAATAGCCCTTGGCAGATGGCTTTAGCAAAGGGAGTTGGAGAAGGGCAAGGCCTACTAGAACCATGTTTGCCATGCTTAAGCCTGCTAGAGCCCCTCAGTGTATGTTGTAATCACTTTCTGAAAACAGCCAACACATTGAAAATAATTCTAAATAAAATGAATATCCCGTGAATGTTGAAAGCCATGTGCATTCAGGATGATCACAACAGATTGAGGGTTTTGATGTTATTTTGAATCAGTTGGGAAATCAGCAAAGTAGCTTTTCCAATTGTAAAACTAAAAGTTCAACTCTGTTTAACTTCCTTTAAAAATTATTCTGCATTCCTGTTCATACCAAGTTTTCTATGCTGTTCCATAAATACAGAGAAAAAGTCTTTTTGTTAGAAACAGAAAATATTTTAGGCATGACATGAAAGACAGCTTACCTAGCACAAAGTGTTTCTAAATAAACACAGAACTACATGCTCCTGAGTTTTTCTACAAGTCAGAACACTTCATTCTGAAGCAGTATGGACAGCTGGTAACTGGTAGCTGGTAGCTGGCCTGCTGATGAGTCTGAATCCTCCAGTCTCCTTTTCCTGCATTTCTTTAAGGAAGTTATTTATATGTTCCTTGAAGGGCCCTATCATCCTCCTGAGATGGGTTTTTAGGTCAGAATCTTACTTTTCAGGAATGTTAGGTGTGGTGGGAGCACTGTTTCTGATGGTACCAACTTATATTGGCTTCATTGCTTATTGTCTTGCAATTGCCTTTTGCCATCTGACTATCTCTGGCATTAACTGGCCTGGGTGTCTCTGGCCTGTCCATCCTTGGAGGCAGATAGGTCTCCATGATATGGCTTAGAACAGGGCTCCTGGGAGGCAGGGAGTGCTTTCTCTGGTTAGGGGAGGCTTCCTATGTCCCTGGTTAGAGCAGGCCTCCTGTATCCCTAGTTACGGTAGACCTCCTGGGAGACAGGCAGGCTATGAGGTTTAGGAAAGGGATAGGAGTACCCATTTGCCTGGGGCAGAGTTGCAGACCAGAAGGAAGATGGGGACCCAGACCATAGTTAAAGACCAGAATTCTAGTCTCTTTTTATGCACTTCTCCATAGATACTCAGATGGTATGAGCACTCACAGGTCAATGCTCTAACCCATATTCCAGATGACTGCAATGTCAATTGGCATCCAAATGTGGGCCATGTGAGTACCAAGGGGAAAGGGACTCACTTATAAAATTGCAGGTAGAATGCAGAATTTGCTGCTGGAGCAGAGAGCAGCTCCGAAATAAGTGGTACACTAAAGCAGAAAGGAAATAAAGTACAAATGGCTGAGTTAGAAAAGTTTGGTCTGAGTATCTCCAGGTAAACCCTCAGTGTTCTATAGAGGGGCCCTTTGATCTAGAGCTGTGTCACAGAGATTTGAATAAGGCATGGAGAAAGGAACTTAGGACTGGATGATCCTTATCTGAATCTTTCTACCTTATGATTACAGCTAGAACCTGCTGCCCATCTGGGTAAGGGAGAACATGGGTAAAGCAGCTTCTGCAAGCTTTTCTTGTGGCAGATAGAGATAAGGACAGTGAAAAAGAACAGCGAGAAAAGGATACTGATAGAAATTTTTGTTGTACCACAAAAGAGGACCATCAAGAAGGAGGGAGCCACAGTAAGAGACCAGAAGTGGGGTAGTCCAGGTGAAGGGTGGTCCCTTGAAGGCCTCTTACTGTTATGTTCTTTATACCCTCTTTGAATGCAATGCTTGGACACTGACACTAAGAAAGTGAAGAATCTCAATCACTACCATATTTAGATCCTTTTTTCATGGCTTTGTGCTACTCATGATGAATCCTGGTCAAAAGAACAACCCAAAGCCTCTGCTTTCCAGTAAGTTTAAATTCTACCCTGTAGAGACCTTTTAACATGGTATCCACATGACATTAAACCCATTCAGCACTTGCAGAGTACTTGTCGAACTGAAGGATATCAGTCTTCATATATAACGCAATTATTAGAATTCATAAGCGTGGGCGTAAACACACTGGAAGATTATAAGTCACTGGCCCAGGCATAAACCCTCAGTAATGCTTTGATTGAGAAGGAACATGATTATGATTAATGTAACCTTCAGGCTGAGAGAAATGGAAATTCAGGTGTATCACTGAGTGTGGATATGTTACAAGTAGAAGGAACATTCTCACTGTTGTTGAACAGGCTCCTGGACCTACCCAGTATTTTGACCAAAGTTCTCACTTGTGTGCCCTAAGATCTTGGAAAGCTTTTCCCTCTTCAAGGGACACACAAGTTTCAAAGATTTAAAACAGGGACCTACTAAGCATTTTATTAAATGTCTGACTTTAGTACAATGTTTTATGGAATGAAAAGTGCTGTGCCCTGAGGCAGCTGCCATGCTGGTGCTCCAGCAGAGATGCAGAGGGTGCTGGGTCTGTTAAAGAATTCCTCTCTGGATAACTGTATCCTAACGTGTCAGGAAATAGGGACTCAGATGAATACCACTGATGTTTTTGCAGAAGTTCTTTTAGCAGTCTTAAAGTCTGATGCCTCCTGTTGTTTGTGTCAAACAAGGGGGAATTTTAAGAGAGACTGTCTGATGCAGAAGAACAGGTGCATCCAAAGAGCAATTTCCTAAGTGTCCCAAATTTCACAAGGGCAAGCAATTATAAATTGAAATATGATGTAGATGTTCTCAACCTGTTTCCTTTAAACTCCACAGGGAGAACATTTGGCCCTACCTACAAGAGGGTCTTTCTCCAAAGGACCCATCTCAAATCAGATGGATGTGAATAGGTTACAGTCTGAAGTTTACTGGACTGTACCAACTGAGACAGTAAAGCCTCAGATGGTTAGATATAGGGAAGGAAAAATATTTAAGAGAATTAAAGTTACAGGGGCAGATGTTTCCATTATTAGTGAAAAGGAGGCACCCTCTGTGTGGGATCTGACTGCAGGTCTTACTGTGGAGAGTATTGGTGGTCCATGCTGTTCTAAAACACCCTTGGCTTTTCTTATACGGAATGACTCTGATGGACACACTGGAAAAGCTAAGCTCTTGATTCGTGAAGGCTTATATAATAATCTCTGGGGAGAGATACATTAGAAATGGCTGAAACCAAGCTTAACACTGGTGTTAAAGCCTTTCATAATGGCCTAGAGCTCATGAAAGGGAAAGTACATCCTCACCTCCAATATCAGGGGCTGTTGTTTCACTTCGTGAGCCCATAAAATTTCAATAGAAAACAGATGAACCTGTAATTGGTGGAACAACAGTGTATAAGTAAAGAGAAACTAAAACTTGCTCAGGGATTAGTAGAACAAAAACAAGTGTAACACATTGAGCCAAGCCTCAGTGCTTGGAACTCTCTTATCTTTCTCATTCAGAAAAAAAGATAAAGAAAATGAAGATTATAACATAATTTAAGAGTTATTAATTTGCAGATGAACAAGATGGGTCTTTATAGCCTGGTCTCCACAAGACACTATCATTGCTATTAAAAACATATTATATTCATGGATATAAAAGATTGTTTTTATATACCCTATTATACCAAGAGGATGGGGAAAGTTTGCTTTTTCTGTGCCTGTGCCAAACAATGTATATTCTGCTCAAAGATGGCAATGGAAAGTGTTGTGCCGAGGTGTCTGCTATGTATTAATGTTATGTATTGCAGGTCTTGAATCCTTTGTTAAATAACCTCCTCTATAACATTTATATTACTTGAATATTTTCTTTGCTCGTTAGGATTCTAGAAAATTAGAAGTTTTTCAACTGGCTTTCACCAATTCAAACAATATAAGGCTCAAAGTTGCCCCTGGGATCTGTTATAATCTTCAAGGTCAAGCTGTACTGGACATAGGGCACAAATAACCCAAGGCACAAATTAATAAATAGAGGGGATGGAATATGGGTCTGAATAAAACTAACCATCAACATCTTACTAATATTGCATTATTTACTTTAAATTTCCTGAAAACAGATGACAAGGGAAATACTGTAACTCATGAACACTGAGTACATTTCTCAGGGACTATGACATTACCTCTGGTGACCTGGAACAATGTTATAAAAGATAAATGGCAATCACCGGCCTTATTACTTACCATTGGAAAAGGTTTTGTTTGTCTTTCCAGAACATGGACCACAGCCCATCTGGATCATACAACCCTGGACAGCTAATACCAGCAAGGAAGCAGATAAAATTGAGCAGCTGCCAGAGAAGAGAGCAAGACCCTATCTTGCCCATGTGTTTGCTTACATCACTGACTCTAAATAATGCCCGTGCTGAAAATTATCAGGCACTGGTACATAACCCTCTCTTGTTATCAGGGGGGAAGGACAGAGGACCTTGTCCTCAGCTGCTTACAAACTTCAACCAATCTTTTGATATTGGTCCCCTAAGAGAAGTTTCTAAAATTTGGAATAACACCATTCCCATGACTACATACATTCCATGCTTTCATAACCCTTATACTCTTCTTTCCTGTCCTATTTTCTTTTCACTTATAATATACTGGTTGGCATATTCCACTTATTGATCAGAAGGCTCTGCTATCCATAAAGCAAATGATATAGAGGAGAAAACTGTAGGAGAAAATGCAGGCTTGACCTGGCAGCCAGCCTACATAGCACACAGCATATGACTTTAAATGAGAAGCATGGCACACCTTGCTCCTGAGTATTCACAGAAATCAGAATACTGAGTTCTGAGGTAGCATGAGCAGCCAGTATCTAGTCTGCTGATGTGTCTGCAATCTGCACATCTCCTTTTATGTGCTTCTTCCTCATAGAGAAACAAGTGGTATTAGCGCTCACTGTTCAATCTGAGATAATGTGTTAACCTATCACAATTGATAGATTTCCTATAAATAAAATAGTTTCTTACAGCAGTAAAACAAACACTGTTATGTAAAACCCTCTGAAACCATTCCTTTCCATGTCCTTTTCTGATCCACAAGGTATTATGTTCTTCTCAGGCAATGCCTCAATTATTACTGCAATTACCAAAACAGGGCACACACAGGTACACATAGCCAGCACACAACATAGGCACAGTAGACAGACAACTGGGGAACAACATAGATAGGCACAACATAAAAGAAACGTACAATTAGGTACAAAATACATGCACATGAACAGACATCACAAATAGAAAATAGGGAAAGACCAATAGGAGACAGGAGAGGTTTGGATAATTAAAATTTTAGTTCATTCTTAGTAATCTATTTACTCTCTCCTTTTTTTCATTTTCTAATGTGACATGATAATGAATTTTGTTGCCCTCTCTGAGGTTTCTTTAATGTATAATCAGTACACAACAGGATAGATAGACATGACATCAGGAGTGAGGGTAAACAGACCAAACCTCAAGTTTTCTTCTTCCAAGTTATTTTGTTTTTTTTAACCTTGCACAGGTAGACATGGGCCAGATTTAGGTGGAATAGGCTCTGTTTCAAAAACTATATACTTCTTCACATGAGTGCCAAGCAGTTTGTGTCTTAGTTGATTCCATATGCTGTCAAGTTAATAACAAAGATTAGCTATGGAATATGCAGAACCAATCCTTGGATAAATATCCCAAGAAATTCAATACCCTTCTTAATCTCCTGATACTTTGTAGAACTCTATCCCAGGTTCCCAAAAGAGAAAATAAATAGAGATGAAAATTTTTGATGATTTGTGCAGGCAAGATGACTCAGTGAGTAAAGGTACTTTGTGGGAAGTCTGATAACCTGAGTTTCATCCCAGCTGAGTCGCCTAAGCGATTTCGTACAGTGACAATATGTAGCCTGAAGATTCAGGAAAGCTGTTCTGGGAGAAGTAACAACCCATTAATCCCTGGTCACTGTCCATAAATGAGTTTCATAGTAGGAGATAACCAACTGCTGCCAAATGTCCTCTGACATGGCCCTCATGCACACACACACACACACACACACACACACACACACACACAGACACACACCACTGACCAACTCACAGACTAACTAATTTAATGTAATAATTAAAATTAACTTTATTTATTTTGGGGAATGTACAGAGTGGGAAGAGGAACAATGAGCTTTTAAAAGGAAGTATACTATAGCTGCAGGAAAGGGCTCTAAGAGCTGTGACAGTGAGTGGTTAAGAGCTGTTTAGCAGAAACTCAGAGATGCCTGTCTCACACTAGAGTTGATAAGAAGATTCTGGGCAAGAGACCTCTTGAATCTGGAAGAAAAAGTCTAGGTGCAAAGGTCTTGAACACAGGGTCATCTCAATTGAAGCTATCTGCGCAAGTCTGGCTTGATCCAGCCCTCAAACCATTTTAGTCCAGAAGAGCAGACTGGCAGGTAAACCTTAAACTATATAATGAGGAAATCCACAATATTCTTCCAGATATGAGCATATAATTGAGGCTACATTCTGAGGATATGATTTGTGATCTGTAGTGAAACACATACCCAGAAAACATGAGAGATACAGAGCCTTGGAGGAGAGCAGCTAATGTCACTACATTTAGGAACAATTCCTTTTTTCCTAAGACAATAGACTATCTCTGAGGAGACTCCAAATTCTGGGCTCTGAACCATAAAACAGTCATATCCATATGAAGATGCTAGGGCACTTTCAGTCCTACTCTTTCACCAGGGCAAACCTGGCCTACTATATTAAATACCAGAGGAGTTCAATGTCAGTGGCAAGAAAGGGCCAGAGACACAATGGAAAGAAACTGGATTATATCAGAGGCCTTGTAGGGCACCCTAGTACCAATGATGGTGCCCACATCCCATAACTGATTAGAAACATGTTAATTTGGAAAATCTGGGTATATGGAGTTTATTTGTGTGACCTAGCCTTTAGCACCAGGCCTGGCCATCAGAAGTTACCAAAGCAGTTTTGTACAGTTACAATATGTAGTGTGAAGATTCAGGAAAGCTGATCTGGGAGAAATAACAACCCATTAATCCCTGATTAATCACTGTCCTTAAATTCATATTTTCTTTTTCCCAATATTACCATCATTATGGGCAGCTGTAAAAGCTATAGGACTGTTCTCTACTGTTCTAGCAAGCTATGCCAGTTCTGGAGATACAGACAGAGGATATGGACATTTGGGTTAGAGACCAAGAACAGATTATCAATTTCAGGAATGTATGGACAAGCATTTTAGTACAAGTTCCACAAGACATGGGAAAAGGTCTAGATCTTCACTGCCAACATTGGAGACCCCATATTTTCAATAGTTTACATAGTATCCCTATCTTCCAAGGATAGTCACATTTCAAATAACCTCAGTAGAGTAAGTACAGAAAAACAGCAATCATGCCTTGGCTAAAGACATTTGGAAATATGCGAAGCCTGAGCAGATTCTTCCTAAAAGTCACAATACTTATGAGGGAAATGAAATTCTGAGCAATTTTTCAGTTCATGAACTCCATGAAAAATATATATATACTGGTTTGCAACAAATGTAGCAAAAAGTACTAGTAACAATGTACCTGATCTAAAAGTGGGCCAAGAAACTCCTCAAGTGTCCAGTTCACTTTGCTGTCTCCTGAGTGGTGCTCGCTAGAACTACTGAAACAAAATATCAAGACCAGAAGCATATCAAAGATCCCAGAGATCTACAGCTCTAAAGTTCATCAGAAGTATTTAATGTGTGTGTGTGTGTGTGTGTGTGTGTGTGAGAGAGAGAGAGAGAGAGAGAGGGCTTGAGTGTATGTGTGCTTACCTGTTATTGCAGTTGCTTGTGGGGCCTTAAGGTGTCAGAGGCCCTGGACTGGGGAAACCCAGAACATTTCCAATATCAATATACACTCTTAACTCCTATGTCACCTGATCAGCACATTTTTTTCATTCTTCAGAGGTGGAATTTCCCTATGGTGCCAAGCTCAGTTGGCTTTGCATTCCTGGACTTAGGTGATGCTCTTACATCTGTTTCTCAGTAGACTAGTGCTTAACGCACATACCATGTTCCTGGCTTTATACAGAGGATTTTGAATCTTCCAAAGATAGAATAGTAAATGTTGGTGGATTTGCCAAAAGCCTTTTGTTGTAAATTGTAGACAAGCACCAACATATCACGTACATTCCATTAATAGGTACACTTGAAGTAAATGTTATAGAAGTCTATGTGAAAGCTTGTGAGCTAGGTCAGTAGTCTTTCACTTATGCCTGAAGCCATGTACTCAAGCCCAAGTACTACAATAGATTTTTAGAGGTAAAAAAGCACTTGGAAAACAAGAGAGCAGATCCACACAGATATTATGGGAATGGAACAACATGGATTATTCTTTCCAGGTGTAGGGAGTTGGTGACATCTGAAAACAAAGGCATGGAGGGACCGAAAGACACAAGCAGACAAAAGAAACAGAAGAAGGCTCCACCTCACCACTTAAGATTCAATTACATTTAACTGAATATCTTTTATCTACCAGGCTCTGGGCAGTATGTTTTCCCATACACAAGGACTGTCACACTATTTAGAATAAAAGAAAAGTGTCATATTCAAACAATCCCAGTTCATCTACCTCTTAATTCTGTGACATCAAAATTTAGAGAATCTGCCAGAGTAGACATTTATTAATTTGCATATTAGGAAGAGTGGGTAATATTAGTCCCACATTTAAAGACTAAGCTACACAGGCAGTTTGAAACTGTCACAATTCCCATTGTACTGTGTATTTTATTCCCAGGATTCAATTGAAAATCCAACCAAAACCACATGACCATCCTCTTCTCTGCCAGCAATGCCTATGAGATCCAAATTCTTAGTTCACTGAGGAGCTTGAAACAAACTCCTAGATGTTGGGAGATTTGAAAACTTATGAAGCAGGCTCTTTCTCCAAGTCCAGATCATTTTGTACCCAACTCCAAGAGAAATAGTATATTCTGCCTTAATTTTCTCAAATTCCTGTTGATGCCAATAGAATAGTAACATTTATAAGAGGATTCCTGAAAATTTCCTCAGAAATGAGAAGTAGAAGGGCCAAAAAGAGAATGTCATTAACTAGACAGCAGCACAGAGCCAGCAGATACCAGATGTTATTTATTGTCACAACTCTCCTGGTGTAGAACACCATTCCATTTCACACAAGAAAATTGAAGCCCATGCTTGATAGATCCAACATGATCTCACCATTACAACTTCTGTGAACAACATAGAGTCACAACCTGCAAGGCCCTTGAATGACTCAGGAAAGGGCCAGACAGGAGCTGAACAGGCTAGCTAAGTCATTCTTTCCAAGGGAGAATTGATCTTATTTGACCTAAGTGCAGAGTACATGGGCCACCTTAAAGACTGAACTGGAAAGCCATGTCTCTCTCTCTCTCTCTCTCTCTCTCTCTCTCTCTCTCTCTCTCTCTCTCTCTCTCACACACACACACACACACACACACACACACACACACACCCTAAATTCATGCTCTCAGTAGCTCTTGTCTTCTTGACTACTTGGGTGAATACACGAGAACCTCTGGACATTTGGGAGAGGCTTCAGAGCCCCAGATTATTCTTTGGGGAAACTAGAAAAGTGTGTTCATATATTTGTTCTACACCAGTCCCTCGGGACAAGACCAATCTGGCCACTACCTAGGGGAGTTCAGATCTGTATCCCAACCACAATAGGACAGTTTGTAAATGTTACCCCCTGGGATAGACCTCCAGAGAATAATAACTACAGGGCCTAAAGTGGCAGGCAGTGTGTGGGGCCATGTGTCACATAGACTGCTGTGTACTGAGGTAGCAGTCACTACCAAGCCAGAGGAAACTCCTCCAGATATCTTACCCACTGGTTAGGCCAAGGGTACCTGTAAACCTGAGGGCAGATGAAGCCCATGATAAGGCAAGAGGGAAATTAGGCTCCAGAAGATCTAGACCTAACCTAAGAAATATCTTCTACTTCTGATGCTGAGTGTACCCGTGACAACTAGGGTCTGTTGTGCCAGATCACAGAGTCTTGGAGCAGGATGGAGGACTAGGACCATGGGCAGGAAGCATTTTCCAAGTCTGCAGAACTTAAAGAACAGGTATGCACCACTGAATCCTGGTAGGCAATGGGCTGTGATGAAAAAGTAGTCTGGCAAATGGAGAGAACGAAAAAGGCCAATCAGTGGGGTGCATCTGGATAGACTGTGGCTTACAGCTTTTGCATTTTTTTAACTGTGCTTGCAGTGATTTTAGTTTTTACTATCATCTTATAATATTATTAATCTTGATTTCTGAGTCTCATCAGCCAGGGATAGCACTTCATTTACCTGAGATATTTGAGCAGAGTGAACCAGGTACCAGAAAGACAGATGCACAGCAGAGTGATGTTGTCCACTGCTGCGCAGGGCATCACTGCTTTTCTTCCTTCCTCTCCCTCCCCTCTCATTCTTCTCATCCTCTCTGCCTCTTCCTTCTCCTCCTCCCCTGTCCTCACACAAACACACTCTCCCCCTCTTATCTTCCTTTTGTCTATCCTATTTCACCCATTTGTTTTGAGCTATGAACTATCATTATGTCAGCTGGCTAGAGATTCTGTCAGGCTATGGGTTCCAGGTAATGATGCAAAACAAACTTCCCTTCACATTGCTGTAGGACTCTTAGCTGTCATTGTATCTTTGGGCACTGCCATTACTCCAAAGAATTCAACATCTGAGAATTGCAAAAGAATGTTGTGTCAATATGCTCTCTCTTTCGTGGGAGAGGTGACTGATATGGAGTCCATACATAGCATGGCATACAATAGACATGTACTTTAACATGTAGTTAGATACATTATCAACCTTTTCTTATATGTTGGGAAAGACAGGAAGTTTATTGAGAAGAAAATATTACTTGGCTTGGTCTTTCCCCAAGGATAAGACTTTCACTCATGAAAGTGTTGATAAACAGTTACAGAGTTCAAGACCTAATAATGCAGAGAAAGTGTATCTGAACCAAAGCAGCCTGTTCAGTTGTGAAGTAAAAACTATTGTTCATTTTAGGAGCAACAAAGGTGGAAATAATGCTACCATCACAGATTTTTGAGTACTGTGTGGTGACAAGAACTGCCCTCAAAAAGCAGCAATGATTCAATGGAGAGGGCCCAGGTACACTTAGCTACCCCAAGAAAAAAATCCCTGAGGAATGAGAATTAAAGTGATCAAAATAAAAATTAACAGCACTTGGGTGGAAGGAATTAGCACTCTCGAGGACTATTGATAGCATTTAAACCTACAACAATTTCTGCCACAGCAGTGAGGTATAAAAGTAAAGTTTATCTTCATGGTATAATTTCATTCTATGAATTATTCATAAGTGAGGAACAGAGTGAAACCTGTAACCATATGTTTATATATAGGAGGCATGAGCTCATATTATTAGTAATAACCAAAAACTAGAAAAATATATAAATGCCACAGAAGAGTACATCACGGTACATCCATCATAAGCAATCTAATGGAAGTCTTCACAGTGTTACTCACCTGAAACATGTGACATAATGTTATTACACAATAAACATTATTTTTATTATCAAAATATAAGAACAATGGTTTATTATTGTAAAATGGTTACATTTCCAGAAACATAAGGACCCAACCAATGGACAGAAACTGCTGACCCCTGTGGTAGAATTAGGGAAAGGCTGAAAGATGCTGAGGAGGAGAGAGACCCTGTAGGAGGAGCAACAGTCTCAATTAATCTGGAACCCCCGAGATCTCTAAAACACTGGACTACCAAACAGGCAGCATACAACAGCTGACATGAGGTCCCCCAACACATATACAGCCGGGTCTGTGTTCAGAGATGATGTACCTAACCCTCAAGAGACTGGAAGCCCCAGGGAGTTTAGAGGTCAGGTGGGGAAGGGACTGTAGGTGAGGACATTCTCATAGAGACAGGAGGTGGAGAGGAGGTATGGGATATGTACCAGTCAGAGGGTGGATGGGGGATAAAATCTGAAGTGTAAAAAAATAAATAAATAAAAATTAAATCTTAATTATAATAAAAAATAAATACCAACTCATAACAAAGAAGAAAATCTGTTTAAAATTACAATAGTAACATACTGAATGCTTCCAATTATTTTCTTATTATTTAAATATATTTTTATCATATTCTTTCCCCTAACTCAAGTTTTTTTTAGATCCTCTCTACCTCCAAACCACTCAATTTCATGTCATTTTCTCTCTAAGAAAAGGAAACACAAAAGACAAGCAAACAAATAAACCATTAACATAAAAGTATCAAAACAATACAGAGAAAGCTTACCAAAAAGCATAAAGTTCATTTTGTGTTGGCCAACTAATCTTCTGTATGGGGCTTGCCCTGAAGTGTGGTTGATATGCTAGTTGTCACTCCCTTGGAGAAAAATGATTTTCCATTTGTCTGTGGTTATCAGTTGCAAATATCTTCTTGTCTGGGGGATGGAATTTTGTATAAATTTTATCTATACTTGGGCAGGTCTTCTGCATACTGTAACAATATGTGAGTTCATATATACATCAGTCCTGTTGCGTCTGAATGATGTTTCCTTGGAGTCACCCAGCACTTCTGGTTCTAACAATGGTTGTGCCTCTTTTCCATAATTCCCTAAGCCTTGAGGTAAAGGGTTTAGTGAAAAGACCTATGAATATAGGCATATGTCATTAGCAATCATTTTAATGCCGTTCAGTCAGCAAACTAATAGTATATTTTCTCCTATGTTCCCAACCTATGTAATCTCAGGTTCTTGTCCATTTTGGTAGTGTCAGATATGGTTTCCGTCTCATGAACTGGGCCCTCAGTCTATCCAGAATTGTTGGTTAGCTCCCATAACATATGTACCACTGTCATTCAGGACGGTTACAGATGTGGGCCACATAGTTTGTAATTAAGTGATATTGATGTTTACTTTCCACCTCTGGTAGCATGCAAAGCACCTTTCAGCTTAATGAATGCTAATAAGTAGATGTGAAACTTCTAGTTAGACACCAGTGCGACTTTTTCTGTGTCCAAAAATGTAAGACAGCATTGGCTTCAGTAATAGGACTTCACCACCAGGTTGTGGAGAGGAACTAATAGCCTTCACAATGGCCTATGATGTTTGTGGAGGTTGTGAGTCTACAGGAATTATTTGGCCAGTGACTCTGTGGCATTATATGTCTACACATCTAGTTGGGGCATTGTCTACTCCATTATATGGTGACTCTTTCAATTCATTTCATTTATGCATATATTTAATTAAACTTCTTCAATAGTAGGCTTCCACATGAATTTTCAAAAGGTCTTTAGTGTTAATACTCCCTCTCCATATTCCTTCATCTACCAAGAATTTACATACCCTTCATTTAATATTTCTCTTCTAGTTTTCTCTTTATCACTTTATAACTCTCTAATTTATTTCCACCTCCTTGGAATATCCCCTCATTATTTCTCTTAAATGTGGATGTTAGATTTAAACCTATAGATATGAGTATTTCAACTACAGTAACAATTGTCTTCTTAATACAGGTGTACTTTCAAAGCCTATTGCTAATACTTCAATGGTGTATCTTTGGTTGGTGAGATTTTACTTAATTTTGATTTTATCTTTGTAAATTTTGCTTTTTAAAAAATGTTAATATGAAGATATATTTAATTTTAGGCATAAAATAATTTTAATATAAAAGCAATACAAAATTGTATAAATAAGTATACATGATTAATATAAACATGGGTTAATTATATATCATAATCACAGAAGTGTGAAAAGTAAAATACAAATATGTCCGCTTGCCAAGTCCCATAAGTTTTGATCTGGTAGACACTGTCATGTTGGTCAATATTCTTTTATTATTCTACCTGATGTCTTAATGCAAGCACATACATACACACACAAACACACACACACACACACACACACACACACACACACACTCACACCCACACACACACACGCTTCTCACACATTTGGGCAAACACCCGGATGGATGTTGTAATTTAATTTTAAATACTGCCAAACTGGATGGGGGAAAGCTCATGAGGCCTCAAATCTACACAAAGAACTGAGCAAATTTTGGAGCAGGAGAGTGATTCTTCCCAGGGAAGAGCACACTAAGTGGTTGTCCAGTATTAAATAGTCAGCCATGAAAACATACGCATAAGTAATTTTACATGGATATAGTACAGGCTGGTATTGAAACTGCAACTTGTCTCCTGGCTTCTCTTTCTAAAGTGCTAGGACAACATAGACATGTGCTATCATTTAGCATCTCTATTACAAGATTGTTTCTGTTATATTTTTCTGACTTTATGGTATGCTTCAGTACAAAGCAGCTGATACTTTTTATCTGTTGGTTTGATTTAGTGTTTTCTGTATGGTTTATGTAATTTGAAACCTGTAAAGAAAAGGCATTCTATTTTGATGTTGTGAATCTCTTTTCTTATGTTTTATTCTGATAATTTCATTGTTTGGATGCTTTGCAGTTTTTATTTATGTTTATAACTTTATCTGAACTATGTTGTATGCACTGGAATGCTTAACTTTCCAAATTGAAAATCAGTTGCTGCACTTGTTAGTGCTGACCTAGTGATTTATCACCTTCACTATTTGGTTTTTGCTCTTTTGTTGTACCATAGCAGCCTACTCTGGTTATATTAGCTTTAGAGTATGCATCAACATCTGGCAAGAAAATAATTTGCTATTATTACTATTTGTCAAACGACTCATGCCTGTTCTCCATTGTTCTTACTACTTCATTTTAGAATTATTTCCTGTTTCTCAAGAAGTCTACTTTCGTTGTTATGATTGCAATTTGGTGCAGTATATACTTAATTTGAAATTAAAAGACCTTCCAATAACCAGCATTTTAAACAAGGAACAAGATGTACTCTGATAACTTGCCAAGTAGCTTATCCACCAATCAAATCATGTTTATATTACATTCTATGTTGTTTGTTTCTATATTGTTTTCTATAATGTTACTTAATCACAAATGGATTGTTCATACAGAGGAGAATCTTGAAGATTGTTTAGGCTACTCCTGCATTCAGCCACTTAGTTCTCATGTTAATTAAATGACTCTTCAGCTGATTCTTGTAGGCTACTCTGTTGATTAGCTGGTATTTTACCAGGCATTTGTTCCACAGGCCTATTCTAGTGTCTAGAAGAATGAAATACTGTAAATGATGAAAGAATAAGTGACAGATTGTCCTTATTCTGACTTAAATGTTTTGCATTAAGTAGGAAGAATCTTGTAATTTTTTTAAAAATTTCTGATTGAGGAAGTTTCCATCTAAAATGAAAAGAAGAATGCTTGCTATATTTAGTAAGAAACAAGAGCTGGGTTTGTGCTACTAATATATTAATAAATACATTATCTACAAGTCTTTAACAAATGGCAAATTGTCATGCTGATAAATTTTAAATAAAGTAAGGAAAAAGAAAGGAAAAATCAGCTGGTACCTCAATACAATAAGTGATCTTCCACTGTAAATTAATAACCATGGGGAGCTGGAGATATTTCTCAGGGTTTAAAGGAGTGCTCTGTTTCACAGAAGACCCATGTTTGGTCCCAAGGACCCATATTTGGTATCTAACAATGTTTAATAATTCTAGCTCCAGAAGGTGTGAAACCTCTTAGGGTCTCTAAGAGCTCTAAACTCACATACAGAAACTCACATGCATTCATACACATGAAGGTTTCTATATTTAAAAATTACCTTGGGAGAGAAAACCAAATTTCAACAACACCTATTGATTTTTGTCATGAGCTCTTTGTGTGAGCTGAGTGTTAGTCTTTAACATTTGAGCATTTTAATGGAATGCTGTGTTGTAGAATGTCAAGAAAAGTATGTTGATTCATTGAGTGGAAAACATTCTGGGATGACTCTTAGCTCTGTATTACAGAAAAATTGCTGAAAATAGACATTTGTAGAGAATCAAGTTTCGAGGAATTATTACGAATCCTTGACTTTGAGGTTCCTATCAAATATTCCAGGAGAAATAATATACCTGAATCTGGAGCCAAAAAGAATTAACAGGTTGTACAAAGAATTCTCGGTAGCTGTGGGTTTGCAGAGTGCACAATGTGAATCAAATACAGTAACAGCATGAAGAGGCTTGGGAGGGCACCACCCTGGTGATAGTGTTAGAATGAACAGCCATTTTCAGAAAGAGAAAGGAAAGATGGAGTCAGAATGAATAGTCAGATAGTCAGAATGAGTAGTCAAAAATTAATAGTCGGAGTAGTCAAAATGAATAGTCAGAATGTGGTCAGTTTCAGATACAGAGGAGAGAAAAGTAATGAGAAATATACATATTTTTGAGTCACATGGGATGCTGGTGAACTACAAAATGGAGAGAAGGGTAATTTTGTCTTTTGCATTATAGGTTTTAGGAAAGTATGAAGGTGAGAGCCAGAGTACTCTACCCATATTCTAATATGGAAAACAAAGAGATGGATAATTTGTGACCATTGTTGGGTGTATGTGTATATTTAGGTAGATAGATGGTATGTATGTATGTATGTATGTATAGATAAATAAATAAAATAGTGAACAGATACTATATTCTGAGAAAACACATATGAATTATGTGCAAATGAGCTATATCTCTGTGTTGAAATTCAAAGAGAATTCTATGGGTAGAACTTTCATAAGGCAAGAATGGCCGGGCAGTGGTGGCACACACCTTTAATCCTAGAGCTTGGGAGGCAGAGGCAGGTGGATTTCTGAGTTCGAGGCCAGCCTGGTCTACAGAGTGAGTTCCAGGACAGCCAGGGCTACACAGAGAAACCTTGCCTCAAAAAACCAAAAAATAAATAAAAAAGGCAAGAATGGTCCCCTGCTCCTGGTTCCAAAGAAGGTGACCAAGTAGGAAGATGTGTTTGTGAGGAAAAAAAACCTCTCAGCCTGTAAAATGAGGACAAAATCATAGGATTCTATGTCATGCAACAAAAGGCACCTGAACTAATGTGTCATTCTGCATTTGTTTTGGATCTACTATATAACTGTCAGCACAGATAGTATCAGAAATAGTGCAGGGAGTCCATGGTGTTGAATCAACTCCATGGGGTACCTGACTGACAAGAAGACAAGCCTGTAAAAGGATTATCACCCACCCCTTCTCAAGTGAGGTCACAGCTCCACCCATTATAGCTAGCTAGTAGTTTGATCCAGCCCAGCTGCCAGAGAACAGGCCCAGGTGCTGGCCCCACAGCTTTTGGGTTGAGTCTCAGTCACTGTGGTTTATTTTCGGCAGCGGAACCAGGCTCACTGTTCAAGGTTAGTGGCTTTAATGCTTCCTAATCAGCCCAGCACTTGTTGTCTTGCAAGGGTCTTTTTTCTCCTCTGGGAACATTTTCTCATCTGCTTTCCTCAGACTTAAGGACTGAATCCTTAAATTTCTGCACGGCAGCTATGGGAGGTGGACCATTTTGAAGTAACCTGAAGGAAGAACCAGAAGAATAGAATCAGCTGGCCTTAGATTCTCATAGATATACTGTGATCTCAGGGGTATTTGTTAGGGTCTAGCTAGAGTCAATGGCTCCATTCTTGTTCTCAGGAAGATTAATAATTTGGGACCCTGGGCCAGGTCAAAAAAGGGGGCACTAGGACTTTCACAGAGCCCAAATTATCTTTATAGTTGTCAAAGGTTGGATCTAGAAGTGTAAGCCCAGATTACATACACTGAGGTCATCTAAATTGGATCCACAGAAGCATAGTGACAGAGTAGTCTTGTAATAGTGTTAAGATCTTTGTTCTTATACTGGGCTGTTAAGGTCCTATGAACACAGAGACAGCACTGAATAGTAGAGTAACCAGATCCTGTTCATCTCAGGATTATCACTAGAGATAATCAGGGTTTCCATCTACAAAGCCCCATAACCCTGAGTTTTGCTGTTTCATGTTCCCATTGCCAGTTTCTCATTTTCCTCAAATGGCCCATTATATGCAGGAGGTCAGCAATGAGGAACAAACTTGGTGTTTTGAAATACTACCTGAATGTCAGGGAAGGATGCTTTTGCAGTGAGCAAGTAACTGCTATGTTCTACCTCATGAGGAAAGAAGTCTCTAGAACACAGTGAAGGGTGTTGTGATTAGATCAAAATGTGCAGTAGGCACCAGTCCCAGAGTAGCCTCAGATCTTTTCTGGATGGAACCAACTACAAATTGGAAAGGCTGAGTGGATTATACAGAAAATTTGCTGTCCAAGGTAACAGGAGGTTCAGTGTTCTCAGTTGCAGGGGACAAAGAAAGGACCCCCTGAAACAAAATGCAGTATGCAAAGTAAGGTGGGATCTACTCTATTTACCAGAGAGCTCTGATCACAACATGAACAAAGGGGAAATAACTGCCCTGTCAAAGGTGATCAGATATGGTGCAAATCCCAAGTTAGATTATAAACAATAGGGTGGGTAGAGCACAGCCATACCTGCTGATAGTGAAACTGAGGTAGAAAGGAAGAATCAAGAATATGTAAGTTGGGAATGTATTTTGAAAATGGCTACTGTCTGTACTCAACCAGGCTCAATGGGGCAGGTTAGAAAAAAAGAGAAAATGCCAGGTAGAAAGCATAACCAAATTGAGCAGTCACTGAGATTTTGATATTTTTATATTGTCTCCTGAATCAGTCCCCTTCTTTTATTCACACAGGTCAGCCCAAGTCCACTCCCACACTCACAGTATTTCCACCTTCCCCTGAGGAGCTCCAGGAGAACAAAGCCACACTGGTGTGTCTGATTTCCAATTTCTACCCAAGTGTTGTGACAGTGGCCTGGAAGGCAAATGGTGCACCTATCACCCAGGGTGTGGACACTGCAAATCCCACCAAAGAGGGCAACAAGTACATGTCCAGCAGCTTCTTACGTTTGACACCAGATCAGTGGAAATCTCACAAAAGTTTTACCTGCCAAGTTACACATGAAGGGGATATTGTGGAGAAGAGTCTGTCTCCTGAAGAATGTCTCTAGGAGCCCAGGTTTCTCCTTAACCTGGGAACCCTGCAGCTATAGGACCCAGAGTGGGGTCTCTTCTTTATACTAGCTATCTTAACCTTTCTCTCTTGCCCACTGAATATTAAATAAAATATCATTAGTTAATCAGAAGTAATGTTTTGCCCCTTTTGTTCTCATTATATATTTAATTTTCAACCTTTGAATCTCCAATGTGGGGAGGTAAGATCGTGGCTTCCAGTGAGAAATTAGTTCACATTTGAAACATATTGACGGAATCACCCCAGCAGTGACCTTTCTCCTGTTCTGCACTGTTCTCTGAGGCTTGCTACATAGGGACACCCATTTTGAATGCATATCAGGTAAGATATTGTATTTAGAGTTAAACAATTAATGTTACATAGAAATTCCCCAAAGGTGTGAGTTCTTATAATAAACTTAGAGAATTTTATTATATACTTCAGAACATTGGTATTCAAGAGCATCTATACTGGGACATGTGACAGAATAAACCCTCAAGCATAATTGTGTCTAGTGAGAAATACATCCATCCTGATCTTAGAAGGGGTATCAAATAATTGTGCATAGGAAGTGGTTTCAGAGTCAAAGACAAGACTACTCAAGGTCATGTCAGGTGGGGTTAAGAAAGACTAAGTGTGACCTGAGAGACAAATTCAAGCTATTTGCTTGGGTAAACTTAGTAGTAACAGACACCCATTTTCCTGATCCGAGTCCTCTCATGTGCATCAGCACCCCAGTGTGCACTTTACAGTGAGGCCAACCACAGTCTTTGAAATTGACATTCAACCTTCTGTGATCCAGTCTATATACAGGTCAATATGTAATTACTCTTCAAGGTTTGGAGACATCATCCTCTACAGCTTGTAAGCAATATGGACACTGAGTACATGCAGAATTCTTTGGTGGATCATACAGTCCTATGGCATAGTCTTCAAAATCAGAAATATTCTTCAACAATGAGGCAGAGAAACAGTTGACAAAACAGACCTTAATCTTAGGCACCCAAATTCCCAGTTTCTGAGCTAGAAGGAATTTTTTAAATCTGTGCCCTACATTCCCTTTCTGATGCTAGGCTGTGATAAAATCTGTGCCTAATAGTTGGAAGTGAAAATCCTGGGGACACTCACAGCAATGTTCCTTGCTTGGGACAGTGCCCACACTCATCCATACCCATCTATCTCTCAGAGACTTATAATCTTAATTCAAGCTTTCACTGACAAGTTTGAACAGAAAAATTAGGAAACACAGAAATAGTAATGCTCCCATATTCCCACCAAGTAGACTCTAACACACATTTTACCTGGATTTTGATTCACAACTATAACTATGATTAACAATAAGTATGTAATTATAACTATAATATATCTATAACATTAAATATAACAGAAAATTTTTCCTAGAACATGTTAAGGAATCCCACTCCAGAACTCATATCCTGTTAGTTAAAAGTATACTTCTGGGTTTAAAAAGAGAATGTCTAGAAAATAACCCCAAAAGAAGTTATTGATTACTTCTATTTCTTCATAAAATAGTCATCAAATGGCTATGCATCATGATCCTACAGTGTATAGTATATTATTGGCCATGATTCTACCATGTGTAGGAAGATGAAATGTGGATTGACAATGGTTGTGTGTGTTCTCCATCTGCTCTCTCATGAAGTGCCTCAGATGTTTCTTTTTGCTCTTTGCCAGGCATGAACTGCAGAGATTGAGTTAGTGGTCTCAAGACTTGCATAGACTCCATGTGGCTGGTAGTCTCCTCAAGCTCTCACTGAGAGCTCTTGTCTATTCCTTCTTATTCTGTGAAGAGCTTCTTCTATACAGAGTATGGAAAATTCATGGATGATTTTCTGGCAAAGGTGGTCAAGAGAACGTATGGAACCTGGGAAGAAGGATATTACAGAGATGTCACCACCATCCTAGAATCATCACCACCTGCACACATCACAGATGCAACTGGAGAGTAAGGTACATGCAGAATTTTTGCATGAGTCTATATCACAGTGTTGGCTGTTTGGTGGAGGAACCAGATTGACAGTCCTAGGTGAGTGACTCCTTCTTCCTTTGTTATTGTTGTTTCCGAGCTTGGAGGTGATTTTTGTTGGATAATTTCTCATTCTATATTCTACTTCATGCCTAAACTTAACTCTAGGTAAATAATCTCTTTTTTCTCTAGATACTGTGTCTCATTTCAGCCTATTCCCTGTAGTCTTTTATGTCTAATGTCAAAGGCAGGGGGCTGAAACAGGTAAACCTGTCTATAATTCTGTCAGGATATGCAGTACTTTGATAAGTACTCCATTGTACCATCATCTTTGCATGTCTATTTTTTCTGGTGAACTTTGTGAGGAATAAATTGAATTGCCATTTCATGGGTTAGGAAAACAAGAGGCAAACAGGGAGACAAAGCTGTTGAACTTGGAGAACACAGAACATCCAGCATAGAGGCTGAGAAATAACACGTCAGAGGCCAGATGGAATGTACAGTAGAACTTAGGATTAAGTTCCTAGGAGAGTTGGGAGAAATAATGGATCTCAGAGCCTCCATGGAAAGACATGAACAGAGCAGCATCCAACTTAGAACTCAAGAATTTTAATGAGTAGAAAAAGAATGGAGCTTTGGCCACAGAAATTCAAGAGAAGAGGGATAATATCAGTTGGGAAGCTGGGTTCCTTGGTCTCTCTGAAAGATTGTTTAGAAGATACAGCAACTAAGTTCACATAGATATGGTCCTGATGCACGAAAATTATGCAACTCATTCAGAGATGTGAATCTTATTTCATTCTTCACATTGAGAAAAAGTTCAAGCAAGTATATGCTATGTTTGTATCCAGGAGGCATAGATTTGGGTGAAAACCAACTCAGGAGTCTAAAGTTTAGGCTTTAAAGTAGAATTTTTACATCAGAACTGTCCTCACAGTGGGACAGGAAGACTACAGATATATATAAAATAAAGACAGGATACAAGAACAGGAAAGAAAGGGTTAGGTGTCTGTATTGAAGATCAATGACAAGGGTGTGTCAGGTAAAGCATTACACAAATGCATAGCTTTATAATTCCTAGGCACATAAGGAGTAGATATAAGAAATTCATACATCATCTTCTGTACTATGTATATTCAAACACAGTCACTAAACTCAAGAACACTTTACACATACCTCCAGGATTCCTACTGAAAGACAAAGATTCTGACCTTCTCTTTTTCCATTTTTCAGGACATCCCAAGGCTACACCCTCAGTCAATCTGTTCCCACCTTCCTCTGAAGAGCTCAAGACTAACAAGGCCACACTGGTGTGTATAATCGATGGCTTCTACCCAGGTGATCTGACAGTGACCTGGAAGGCAGATGGTACCCCTATCACTCAGGGTGTGGAGACTACCCAGCCTTTCAAACAGAGTGACAAGTACATAGCTAGCAGCTTCCTGTTCTTGACATCAGAAGCATGGAAATCTCATAAGAGTTATAGCTGCCATGCCACTCATGAAGGGAACACTGTGGAGAAGAGTTTGTCCCATGCTCAGTGTTCCTAAGTCATCTGACCTTCCTCTTACACCCAGAGGCTGAGATCAGAAACATGCCAAAGTATACCCTTAGTGTTTTTGCCTCCATAGCCCTTCTCCCTGCCCTCAAAATGCACAATAAAATGTCCATTCACAATCTACAGTTCAATTCCAGCTCATTTTTTTAGTGTATATGTCACTGGAATTCTGAGTAGTGTGTGGGATGTCCTGGCACCCTGGACTTTGCAAGCAGGGTCATAACATGTGTCATCACCCCAGGTAGTGCTACCTTCACAAGCAAACAGTTTTTTTAAACTCTCATCTGGACACCTGATTACACCATAGTATTGTACAGTACAAGTGTCATAGACATCCTGAATTCCATTCTTTCACAGACCTAATCATGTGTCCATTCCATTTCTAATAATTAGTGTCTAGTCATCTTGTCTTAAAATTGCAATTTTGAAACAGGGACAATTATGTATGAGATTACAATTTCTAGCATTTAAGTCAAAACAAATAGTAGCAGGAAATTGGAAGTTTATCATAATCTATCCAAACAATCAAAACCAGGTTAAAGATAGAGTGTATGTGGAGTTCATGAAGGCTAGAGCATTGTAGTGGTCAGCCTTGATGGGAATAGAACTTTGTTGAACTAAAATAAAGAAGAAATGATATCCAGCCCAAATGTAACATAGACATTCAGTGCTGGATGTGATAGACTATTACAAGTTTCTACTTCAGAACTAGATTTTGGGATTCATCATATAAAGTCATGTCTGAGGGTTACAAGCATGGCTAAATATCTGGGTATCCTTCAGATAAGAAGGTTATTCTTATAATTCCCATCCCTGGCTCAAGGCAAAATCATTCAGTGTGCAACTGTATCCTGAGGTTATCCCTGGCCTCTACAATGAACTAGGTTAACCCCTTAAAACACAGACATTGTTCAACATCATTGTTCCGTTGTTCTTAGTATTTCAACACAAGACAAGTGTCCATAAGTGTTTCTTGTTGAGAAACCAGGCAAATGGTAGAGCCTGAAAGATAGGGGATTTTTCAAAACAATTGTGTGAGCAGAAATAGGGCAACAGTACTGAATCCCAGCCACACCAATTCAAACCTTAGCCTTTGTATTAACAGGACATCTGTGTCATAACATTGTATAGCAACTGACTTTCATTCATGGTGGCAAAACTTGTGACTCAAAGTTGAACTATCTTATTGGCCCTAAAGGTTTCAGTACAAGCTTCACCCATTACTTCCACCTGCTGCTGAAAGGAACATGTTTTAATCCTTTTGCTGTAACAGTTGTTGTTGTTGTTGGTTGTTGTTGTTGTTGTTGTTGTTGCTATTGTTGTTTTGGTTTTTCTCCTTGGCCTACAAAGTCTCTCTACTTGGCCTCAAACTCACAGAATTCGGCCTGTTTCTGCCTCCAAACTACTGGGAATCACAAGAGTATACCACCATGCTCCGCTTTTTGTAATGTTTAATTACTGAGAACACTGAGCTAAACATTCAGGGACAAAGTAATATTCTGTTTCCATCAACCAAGGATTACATATTCTTTGCAGTTTTTGTTAATGAATCCAAGTATATGCTAGATAAATATTCTACTGCTAAACTACATCCCTAAATATTAATTTTGTTATCGATGGTTATACTTTAGTTTTTATTAGTACATATTCAATGTGTATAGTGATGATGAGATTCACAAATATTCTAATTCTAGTACACCAATTACTTTGATACAAATTACTCCATACACCTTGTCCTTTCCCATATTTCTGAACACGATATAACTCATACACTATCTTCTGTACTCTGTATGTTCAAATGCAGTCACTAAATTAAAGGACACTTTACATACCATCTCTACTCTATGTTTAAATAATTCTACATTTTGTTCAGAAAGAAGTACATTTCCTTTATCTTCTCATCTATGCCTATGCTAATCCCACAGTCTGTCCATTGCTATTAGCCCTGCTTGAACAAGGATGTGCAGCCTCTTTGTATTTCACTGTTTGTGTACATAGCAGCTAAAGACTCCACAATTAAGGAACTGGAAATATAAACACATTGGTCATACACTAGGACACAAAATTATCATAAAAACTTCTAGCTCTTCTATTCACTGATAGTGCACATGCTAGGCAAGAAATCAGGAGAATAATTCTATTCACAATAGCTTCAAAATAATAGACATAATTTGTAGAATTAAACCTGAATAAATAAGGATAACAGTGAAAACATTAAAACACTGAAAAAATAAAATCTTGTTTCTTTTTTAGATAAACATTTACTTTGTAGCTTATACTGGCCTTGAACTTCATCATTAAGTCTCTTATTGCAATGAATACAACACATACTACTGTAGTTCCAAGTCTTCTAGTAAAATTATCACAGAATAATTCCTTGCTTATATGATATTTAATATGAATTTATTTTTAAATGGTAACACCATACTTGTATGCACTGTGATTTTACTAATGTCTTCTATATCTACTCTATCCAAAGTACTCTAAATGGCCTCCTCATTCTTTCCAACTAATTCCCTTCCTGACTACATATCTGCCCTTTCAATATGTATTTTTCAAATTTCTCCAGGCAATCTCAGCTTCTGTGTTTTCATAATTGCAGTGGCCATTTAATATTCATAAAACAGGGCCCCACAACACCTTCTCTATTCTCCAATTCTGACGGCTCTTCTACTGCCTTTTCCACAGTATTTCCTGAGCTTCAGATGGGGGGAGAACAAAAAAGGTGCTGCGTGAGTGAGAACCAGGTAGCAGTCACTTATTCTCAGCAGTTTGACCAGTTATATAACCTGGCATTGACATCACCCACTTGGAGGAAAAAGGGTATTTTGATGAAGACTGAGATTGGTACTAGTCTATACTGAAAACATAAGTGCTGAGAAGAGAACTTAAATACATGTCCACTTGGCAAAACATCAGTAGTAGATAGGAGACATGTGATTGGAGAACATGATGTAGAGATGTCTTCCAAGTCTCTGTCAAAACAGGATGAGATTCTCCTTTTAGAGATGGACAGATGCCAAACTCACTGTTGGATGTGAAATATTGGAAAGAAGCTGTATAATGATGAATCATTTGGATTCAGGTTTTCTCCAGTCCTGTCAGAAAAATTTCAATACAGTGAGGAAAGTTGTTAGACTAAGGATATCCGTAGATACAAGAGAAATTTTCAAAGGGACAAAAAAGCATTTCCAATGAGAAAATAGATAAATATGCCTTTCACAGGACAAGCATGATGCATTGGTTGCCATGTAGTACATGATTCACAAGTCAAAAAGTGGGCATATCTATATCCAACAACTGTAGAATAAACTCCACCAAAGATTCTTGGGGTGAAATTCTGATAGGAACTAGTGACAGGAAATGTTGGGAGAAGAAGTTGTTTAATTATGGCAGATCTCCCCAGAGACTTCAAGATGACATTTAAGCAGGATAAGTCCCAGCTGCATATAAACCTGTATATATGGAAACTTCTGAGATTGAGGTCCACGTCCTGACAAATCTGTTCTATACAATACAGCAAAAGGCTCTCTGTTGTGCAAACACCAAGGGAACCAGGCCAATGCCTGAGAATCAAGCTAATTTCCCCAAATAAAAAGAATCTGGAATCAGGAATCAAATACACCAAATGAAGATCCAGAATGCAAGAGCTGGCATGGGATGTCCAGGCAGAGTTTTCTATGGCAAAGGTAAGGTCCCGGCACTTCTCTAGTTAATATGAGGGAGGAGCAGACAGTAGTATGTAATGAAACCATGTAAATATGTGCCAGACCCTGACTGAAAAGTGGGAAATGATCCAGCAACAGTCAATAATTGGAGAATATCCTTCAGGTAAATAGTTTCCACTGGTTTTATACATAATCTGAGCCCATAATGTAACCATAACACAGTCTCTGATTCACCATTAGGCCTGTGTACCACTTCAAGCCTAAGGTGAACAATGTCTCTGATCTTTGTCCATATCTTACTTCTTGGATCAACCAAGGCCAACTCCCAGTCTCTGCACTGTTCTTCCTCTGAGGAAGAAGCCACACTTGTCTGTCTAATGAATAAGTCCTCCCCAAGTGATATGATGGTGGTCTAAAATGCAGACACTATTCCCTTCTAATATCCCTGCAATTAGCTCCAACAAGTACATAGTTAGAAGCTACTAACCCCTGACACTGGAACTCTGGATATCTCACAACAGATACAGATTCCATACCACCCATGAAGAGAGTACAATGGAGAAGAGTTTGTACTCTGCTGAATATTCCTAGGGCCCAAACCTTGACTCAACCCTTGAGACCTGAAGTTAAATGGCTACAAGGAGGAATCTTCCTTCAAGCTATGCTTTCTCTATAATTCTTGCCCATTATCAGCTTTGGCGTCCATGTGATAGATAAATTGAGACAGGCAGCTGATTGGGGGTCAGTGTCAAGAGCACTGACAGGGCTAGATCCAAATGCCTAGAGGGGCTGCTGCCAATGGCAATCAGTGATTGGAGCAGACTTTTCTCTGAGGTAACAAAGCTTAAGTTACTGGGGCCAGCATTCCCTGTGGCTATTGGAAAAACTATGAACCCTTTTAACTCTTTGGGGCCAGGGAGAAAGAGAAGGAAGGAAAGAGAGAAAATTCACACACACACACACACACACACACACACACACACACACACACACACACACACA
>CM052713.1:11774024-11785307 GCA_028551405.1 Uromys caudimaculatus
ATGTGCTCCTGAGTTTTCCTACAAGTCAGAACACTTCATTCTGAAGCAATATGGATAGCTAGTAACTGGTAGCTGGTAGCTGGCCTGCTGATGAGTTTGAACCCTCCAGTCTCTTTTTCTTGTATTTCTTTAAGGAAGTTATTTATCTGCTCCTTGAAAGCCCCTATCATCCCCCTGAGATGGGATTTTAGGTCAAAATCTTGTTTTTCAGGTATGTTAGGTGTGGTGGGAGCACTGGGTTCTGATGGTCCCAACTTATATTGGCTTCTGTTGCTTATGTTCTTGCACTTGTCTCTTGCCATCTGATTATCTCTGGTGTTAACTGGCCTGGATGTCTCTGACTGAAGCCTGTCCCTCATTGGAGGCAGGTAGATCTCTGTGATATTGGTTAGAGCAGGCCTCCTAGGAGGCAGGGATTGCTTTCTCTGGTTAGGGGAGGCTTCCTATGTTCCTGGTTAGAGCAGGCATCCTGTGTCCCTAGTTACAGTACACTCCTGGGAGACAGGCAAGCTATGAGGTGTAAGAAAGGGACAGGAGCACCCTATCTTCCCAGGGCAGAGTTACCAACCAGAAGGAAAATGGGGATCCAGACCAGAGTTGAAGAGCATAATTCTAGTCTCTTTTTATGCATTTTTCCATAGAAACCCAGATGGTATGAACACTCACAGTTCAATGCTCTAACCCATATCCCAGATAATGACTGCAATGTCAATTGGCATCCAAATGTGGGCCATGTGAGTATCAAGTGAAAAGGGACTCACTCATAAAATTGCAGGTAGAATGCTAAATTTGCTGCTGGGGCAGATAACAACTCTGAAAGAAGTGGTACACTAAAACAGAAAGGAAATAAAGTACAAACAGCTGAGTTAGAAAAGTTTGGTCTGAGTATCTCCAGGTAAACCCTCAGTGTTCTATAGAGGGGCCCTTTGATCTAGAGCTGTGTCACAGAGATTTGAATAAGGCATGGAGAGAGGAACTTAGGACTGGATGATCCTTATCTGAATCTTTCTACCCTATGATTACGGCTATAACCTGTTGCCCATCTGGGTAGAGGAGAACACTGATAAAGCAGCATCTGCAAGCTTTTCTTGTGGCAGATAGAGATAAGGACAGTGAAAAAGAACATCGAGAAGAGGACACTGATAGAAATTTTTGTTGTATCCCAAAAGAGGACCTGTCCATCAAGAAGGAGGGAGCCACAGTAAGAGATCAGAAGAGGGGTAGTCCAGGTGAAGGGTGGTTCCTTGAAGGCCTCTCACTGTTATGTTCTTTATACACCTCTTTGAATGCAATGCTTGAACACTAACCCTAAGAAAGTGAAGAAGTTCAACCACTACCATATGTAGATTCTTTTATAATGGCTTTGTGCTACTCATGATGAATCCTGGTCAAATGAACAACTCAAAGCCTCTGCTTTCCGGTGAGTTTAAATCCTATCCTGCAGAGACCTTTTAACATGGTATCCACATGACCTTAAACCCATGCAGCACTTGCAGACTACTTGTTGAGCTAAAGGATGTCAGTCTTCATATATAACACAATTATTAGAATTCATAAGCATGGGTTTAAACACACTAGAGGATTATAAGCCACTGGCCCAGACATAAACCCTCAGTAATGCTTCGATTTAGAAGGATCATGATTATGATTAATGTAGCCTTCAGACTGAGAGAAACAGAAATCCAGGTGTATCATTGAGTGTGGATATGTTACAATGACAAGGAACATTCTCACTGCTTATTGAACAGGTTCCTGGACCCACGCAGTATTTTGACCAAATTTGTCACTTGTGTGCCCTAAGATCTTGGAAAGTTTTTCCCCCTTCAGGGGACACACAAGTTTCAAAGATTTAAAACAGGGACCTACTAAGCATTTTATTAAATGTCTGACTTTAGTACAAAGTTTCATATGAAAATTGCTGTGCTCTGAGGCAGCTGCCATGCTGGTGCTCCAGCAGAGATGCAGAGGGTGCTGGGTCTGTTAAAGAAGTTCGCTCTTGATGACTGTATCCTATCGTGTCAGGAAATAGGGACTCAGATGAATATCGTTGATGTTTTTGCAGAAGTTCTTTTAGCAGTCTTAAAGTCTGATGCCTCCTGTTGTTTGTATCAAACAAGGGGAAATTTTAAGAGAGACTGCTTGATGCAGAAGAACAGGTGCATCCAAATAGCAATCTCCTAAGTGTCTCAAATTTCACAAGGGCAAACAATTATAAATTGAAATATGATGTAGATGTTCTCACCCTACTTCCTTTAAACTCCCCAGGGACAACATTTGGCCCTACCTACAAGAGGGTCTATCTCCAAAGGACCCATTTCAAATCAGATGGATATGAAGAGGTCACAATCTTAAGTTTACTGGACTGTACCAACTGAGTCAGTAAAGCCTGAGATGGTTAGATATTGTGAAGGAAAAATATTTAAGAGAATTAAAGTTAATGGGGCAGATGTTTCCATTATTAGGGAAAAGGAGGCACCCTCTGTGTGGGATCTAACTGCAGGTCTTACTGTGGAGAGTATTGGTGATCCACGCTGTTCTAAAATACCCTTGACATTTCATATATGGAAGGACTCTGATGGACACACTGGAAAAGCTAAGCCTTTGATTCTAATAATCTCTAGGGGAGAGATACATTGGAAATGGCTGAAACCAAGCTTAACACTGGTGTTAAAGCCTTTCATAATGGCCCAGAGTTCATGAAAGAGAAAGTAGATCCTGGCCTCCAATATTATGGGGTGGTGTTTCACTTCCTGAGCCCATAAAATTTCAATAGAAAACAGATGAACCTGTAATTGGTGGAACAACAGTGTATAATTAAAGAAAAACTAAAACATGCTTAGGGATTAGTAGAACAAAAACAAGTGGGACACGTTGAGCCAAGCCTCAGTGCTTGGAACTCTCTTATCTTTGTCATTCAGAAAAAAAGATAAAGAAAATGGAGATTATAACATAATTTAAGTGTTATTAATTTGCAGATGAACAATGAGGGATCTTTATAGCCTGGTCTTCTCAAGTCACTATCATTGCTATTAAAAACATTATATTCATGGATATAAAAGATTGTTTTTATATACTCTATTATACCAAGAGGATGGGGAAAGTCTGCTTTTTCTGTGCCTGTGCCAAACAATGAATATTCTGCTCAAAAATGGCAATGGAAAGTGTTGTGCCGAGGTATCTGCTGTGTATTAATGTTATGTATTGCAGGTCTTGAATCCTTTGTTAAATAACCTCCTCTATAACAATTATTTAGTACATGAATATTTTCTTTGCTGATTAGGATTCTAGCAAATTAGAAGTTTTTCTTTTTTTATTTTAATTTTTTGATACTTTATTTACATTTCCAATATTTCCCCCTTTCCAAGTCTCCTCTTTGGAAAACCCCTATTTCCAGCCCCCTCCCCCGCCTCTATGAGGATATTCCCCCACCCACCTACCCCCCAACCCACCCCCATCTTCCCACCTTGACATTCCCCTTTACTGGGGCTTCTAACACCTTCAGGCCTAAGGGCCTCTCTTCCCCATGATGGCCAACAAGGCCCTCCTCTACTATATATGTGGTACGAGCCATGGGTCCCTTGATGTGTATTCTTTGGTCGGTGGTCCAGACTCCAGGAGCACAAGGGGGATCAGGCCAGTTGACATTGTTGCTTCCTCCATGGGGCTGAAAACTCCCTCAGCTCCTTCAGTCTCTCCTCCAACTCCTCCATCTGGGACCTCACTCTCAGTCCAGCAGTTACTGTAAAGTGAAACTTGGGTATTCAGAACTTTTGGGCTAATATACACTTATCAGTAACTACATACCATGTTCATTCTTTGTGACTGAGTTACCTCGCTCAGGATAATATTTTCAAGTTCCGTCCATTTGCCTGAGAATTTCATGAAGTCATTGTTTTTAATAGATGTGAAGTACTCCATTGTGTAAATGTACCACATTTTCTGTATCAATTCCTCTTCTGAGGGACATCTGGGTTGTTTCCAGCTTCTGGCTATTATAAATATGGCTGCTATGAACATAGTGGAGCATGTGTCTTTCTTACATGTTGGATAATCTTCTGGATATATAACAGGAGAGGTATAACTGGGTTGTCAGGTAGTATGCCCATTTATCTGACGGTTCACCAAACTGATTTCCAGAGTTGTTGTACCAGCTTGCAATCCCACCAACAGTGTAGGAGTGTTCCTCTTTCTCTACATCCTGGACAGCATCTGCTGTCACCTGAGTTTTTAATCTTAGCCATTCTGATTGGTGTGAAGTGGAATCTCAGACTCGTTTTGATTTGCATTTCCCTGATGACTAAGAATGTTGAATATTTCTTTAGGTACTTCTTAGCCCTACGAATTTCTTCAGTTGAGAATTCTCTGTTAAGCTCTGTTCCCCATTATTTTGATAGGGTTATTTGGTTTTCTGGAGTCTAACTTCTTGAGTTCTTTGTATATATTGGATATTAGCCCTCTATTGGACTTAGGATTGGTAAAGATCCTTTCCCAATCTGTTGGTTGCCGTTTTGTCCTATTGAGATTATCCTTTGCCTTACAGAAGCTTTGCAATTTCATGAGGTTCCATTTGGTGATTCTTGATCTTAGAGCACTGGTGTTCTGTTCAGGAACTTTTCCCCTATACCCAGGTGTTTGAGAGTTTTCCCCACTTTCTCTTCTATTAGATTCAGTGTATCTGGTTTTATGTGGAGGTCCTTGATCCACTTGGACTTGAGCTTTGTACAGGGAGTTAGCTCATATAAAAACACATAATCCAGTTATTATAATAATAATTATATAATCTGCCTAGATTGGGCAGATCTAGCACTATACTAACTTATTTCCCAGCTATGAGACCCTTTGCTACTTGCAATTTCTACTGGCCTTGAGGTTCTTCTCTGCCTTGGCTTCCTCCTCCTCTTCAGTCCCCTCTCACCTCTCCTCTTCTACATATTCTCTCTCCACTCTCCAAAACCCCTTATCCCACCTTTTCCCTCCACTGCCCAATCACAGGCTCTAGCCTTTGTTGACCACTTAAAATAGAATGAAGGTTCACATGAGACCACCTGAATACATGATCAACTGCTCATCAGGGGCAACTCCACTTGAGGAAGCAGAATTAACATCAGAATACAATAGTATCATGGCAACCCATGACATTTCACAGGTTTGTCCACTAAAAAGGCCTTTTTTCTCCAATATACATTGAGCATATTTAACCATTATATATACTATAAGAAATACTATAAACTAATAATGTCCAGTCAATCAATTTTGGCAATTTAGGTACATTACTCTAACATCTATCCTAACTTGAAAAGTTTACAATTCTATACCTGAAATATGTTTTTATTTTAGCTTGCATTACCATCTGTAAACCATCCTTTCAAATCAACATCATCTTTTTCAATGCTAAACAAACTCAAGTTTCTCTCCATTTAGTTTGATGTTGGGAACTGGTTTGCTGTACATTGATTTTACTATGTTAGGTATGGGCCTTGAATTCCTTTTATCATGAAGGGATGTTGAATTTTGTCAAATGCTTTTTCCAGCATCTAATGAAATGACCATGTCATTTTTTTCTTTGAGTTTTTTTATGTAGTAGATTACATTGATGGATTTCTGGGTGTTGAACCATCCCTACATCCCTGGGATGAAGCCTACTTGATCATGATGAATGATCATTTTGATATGTTCTTGGATTTGGTTTGCAAGAATTTTATTGAATATTTTTGCATCGATATTCATAAGGGAAATTGGTCTGAAGTTTTCTTTCTTTGTTGGGTCTTTGTGAGGTTTTGGTATCAGTGTAACTGTGGCCTCATAGAAGGAATTGGGTAGTGTTCCTTCTGTTTCTATTTTGTGGAATAGATTGAAGAGTATTGGTATTAAGTCTTCTTTGGAAGTCTGATAGAATTCTGCAGTGAATCTATCTGGTCCTGGGTTTTTTTGGTTGGGAGACTTTTAATGACTGCTTCTATTTCTTTAGGCATTATGCGACAGTTTAGTTGGTTTATCTGATCCTGACTTAATTTTGGTATTTGGTATCTGTCTGGAAAATTGTCCATTTCATCCAGATTTCCAGTTTTGTTGAGTATAGGTTTTTGTAATAAGATCTGATGATTTTTTTGTATTTCCTCAGATTCTATTGTTATATCTCCCTTTTCATTTTTAATTTTGTTAATTTGGATACTGTCTCCGTGCACTCTGTTTAGTTTGGCTAAGGGTTTATCTATCTTGTTGATTTTCTCAAAGAACCATCTCCTGGTTTTGTTGATTCTTTGTATAGTTCTTTTTGTTTCTACTTGGCTGATTTCAGCCCTGAGATTGATCATTTCCTGTGTTCTACTCCTCTTGGGTCCATTAGCTTCTTTTTGTTCTAGAGCTTTCAGGTGTGCTGGTAAGCTGCTAGTGAATACTCTCTCCAGTTTCTTTCTGGAGGCACTCAGAGCTTTGAGTTTTCCTCTTAACACTGCTTTCATTGTGTCCCATACTTTTGGGTATGTTGTAGTTCCATTTTCATTAAATTCTAGGAAGTCTTCAATTTCTTTATTTCTTTTTTCCTTGACCAAGTTATCATTGAGTAGAGTATTGTTCAGTTTCTATGTGTGTGTGGGAGTTCTGTTGTTTTTGTTGCCATTGAAGACCAGCCTTAATCTGAGTGATCTGATTGGAGACATGGGGATATTTCTATCTTCTTGTATCTGTTGAGGTTTGTTTTGTGACTGATTATATGGTCAGTTTTGGAGAAGGTACCAGGAGGTGCTGAGAAGAAGGTATATTCTTTTGATTAGAATGAAATGTTCTGTAGATATCTTTTAAATGCATTAGGTTCATAACATCTGTTAGTTTCAGTGTCTCTCTGTTTTGTTTGTGTTTCCAAAATCTGTCCATTGATGATAATGGGGTGTTGACGTCTCCTACTATTATTGTGTGAGGTGCATTGTGTGCTTTGAGCTTTACTAAAGTTTCTTTTAGATATGTGGGTGCCCTTGCATTTGGAACATAGATGTTCAGAATTGAGAGTTCTTCTTGGTAGATTTTTTCCTTTGATGTGTATGAAGAGTTCTTCCTTATCTTTTTTGATGACTTTTGGTTGAAAGTTGATTTTATCCGATATTAGAATGGCTACTCCAGCCTGTTTCTTGGGACCATTTGCCTGGAAAATTGTTTTCCAATCCTTTACTCTGACGTAGTGTTTATTTTTATCACGGAGTTGTGTTTCCTGAATGCAGCAAAATGCTGTGTCCTCTTTATGGATTCAGTCTGTCAGTCTATGTCTTTTTCTTGGGAAATTTAGTCCTTTGATATAAGGAGATATTAATGAATAGTGATTGTTGTTTCCTGTTATATTCAATGTTATTTTTATGTTTGTGTGATAAATATAGGGGAGGGAATATGGGTCTGAATAAGACTAACCCTCAACATCTTACTAATATTGCATTATTTACTTTAAATTTCCTGAAATCAGATGACAAGGGAAATACTGCAGCTCATGAGCATTGGGTACATTTGTCAGGGACTATGACATTACCTCTTGTGCCCTGGAAAGATGTTATAAAAGATAAATGACAATCAGCAGTCCTATTACTTACCATTGGAAAATATTTTGTCTGTCTTTCCTGAACATGGACCACAGCCTATCTGGCTCACCCAACACTGGACAACTAATACAAGCAAGGAAGCAGATAAAATTGAGCATCTGCCAGAGAAGACAGCAAGACCCTATCCTGCCAATGTGTTTGCTTACAGCACTGACTCCAAATAATGCCAGTGCTGAAAATTATCAGGCACTGGTACATAACCCTCTCTTGTTATCAAGGAGGAAGGACAGAGGACCTTATCCTCAGCTGTTTACAAACTTCAACCAATTTTTTGATATCTGTCCCCTAAGAGATGTTTCTAAAATTTGGAATAGCACCATTCCCATGACTACATACATACCTTGCTTTCATAACCCTTACAATCTACTTTCTTATCCTGTTATCTTTTCATTTGTAATTTATTGGTTGACATATTCCACTTATTGATCAGAAGGCTCTGCTATCCATAAAGCAGATTATATAGAGGAGAGAAACTGTAGGAAAAAATGCAGGCCTGACCTGGCAGCCAGCCTACCTAGCACACAGCATACGATTTTAAATTAGAAGCATGGCACACTTTGCTCCTGAGTATTTACAGAAGTCAGAATACTGAGTTCTGAGGTAGCATGAGCAGCCAGTATCTAGCCTGCTGATGTGTCTGCAATCTGCACATCTCCTTTTATGTGCTTCTTCCTCATTGAGAAACAGGTGGTATTACTGCTCACTGTCCAATCCAAGATAATGTGCTAACTTATCACAATTGATAGGTTTCCTAAAAATAAAATAGTTTCTTATAGCAGTAAAACAGACACAGTTATGTAAAACCCTCTGGACCCATTCCTTTCCATGTCCTTTTCTGATCCACAAGGTATTATGTTCTTCTCAGGCAATGTCCCAATTATTACTGCAATTACCAAAACAGGGAAGACACAGGTACACATAGCCAGCACACAACATAGGCACAGTAGACAGACAACTGGGGGATAACATAGATAGGCACAGCATAAACGAAACATACGATAAATAGGTACAAAATGAATGCACGTAAACAGACATCACAAATAGAAAATAGGGAAAAATTGATAGGAGACAGGAGAGGTGTGGATAGTTATAATTTTAGTTCTCTCTCTTTTTTTTTGGGGGGGGGGTTTGAGACAGGGTTTCTCTGTGTAGCTCTGGCTGTCCTGGAAATCACTCTGTAGACCAGGCTGGCCTTGAACTCAGAAATCCGCCTGCCTCTGCCTCCCAAGTGCTGGGATTGAAGGCGTGCACCACCACAGCCTGGCTGTTTTTTCATTTTCTAATGTGACATGATAATGAATTTTGCTGCCCTCTCTGAGGTTTCTTTAATGTATAATCAGTGCACATCAGGATAGATAAACATGACATCAGGAGTGAGGGTAAATGGACAAAACCTCAAGTTTTCTTCTTCCAAGTTATTTTGTTTTTTTTTTAACCTTGCACAGGTAGACATGGACCAGATTTAGGCGGAATAGGCTCTGTTCCAAAAACTGCAATCAAGAAACATCTTCATAAGAGTCCCAACCAGTTTGAGTTTTAGCTGATTCCATATGCTGTCGAGTTAATAACAAAGATGAGCAGAGGCAACCCTTGGATAAATATCCCAAGAAATTCAATACCCTTCTTAATCTCCTGATACTTTGTAGATCTCCATCCCATTTTTCCAAAAGAGAAAATAAACAGAGTTGAAAATTTTTGATGATTTGTGCAGGCAAGATGACTCAGTGGGTAAAGTTACTTTGCAGGAAGCCTGATAACCTGAGTTTCATCCCAGCTGAGTCACCTAAGCAGTTTCATTCAGTGACAATATATGGCCTGAAGATTCAGGAAAGCTGATCTGGGACGAAGTAACATTAATCCCTGGTCACTCTCCATAAATGAGTTTCATAGTAGGAGATAACCATCTGCTGCCAAATGTCCTCTGACATGGGCATCATGCACACACACCACTGACCAACCCACAGACTAATTAATTAATGTACTAATTAAAATTAATCTTATTTATTTTGGGGAATGTGAGGAGTGGGAAGAGGAACAGTGAGCTTACAAAGAGAAGTATACTATAACTGCAGGAAAAGGCTCTGAGAGTTGTGATGGTGAGTGGTTAGGAGCTGTTTAGCAGAAACTCAGAGATGCCTGTCTCCCATTAGAGTTGATAAGAAGATTATGGGCAAGAGACCTCTTGAATCTGGAAGAAAAAGTCTGGGTGCAAAGGTCTTGAACACGGGGTCATCTCAATTGCACCTATCTGCACAAGTCTGACTTGATCTGGCCCTCAACCCATTTCAGTCCAGAGGAGCAGTCCATCAGGCAAACCTTAAACTATATGATGTGGAAGTCCCCAATATTCTTCCAGATATGAGCATATAATTGAGGCTACATTCTGAGGATATGATTTGTGGTCTGTAGTGAAACGCATACCCAGAAAACATGACAGATGCAGAGCCTTGGAGGAGAGCAGCTAATGTTGCTACATTTAGGAACAATCACTTTTTTTCTAAGACAATGGACTATCTCTGAGGCGACTTGATATTATGTGCTCTGAACCATAAAACAATCATATCCATATGAAGATGCTAGGGCACTTTCAGTACTACTCTTTCACCAGGGCAAACCTGGCCTACTATACTAAATACCAGAGGAATCCAATGTCAGAGGCAAGAAAGGTCCTGAGACATAATGGAGAGAAACTGGATTAGATCAGAGGCCTTGTAGGGCACCATAGTACCAATGATGGTACCCACATCCCATAACTGATTAGAAGCATGTTAGTTTGGAAAGTCTGGGAATATGGGGTTTATTTGTGCAACCTAGCCTTTAACACCAGGCCTGGTCATCAGAATTCACCTAAGCAATTTTGTAGAGTGACGACATGTAGCCTGAATATTCAGTAATTCTGATTTGGGAGAAGTAACAACCCATTAATACCTGATCACTGTCCTTAAATTCATATTTTCTTTTCCCCAATATTACCATCATTATGCGGAGTTGTAAAAGTTGTAGGACTATTCTCTACTGTTCTAGCAAGCTGTGCCAGTTCTGGAGATACAGACAGAGGATATGGACCTTTGGATCAGAGACCAAGAACAGTTTATCAATTGCAGGAATGTATGGACCAGCATTTTAGTACAAGTTCCACAAGACATGGGAAGAGGTCTAGATCTGCACTGCCAACATTGGAGACCCCATAATTTCAATAGTTTATATGGTGTCCCTATCTTCCAAGGGTAGTGACATTTCAAACAACCTCAGTAGAGTAATACAGAAAAACAGAAATCATGCCTTGGCTAAAGACATTTGGAAATATGAGAATCCTGAACAGATTCTTCCTAAAAGTCACAATACTTATAAGGGAAATGAAATTCTGAGTAATTTTCAGTCCATGAATGCCATGAAAAAAATGTATCCTGGTTTGCTACAAATGTAGCAAAAAGTACTAGTAACCATGCATCTGATCAAAAAGTGGGCCAAGAAACTCAAGTGGAAGTTCACTTTGCTATCTCCTGAGTGGTGCTTGCTAGAACTATTGAAACAAAATGTCAAAACCAGAAGCATATCAAAGATCCCAGAGAACTGCAGCTCTGAACTTCATCAGATGTTTTTAATGTGTGTGTGTGTGTGTGTGTGTGTGTGTGTGTGTGTGTGTGTGTGTGTGTGTGTGTGTGTGTGTGTGTGTGTGTGTGTGTGTGTGTGTGTGTGT
>CM052713.1:11785407-11802449 GCA_028551405.1 Uromys caudimaculatus
CCTATGGTGCCAAGCTCAGTTGGCTTTGCATTCCTGGACTTAGGTGATGCTCTTACATCTGTTTCTCAGTAGAATAGTGCTTAATACACACACCATGTTCCTGGCTTTATACAGAGGATTTTGAGTCTTTCCAAGATGGAATAGTAAATGTTGGTGGATTTGCCAAAAGCCTTTTGTTGTAAATTGTAGACAAGCACTGACATATCACGTACATTCTGTTAATAGATACACATGAAGTTAATGTTATAGAAGTCCATGTGAAAGCTTGTGAGTTAGCTCAGTAGTTTTGCACTTATGCCTGAAGCCATGTATTCAAACCCAAGTACTCCAAAAGTTTGTTAGAGGTAGAAAAAGCACTTGGAAAGCAGGAGAGCAGATCCTCACAGATATTATGGGAATAGAACAATATGGATTATTCTTTCTGGATGTAGGGAGTTGGTGGCATTTGAAAAGAAAGGCATGGAGGGAGCAAAAGACACAAGCAGACAAAGCTAACAGAAGACTCCACCTCATCACTTAAGATTCAACTAAGTTTGACTGAATATCTATTATCTACCAGGCCCTGGGCAGTATGTTTTCCCATGCACTAGGACTGTCACACCATTTAGAATAAAAGAAAAGTGTCATTATCAGACAATCCAAGTTCATCTACCTCTTAATTCTGTGGCATCAAAATCTTCCAGAGTACACATTTATTAATTTGCATATTAGGAAGAGTAGGTAATATTAGTCCCACGTTTACAGACTAAGCTACACGGTCAATTTGAAACTGTCGCAATTCCCATTGTACTGTGTATTTTATTCCCAGGATTCAACTGAAAATCCAACCAAAACCACATGCCCATCTTCTCCTCTGTCAGCAATGCCTATGAGATCCAAATTCTTAGTTCACTGAGGAGCTTGAAACAATCTCATAGATGTTGGGAGGTTTGGAAACTTATTGAGTGTGCTCCTTCTCGAAGTCTAGATCATTTTGTACCCAACTCCATGAGAAATAGTATCTTCTGCCTTATTTTTCTTGAATTCCTATTGATGGCAATAGAATAGTAACATTTATAAGAGGATTCCTGAAAATTTCCTCAGAAACAAGAAGTAGAAGAGCTAACAAGGGAATGCCATTAACTAGACAGCAGCACGGAACCAGCAGATATCAGATGCTATTTATTGCCACAACTCTCCTAGTGTAGAACACCATTCCATGTCACACAAGAAAATTGAAGTCCATGCTTGATAGATCCAACATGATCTCACCATTACAACTTCTGTGGACAACATAGAGTCACAACCTGCAAGGCCCTTGAATGACTCAGGGAAGGGCCAGACAGGAGCTGAACAGGCTAAGTCATTCTTTCCAAGGAAGAGTTGATTTTATTTGACCTAAGTGCAGAGTACACTGCACTTAAAGACAGAACTGGAAAGCCATGTCTCTCTCTCTCTCTCTCTCTCTCTCTCTCTCTCTCTCTCTCTCTCTCTCTCTCTCACACACACACACACACACACACACACACACACACACACACACAAACATTGACCCTAAATCCATGCTCTCAGTAGCTCTTGTCTTCTTGACTACTTGGGTGAATACATGAGAACCTCTGGACACTTGGGAGAGGCTTCAGAGCTCCAGATTATTCCTTGGGGAAACTAGAAAAGTGTGCTCATCTATTTGTTCTACACCAGTCCCTAGGGACAAGACCAATCTGGCCACTACCTAGGGGAGTTCAGATCTGGATCCCAACCACAATAGGACAGTTTGTAAATGTTGCCCCCTGGGATAGACCTCCAGAGAATAATAACCACAGGGCCTAAAGTGGCAGGCTATGTGTGGGGCCATGAGCCACATAGACCTCTGTGTACTGAGGTAGCAGTCACTACCAAGCCAGAGGAAACTCCTCCAGATATCTTGCCCACTGGTTAGGGCAGAGGTACTTTTATCCATGAGGGCAGATGAAGCCCGTGATAAGGCAAGAGAGAAATGAGGCTCCAGAAGATCTAGACCTAACCTAAGAAATATCTTCTACTTCTGATGTTGAGTGTACCCATGACAACTAGGGTCTGTTGCGCCAGATCACAGCATCTTGGGACAGGATGGAGGTCTAGGACCATGGGCGGGAATCATTTCTCAAGTCTACAGAACTTAAAGAACAGGTATGCACCACTGAATCATGGTAGGCATTGGGCTGTGAAGAAAAAGTAGTCTGGCAAACAGAGAGAGCTAAAAGGGCCAGTCTGTGGGGTGCATCTGGGGAGACTGTGGCTTATAGTTTTTACATTTTGTTAACTGTGCTTGCAGTGATTTTAGTTTTTACTGTCATCTTATAATATTATTAATCTTGATTTCTGAGCCTCATCAGCCATGGATAGCACTTCATTTACCTGAGATATTTGAGCAGAGTGAACCAGGTACCAGAAATACAGGTGCACTGCAGAGTGATGATGTCCACTGCTGCACAGGGTATCACTGCTTTTCTTCCTTCCTCTCCCTCCCCTCTCCTACTTCTTGTCTTCTCTCCCTCTTCCTTCTCTTCCTCCTCTGCTGTTCTCTCACACACACTCCCCCTCTTTATCTTCCTTTTGTCCATTCTATTTCACCTATTTGTTTTGAGCTATGAACTATCATTATGTCAGCTTGCTAGAGATTCTGCCAGGCTATGGGTTCCAGGCAGTGACGCAAAACAAACTTCTCTTCACATTGCTGTAGGACCCTTAGCTGTCATTGTATCTTTGGGCACTGCCATTACTCCAAAGAATTCAGTATCTGAGAACTGCAGAAGAATGTTGTGTCAATATGCTCTCTCTTTCGTGGGAGAGGTGACTGATATGGAGCCCATACATAGCATGGCATACAATAAACATGAACTTTAACATGTAGTTAGATACATTATCAACCTTTTCTTATATGTTGGGAAAGACAGGAAGTTTATTGAGAAGAAAATGTTACTAGCTTGGTCTTTCCCAAGGATAAGACTTTCACTCACGAAGGTATTCATAAACAGTTACAGAGTTCAAGGCCTGAAAATGCAGAGAAAGTGTATCTGAACCTATTCAGTATTGAAGTAAAACCCATTGTTCATTTTAGGAGCAACAAAGGTGGAAATAATGCTACGATCATAGATTTTTGAGTACTGTGTGATGAAAAGAACAGCCCTCCAAAAACAGCAATGTTTCAATGGAGGGAGCCCAGGTATACTTAGCAACCTCAAGAAAAAAACCCCTGAGGATTGAGAATTAAAGTGATTAAAATAAAAATTAACAGCACTTCTGTCGAAGGAATTAGCACTCTCAAGGACTATTGATAGCATTGAAACCCACAACAATTTCTGCCACAGAATTTAGGTATAAAATCATGTTTATCTTCATGGTATAATTTCATTTTATGAATTATTCATAAGTGGGTAACATAGTGAAACCTGTAATCAGATGTTTATATATAGGAGGCATGAGCTCAAATTATTAGTAATAACAAAAACTAGAAAAACATACATGCCACAGAAGAGTACATCACGGTATGGGGCTTGCCCTGGAGTGTGGTTGATATGCCAGCTGTCACTCCTGGGAGAAAACCGACTTTCCATTTGTATGTGGTTAACAGTTGCAAATATCTTCTTGGCTGGGAGTTGGAATTTTGTGTAAATTTTATCTATACTTGTGTCGGTCTTCTGCATACTGTCACAGTGTCTGTGAGTTCATATGTACATCAGTCCTGTTGTGTCTGAATTATGTTTCCTCAGAGTCACTCAGCACTTCTGGTTCTAGCAATGGTTGTGCCTCTTCTCCATAATTCCTTAAGCCTTGAGGTAAAAGGTTTAGTGAAAAGACCTATGAGTATAGACATATGCCATTAGCAATCATTTTAATGCTGTTTGTCAAGATACTTTTATTATTCTATCTGATGTCTTATTGAAAACACACACACACGTTTCTCACACATTTGGGCAAAAACCCGGGTGGGTGCAGTAATTTTAGTTTAAATACTGCCAAACTGGATGGGGGAAAGCTCATGGACCTCAAACCTACACAAAGAACTGAATAAATTTTGGAGCAGGAGAGTGATTCTTCCCAGGGAAGAGCACACTAACTGGTTGTCCAGTGTTAAATAGTCAGCGATCAAAACATACACATAAATAATTTTACATGGATATAGTACAGGCTGGTATTGAAACTGCAACTTGTCTCCTGGCTTCTCTTTCCAAAGTACTAGGACAACATAGACATGTGCTATCATGCACAAAACTTATTGAGAATATTAAATTCATTTAGTATCTGTATTACAAGGTTGTTTCTGTTATATTTTCTGACTTTATGGTATGCTTCAGTACAAAGCAACTGATACTTTTTATCTGTTGGTTTGATTTAGAGTTTTCTGTATGGTTTATGTAATTGAAACCTGTAAAGAAAAATCATTCTATTTTGATGTTGTGAATCTCTTTTCTTATGTTTTATTCTGGTCATTTCATTGTTTGGATGCTTTGCAGTTTTATTTATATTTATAACTTTATCTGAACTGTGTTGTATGCACTGGAATACTTAACTTTCCAAACTGAAAATCAGTTGTTGCATTGTTAATGCTGACCTAGTGATTTATCACCTTCTCTGTTTGGTTCTTTTGCTCTTTTGTTGCACCATACCACCCTACTCTGGTTATATTAGCTTTAGAGTATGCATCAGCATCTGGCAAGAAAATAATTAGTTATTATTACTATTTATCAAACTACTCATGTCTGTTCTCCATTGTTCTTATTACTTCATTTTAGAATTATTTCCTGTTTCTCAAGAAGTCTACTTTCATTGTTATGACTGCAGTTTGATGCAGTATATGCTTAATTTGAAATTAAATGACCTTCCAATAACTAGCATTTTAAACAAGGATTAAGATGGACTCTGATAACTTGCCAAGCAATTTATTCACTAATCAAATCATGTTTATATTACATTCTATGTCGTTTATTTCTATAGTGTTTTCTATAATGTTACTTAATCACAAATGGATTGTTCATACAGAGGAGAATCTTGAAGATTGTGTAGGCTGCTCTTGCATTAGTCACTTAGTTCTCATGTTAATTAAATGACTCTCCAGCTGATTCTTGTAGGTTACTCTGTTGATTGGCTGGTATTTTACCAGGCATTTGTTCCCCAGGCTTATTATAGTGTTTAGAAGAGTGGACTATTATAAATGATGAAAGAATAAGTGACAGATTGTCCTTGTTCTGACTTAAATGCTTTGCCTTAAGTAGGAAGAATTCTGTAATTTTTTTTTTAAATTTCTGATTGAGGAAGTTTCCATCTAAAATGAAAAGAAGAATGCTTTCTTTATTTAGTAAGAAACAAGAGCTGGGTTTGCACTACTACTATATTAATAAATACCTTATCTATAAGTCTTTAACCAATGGAGAATTGTCATGCTGATAAAATTTAAATAAAGTAAGGAAAAAGAAAGGAAAAATCAACTGGTAGCCTCAATACAATAAGTGATCTTCCACTGTAAATTAATAATCGTGGGGAGTTGGAGAGATTTCAGTGTTTAAAGGAATGTTCTATCTCACAGAAGACCCATGTTTGGTCCCCAGGACCCATATTTGATATCTAACAATGTTTAATAATTCTAGCTCCAGAAAGTGTGACAGCCTCTTCTTGTTTCTAAGAGCTGTAAACTCACATACAGAAACTCACACGCATTCATACACATGAAGGTTTCTTTATTTAAAAATTACCTTGGGAGATAAAACCAAATTTCAACAAAACCTATTGATTTTTATCACGAGCTCTTTGTGTGAGCTGAGTGTTAGTCTTTATCATCTGAGCATTTTAATGGCATGCTGTGTTGTAGAAGGTCAAGAAAAGTATGTTGACTCATTGAGTGGAAAACATTCTGGGATGACTCTTAGCTCTGTATTAGAGAAAAATTGCTGAAAATAGACATTGTAGAGAATCAAGTGTCAGGGAATTATTAGGGATTGTTGACTTTGAGGTTCCTATCAAATATTCCAGAAGAAATAATATACCTGAATCTGGTGCCAAAAAGAATTGGCAGGTTGTACACAGAATTCTGGGTAATTATGAATTTGCAGAGTGCACAATGTGAATCAAATACACTAACAGCATGAAGAGGCTTGGGAGGGCACCACCCTGGTGATAGTGTTAGAGTGAACAGCCATTTGCAGAAAGGGAAAGGAAAGATGGAGTCAGAATGAATAGTCAGATAGTCAGAATGAGTAGTCAAAAATTAATAGTCAGAGTAGTCAAAATGAATAGTCAGAATGTGGGCAGTTTCAGACACAGAGGAGAGAAAAGTGATGAGAAATATTCATATTTTTGAGCCACATGGGATGATGGAGAGAAGGGTAATTTTGTCTTTTGCATTATAAGCTTCAGGATACTATGAAGGTGAAAGCCAGAGTACTCTACCCATATTCTAATATGAAAAACAAAGAGATGGTTAATTTGTGACCATTGTTGGGTGTGTGTGTGTATATATAGGTAGATAGTATGTATGTATGTATGTATGTATGTATGTATGTATATATGTATAGATAGATAAATAATATAGTGAACAGATACTATATTCTGAGAAAACACATATGAATGATGTACAAATGAGCTATATCTCTGTGTTGAAATTCAAAGAGAATTCTCTGGATGGAATTTTCATAAGGCAAGAATGGTTCCCTATTCCTGGTTCCAAAGAAGGTGACCAAGTAGGACGATGTGTTTGTGAGGAAATAAAACCCCTCAGCCTGTAAGATGAGGGCAAAATCAGGATTCTATGTCATGCAGCAAAAGGCACCTGAATAATGTGTCATTCTGCATTTTTTTGGATCTACTATATAACTGTCAGCACAGATAGTATCAGAAATAGTACAGGGATTACATGGTGCTGGATCAGCTCCATGGGGTACCTGCCTTTCAAGAAGACAAGCATGTAAAAGTATTATCACCCACCTCTTCTCAAGTGTGGTCACAGCTCCACCCATTATAGCTAGCTAGTAGCTTGATCCAGCCCAGCTGTGAGAGAACAGTCCCAGGTGCTGGCCCCACAGGTTTTGGGTTGGGTCTCAGTCACCGTGGGATATTTTTGGCAGTGGAACCAGGCTCACTGTCCTAGGTAAGTGACTTTAATGCTTCTTCCTAATCAGCCCAGCCCTTGTTGTCTTGCAAGGGTCTTTTGTCTTCTCTGGAAACCTTTTCTCATCTGTTCTCCTCAGACATGAGGACTGAATCCTTAAATTTCTCCTCGGTGGCTAGAGGAGGTAGACCATTTTGAAGTAACTTGAAGGAAGAACCAGAAGAGTAGAATCAGCTGGCCTTAGATCCTTATAAATATACTGTGATTTGAGGGGCAGTGGTTAGGGTTTAGCCAGAGCCAAGGGCTCCATCCTTGTTCTCAGGAAGATTAATAGTTTGGGACCCTGGGCCAGGTTAAAAAAGGGAGCACTAGGACTTTTGTGGAGCCCACAGTATCTTTATAGGTTGGCAAATGTTGGATCTAGAAGTGTAAACCCATCTTATAGACACTGAGGTCCCCTAAATTGGATCCACAGAAGCATAGTGGCAGAGTAGTCTTGTAATAGTGTTAAGATCTCTGTTCTTGTGCTGGGCTGCTAAGGTCCTATGAACACAGAGACAGCACTAAATAGTAGAGTAACCAGATCCTAGTCATTTCAGGATTATCACTAGAGATAATCAGGTATTCCATCTACAAAGCCCCATAACCCTGAGTTTTGCTGTTTCATGTTCCCATTGCCAGTTTCTCATTTTCCTCAAATGGCCTATTATATGCAGGAGATCAGGAGTGAGGAACAAACTTGATGTTTTGAAATACTACCTGACTGTCAGGGAAGGATGTTGTTGCAGTGAGCAAGTAACTGTTGTGCTCTACCTCATGAGGAAAGAAGTCTCTAGGACATAGTGAAGGGTATTGTGATCAGATCAAAATGTGCAGTAGGCACCAGTCCCAGGATAGCCTCAGATCTTTTCTGGATGGAACCCACAACAAATTGGAAAGTCTGAGTGGATTGATATAGAAAATCTGCTGTCCGAGGTAACAGGAGGCTCAGTGTCCTTGGTTGCTAGGGACAAAGCAAGGACCTCCTCAATCAAAATGCAGTCTGCAGAGCAAGGTAGGATCTACCCTATTTACCAGAGAGCTCTGATCACAACATGAACAAAGGAAAAATAACTGCCGTGTCAAAGGTGATCAGATGTGGTGCAAATCCCAAGTTAGATTATAAACAATAGGGTGGGTAGAGCACAGCCAAACCTGCTGATAGTAAAATTGAAGCAGAAAGGAAGAATCAAGACTATGTAACTTGAAGTGTGTTTTGAAAAAGGCTACTGAGAAGACTGTCTGTACTCAACCAGGCTCAGTGGGGCAGCTGAGAAAACAGAGAACATGCCAGGCAAAGAGCATAACCAAACTGAGCAGCCACTGAGATTTTGATGTTTTTATATTGTCTCCTGAATCAGTCCCCTTCTTTTATTCACACAGGTCATCCCAAGTCCACTCCCACACTCACAGTATTTCCACCTTCCGCTGAGGAGCTCCAGGAGAACAAAGCCACACTGGTGTGTCTGATTTCCAATTTCTACCCAAATGATGTGACAGTGACCTGGAAGGCAAATGGTGCACCTATCACCCAGGGTGTGAACACTGCAAATCCCACCAAAGAGGGCAACAAGTACATGTCCAGCAGCTTCTTACGTTTGACACCAGACCAGTGGAAATCTCACAAAAGGTTTACCTGCCAAGTTACACATGAAGGGGATACTGTGGAGAAGAGTCTGTCTCCTGAAGAATGTCTCTAGGAGCCCAGGTTTCTCCTTAACCTGGGAACCCTGCAGCTGTAGGACCCAGAGTAGGGTCTCTTCTTTATACTAGCTATCTTAACCTTTCTCTCTTGCCCACTGAATATTAAATAAAATATCATTAGTTAATCAGAAGTAATGTTTTGCCCCTTTTGTTCTCATTATATACTTAATTTTCAACCTTTGAATCTTCAATGTGGGGAGGTAAGATCGTGGCTTCCAGTGAGAAATTAGTTCACATTTGACACATATTGACAGAATCACCCCAGCAGTGACCTTTCTCCTGTTCTGCACTGTTCTCTGAGGCTTGCTACGTAGGGACACCCATTTTGAATGCATATCAGGTAAGATATTGTATTTAGAGTTAAACAATTAATGTTATATAGAAATTCCCCAAATGTGTGAGCTCTTATAATAAACTTAGAGAATTTTATTATATACTTCAGAACATTGGTATTCAAGGGCATCTATACTGGGACATGTGATGGAATAAACCCTCAAGCATAATTGTGTCTAGTGAGAAATACATCCATCCTGATCTTAGAAGGGGTATCAAATAATTGTGCATAGGAAGTGGTTTCAGAGTCAAAGACAAGACTACTCAAGGTCATGTCAGGTGGGGTTAAGAAAAACTAAGTGTGGCCTGAGAGACAAATTCAAGCTATTTGCTTGGGTAAACTTAGGTGTAACAGACACTCGTTTTACTGACTCAAGTCCTTTCATGTGCATCAGTTCCCAGTGTGCACTTTACAGTGATGCCAACCACAGCCTTTGAAATTGACATTCAACCTTCTGTGATCCAGTCTATATACAGGTCAATATGTAATTACTATTCAGGGTTTGGAGACATCATCCTTGACAGCTCATAAGCAATATGGACACCGAGTCATGCAGAATTCTTTGATGGATCACACAGTCCTATGGCATAGTCTTCAAAATCAGAAATATTCTTCAACAATGAGGCAGAGAAGCAGTTGACAAAACAGACCTTAATCTTAGGCACCCAAATTCCCAGTTTCTGAGCTAGAAGGAATTTTGGAATCTGTACCATGTGTTCCCTTTCTGATGCTAGGTCATGATAAAATCTGTGCCAAATAGTTGGGAAGTGAAAATCCTGGGTACACTCACAGCAATGTTGCTTGCTTGGACAGTGCCCACACTCATCCATACCCATCTATTTCTCAGAGACTTATAATCTTAATTCATCTTTTCACTGACAAGTTTGAACAGAAAAATTAGGAAACACAGAAATAGTAATGTTCCCATATTCCCACCATGTACACTCTAACACACATTTTACCTGGATTTTGATTCACAACTATAACTATAATTAACAATAACTATAACTATGTAATTATAACAATAATATATCTATAACATTAAATATGACAGAAAATTCTTTCCTATATCATGTTAAGAAATCCCACTCCAGAACTCATATCCTGTTAGCTAAAATTATACTTCTGGGTTTAAAAAGAGATTGCCTAGAAAATAACCACAAAAGAAGTTATTGATTATTTCTATTTCTTCATAAAATTGTCATCAAATGACTATGCATCATGTTCCTACAGTGTTTAGTATATTATTGGCAATGAGTCTACCATGTGTAGGAAGATGAAGTGTAGATTGATGCTGATAGTTGTATGTGTTCTCCATCTTCTCTCTCCTGAAGTGCCTCAGATGTTTCCTTTTGCTCTTTGCCAGGCATGAACTGCAGAGATTGAATTAGTGGTCTCAAGACTTTGCATAGACTCCATGCAGCTGGTGGTCTCCTCAAGCTGTCACTGAGATCTCTTGTCTATTCCTTCTTATGCTGTGAAGAGCTTCTTCTATACAGAGTATGGAAAATTCATGGATAATTTTTTGGCAAAGCTGGCCAAGAGGATATATGGAACCTGGGGAGAAGAATATTACAGAGATGTCACCATCATCCTAGAATCATCACCACCTGCACACATCACAGATGCAACTGGAGAGTAAGGTACATGCAGAGTTTTTGCATGAGTCTATATCACAGTGTTGGTGTTTGGTAAAGGAACCAGACTGACAGTCATAGGTGAGTGACTCCTTCTTCCTTTGTTATTGTTGTTTCCGAGCTTGGAGGTGATTTTTTATGCATAATTTCTCATTCTATATTCTACTTCATGCCTAAACTTAACTCTAGGTAAATAATCTCTTTTTTCTCTAGATACTGTTTCTCATTTCAGCCTATTCCCTGTAGTCTTTTATGTCTAATGTCAAAGGCAGGGGGCTGAAACAGGTAAACCTGTCTATAATTCTGTCAGGATGTGCAGTACTTTGATAAGTATTCCATTATACCATCACCTTTGAATGTCTATTTTTTCTGGTGAACTTTGTGAGAAATAAATTGAATTGCCATTTCATGGGTTAGGAAAACTAGAGGCAAACAGGGAGACAAAGCTGTTGAACTTGGAGAACACAGAACATCCAGCATAGAGGCTGAGAAATAACACGTCAGAAGCCAGATGGAATGTACAGTACAACTTAGGATTAAGTTCCTAGGAGAGCTGGGAGAAATAATGGATCCCAGAACCTCCATGGAAAGACATGAACAGAGCAGCATCCAACTTAGAACTCAAGAATTTTAATGAGTAGAAAAAGAATGGAGCTTTGGCCACAGAAATTCAAGAGAAGAGGGATAATATCAGTTGGGAAGCTGGGTTCCTTGGTCTCTCTAAAAGATTGTTTAGAAGATACAGCAACTAAGTTCACATAGATATGGTCCTGATGCACGAAAATTATGCAACTCATTCAGAGATGTGAATCTTATTTCATTCTTCACATTGAGAAAAAGTTCAAGCAAGTACATGCTATGTTTGTATCCAGGAGGCATAGATTTGGGTGAAAACCAACTCAGGAGTCTAAAGTTTAGGCTTTAAAGTAGAGTTTTTACATCAGAACTGTCCTCACAGTGGGACAGGAGGACTACAGATATACATAAAATGAAGACAGGATACAAGAACAGGATAGAAAGGGTTAGCTGTCTGTATTGAAGATCAATGACAAGGGTGTGTCAGGTAAAGCATTACACAAATGCATAGCTTTATAATTCCTAGGCACATAAGGAGTAGATATAAGAAATTCATACATCATCTTCTGTACTATGTATATTCAAACACAGTCACTAAACTCAAGAACACTTTACACATACCTCCAGGATTCCTACTGAAAAACAGAGATTCTGACCTTCTCTTTTTCCATTTTTCAGGACATCCCAAGGCTACACCTTCAGTCAATCTGTTCCCACCTTCCTCTGAAGAGCTCGAGACTAACAAGGCTACACTGGTGTGTATAATCGATGGCTTCTACCCAGGTGATCTGACAGTGACCTGGAAGGCAGATGGCACCCCTATCACTCAGGGTGTGGAGACAACCCAGCCTTTCAAACAGCGTGACAAGTACATAGCTAGCAGCTACCTGTTCTTAACATCAGAAGCATGGAAATCTCATAGAAATTATAGCTGCCATGTCACTCATGAAGGGAATACTGTGGAGAAGAGTTTGTCCCATGCTCAGTGTTCCTAAGTCTGACCTTCCTCTTACTCCCAGAGGCTGAGATCAGAAACATGCCGAAGTATACCCTTAGTGTTTTTGCCTCCATAGCCCTTCTCCCTGTCCTCAAAATGCACAATAAAATGTCCATTCACAATCTACAGTTCAGCTCCAGCTCATTTTTTTAGTGTATATGTCACTGGAATTCTGAGTAGTGTGTGGGATGTCCTGGCACCCTGGACTTTGCAAGCAGGGTCGTAACATGTGTCATCACCCCAGGTAGTGCTACCTTCACAAGCAAACAGTTTTCTAAACTCTCATCTGGACACCTGATTACACCATAGTATTGTACAGTACAAGTGTCATAGACATCCTGAATTCCATTCTTTCACAGACCTAATCATTTCATTTCTAATAATTAGTGTCTAGTCATCTTGTCTTAAAATTGCAATTTTGAAACAGGGACAATTCTGTATGAGATTACAATTTCTAGCATTTAAGTCAAAACAAATAGTAGCAGGAAATTGGAAGTTTATCATAATCTATCCAAACAATCAAAACCAGGCTAAAGATAGAGTGTATGTGGAGTTCATGAAGGCTAGAGCATTGTAGTGGTCAGCATTGATGGGAATAGAACTTTGTTGAACTAAAATAAAGAAGAAATGATATCCAGCCCAAATGTAACATAGACATTCAGTGCTGGATGTGATAGACTATTACAAGTTTCTACTTCCGAACTCGATTTTGGGATTCGTCATATAAAGTCATGGCTGAGGGTTACAAGCATGGCTAAATATCTGGGTATCCTTCAGATAACAAGGTTATTCTTAGAATTCCCACCCCACCAGATCTCATTCCTTCCCTGGCTCAAGGCAAAATCATTCAGTGTGCACCTGTATCCTGAGATTATCCCTGGCCTCTACAATGAACTAGGTTAACCCCTTAAAATACAGACATTGTTCAACATCATTGCTCCATTGTTCCTAGTATTTCAACACAAGACAAGCGTCCATAAGTGTTTCTTGTTGAGGAACCAGGCAAATGGTAGAGCCTGAAAGATAGGGGATTTTTCAAAAGAATTGTGTGAGCAGAAATAGGGCAACAGTACTGAATCCCAGTCACACCAACTCAAACCTTAGCCTTTGTATTAACAGGACATCTGTGTCATAACATTGTATAGCAACTGACTTTCATTCATGGTGACAAAACTTGTGACTCAAAGTTGAACTATCTTATTGGCCCTAAAGGTTTCAGTACAAGCTTCACCCATTACTTCCACCTGCTGCTGAAAGGAACATGTTTTAATCTTTTGCTGTAACAGTTGTTGTTGTTGGTTGTTGTTGTTGTTGTTGCTGTTGTTGTTGTTGTTGTTGCTATTGTTGTTTTGGTTTTTCTCCTTGGCCTACAAGGTCTCTCTACTTGGCCGCAAACTCACAGAATTCGGCCTGTCTCTGTCTCCAAACTACTGGGAATCACAAGAGCATACCACATGCTCAGCTTTTTGTAATGTTTAATTACTGAGAACACTGAGCTAAACATTCAGGGACAAAGTAATGTTCTGTTTCCATCAACCAAGGATTACATATTCTTTGCAGTTTTGGTTAATGAATCCAAGTATATGCTAGATAAATATTCTACTGCTAAACTACATCCCTAAATATTAATTTTGTTATGGATGGTTATACTTTAGTTTTTATTAGTACATATTCAATGTGTATAGTGATGATGAGATTCACAAATATTCTAATTCTAGTACACCAATTACTTTGATACAAATTACTCCATACACCTTGTCCTTTCCCATATTTCTGAACACGATATAACTCATACACTATCTTCTGTACTCTGTATGTTCAAATGCAGTCACTAAATTAAAGGACACTTTACATACCATCTCTACTCTATGTCTAAATAATTCTCCATTTTGTTCAGAAAGAAGTACATTTCCTTTATCTTCTCATCTCTGCCTATGCTAATCCCACAGTCTGTCCATTGCTATTAGCCCTGCCTGAGCAAGGATGTGTAGCCTCTTTGTATTCCACTGTTTGTGTACATAGCAGCTAAAGACTCCACAATAAAAGAACTGGAAATGTAAACACTTTGGCCATACACTAGGACACAAAATTATCATAAAAACTTCTAGCTCTTCTATTCACTGATAGTGCACATGCTTGGCAAGAAATCAGGAGAATAATTCTATTCACAATAGCTCCAAAATAATAGACATAATTTCTAGAATTAAACCTGAATAAATAAGGACAACAGTGAAAACATTAAAACACTGAAAAAATAAAATCTTGTTTCTTTTTTAGATAAGCATTTACTTTGTAGCTTATACTGGCCTTGAACTTCATCATTAACTCTCTTATTGCAATGAATACAACACATACTACTATAGTTCCAAGTCTTCTAATAAAATTATCACAGAATAATTCCTTGCTTATATGATATTTAATATGAATTTATTTTTAAATGGTAACACCATACTTGTATGCACTGTGATTTTACTAATGTCTTCTATATCTGCTCTCTCCAAAGTACTCCAAATGGCCTCCTCAGTCTTTCCAACTAATTCCCTTCCTGACTGCATATCTGCCCTTTCAATATGTATTTTTCAAATTTCTCCAGGCAATCTCAGCTTCTGTGTTTTCATAATTGCAGTGGCCGTGTAATATTCATAAAACAGGGCCCCACAACACCTTCTCTATTCTCCAATTCTGACGGCTCTTCTACTGCCTTTTCCACAGTATTTCCTGAGCTTCAAATGGGGGGAGAACAAAAAAGGTGCTGTGTGAGTGAGAACCAGGTAGCAGTCACTTATTCTCAGCAGTTTTACCAGTTATATAACCTGGCATTGACATCACCCACTTGGAGGAAAAAAGGTATTTTGATGAAGACTGAGATTGGTACTAGTCTATACTGAAAGCATAAATGTTGAGAAGAGAACTTAACTACATGTCCACTTGGCAAAACATCAGTAGTAGATAGGAGACATGTGATTGGAGAACATGATGTAGAGATGTAGTCTTCCAAGTCTCTGTCAAAACAGGATGAGATTCTCCTTTTAGAGATGGACAGATGCTAAACTCACTTTTGGATGTGAAATATTGGAAAGAAGCTGTGTAATGATGAATCATTTGGATTCAGGTTTTCTCCAGTCTTGTCAGAAAAATTTCAACACAGTGAGGAAAGTTGTTAGACTAAGAATATCCGTAGATACAAGAGAAATTTTCAAAGGGATAAAAAAGCATTTCCAATGAGAAAATAGATAAATATGCCTTTCACAGGACAAGCATGATGCATTGGTTGCCATGTAGTGCATGATTCACAAGTCAAAAAGGGGGCATATCTATATCCAACAACTGTAGAATAAACTCCACCAAAGATTCTTGGGGTGAAATTCTGATAGGAACTAGTGACAGGAAATGTTGGGAGAAGAAGTTGTTTAATTATGGCAGATCTCCCCAGAGACTTCAAGATGACATTTAAGCAGGATAAGTCCCAGCTGCATATAAACCTGCATATATGGAAACTTCTGAGATTGAGGTCCACGTCCTGACAAATCTGTTCTATACAATACAGCAAAAGGCTCTCTGTTGTGCAAACACTGAGGAACCAGGCCAATGCCTGAGAATCAAGCTAATTTCCCCAAATAAAAAGAATCTGGAATCAGGAATCAAATACACCAAATGAAGATCCAGAATGCAAGAGCTGGCATGGGATGTCCAGGCGGAGTTTTCTATAGCAAAGGTAAGGTCCCGGCACTTCTCTAGTTAATATGAGGGAGTAACAGACAGTAGTATGTAATGAAACCATGTAAATCTGTGCCATACCCTGACTGCAAAGTGGGAAATGATCCAGCAACAGTCAATAATTGGAGAATATCCTTCAGGTAAATAGTTTCCACTGGTTTTATACATAATCTGAGCCCAGAATGTAACCATCACACAGTCTCTGATTCACCATTAGACCTGTGTACCACTTCAAGCCTAAGGTGAACAATGTCTCTGATCTTTGTCCATATCTTACTTCTTGGATCAACCAAGGCCAACTCCCAGTGTCTGCACTGTTCTTCCTCTGAGGAAGAAGCCACACTTGTCTGTCTAATGAATAAGTCCTCCCCAAGTGATATGATGGTGGTCTAAAATGCAGACACTATTCCCTTCTAATATCCCTGCAATTAGCTCCAACAAGTACATAGTTAGAAGCTACTAAACCCTGACACTGGAACTCTGGATATCTTACAACAGATACAGATTCAGTGCCACCCATGAAGAGAGTAAAATGGAGAAGAGTTTGTACTCTGCTGAATATTCCTAGGGCCCAAACCTTGACTCAACACTTGAGACCTTAAGTTAAATGGCTACAAAGAGGAATCTTCCTTCAAACTATGCTTTCTCTATAATTCTTGCCCATTACCAGCTTTGGCGTCCATGTGATAGATAAATTGAGACAGGCAGCTGATTGGAGGTCAGTGTCAAGAGCACTGACAGGGCTAGATCCAAATGCCTAAAGGGGCTGCTGCCAATGGCAATCAGTGATTAGAGCAGACTTTTCTCTGAGGTAACAAAGCTTAAGTTACTGGGGTCAGCATTCCCTGTGGCTATTGGAAAAACTATGAACCCTTTTAACTCTTTGGGGCCAGGGAGAAAGAGAAGGAAGGAAAGAGAGAAAATTCACACACACACACACACACACACACACACACACACACACACACACACACA
>CM052713.1:11802949-11820388 GCA_028551405.1 Uromys caudimaculatus
CATCTGGAGCCTAGAAGATAAGGTGTGTGCTACAAAGGGCAGAGCTGGAGAAGTGACTCAAGCCCTTGGCAGAATCCAAAAGATTGTGAATGGATCCCAGACATTGGACGGTTGGAGTTTGATTTTGCTTTTGATTGTGACTGTGGCCTGATATTTTTCCCTCTTGAAGAAAGAAGGTATTTTAGTTGAGCCTACAGTTAAGAGACTTTAATTTTTTAAAGACTTTGAATTTTAAGAGATTGGATGTTTAAAAGGGTTTGAAATGTTAATATGTAAGAATTTGCAAAGACTGTGGGACTTTAAAAGTTATTTAGATCTTGGGGATGAATATGGAAGTAAGGGTCAAGGCTTACTGGTGATGTGTTTGCATGTCAAATTGACAAGAGGTCAATTGTACTGGCTAGTTTTGTGTGTCAACTTGATAGAAAGTGAAGTTAGCACAGAGAAAGGAGCTTCAGTTGAGAAAATGCCTCTATGAGATCCAGGTGTAAGGCATTTTCTCAGTTAGTAATCAAGGAGGGAGGACCCCTTGTGGGTGGTACCAACTGTGAGCTGGTAGTCTTGGGCTCTATAAGAAATCCAGCTGAGCAAGCCAGGAGAGGCAAGCCAGTAATAAACATCCCTCTATGTCTTCTGTATCAGCTCCTGCTTCCTGACATGATTGAGTTCCAGTCCTTACTTCCATTAGTGATGGACAGCAGTGTAGAAAGGCAAGATGAATAAACCCTTTCCTCCCCAACTTTCTACTTGGTCATGATGTTTGTGCAGGCATAAAAACCGTGACTAAGTCAAAATCTATAAGCATGTCAGTTTGTTGGGAATTGGTTCCAATCCTTTCAACTAATGTGGTTCTCAAAATCAGAAATCTGTTTGTCCAAATGCTGAAGGTCCTTGTCCCCAATTGTTTTTTATTAATAAATTAAGAGCAAATGGCCAATGGTAGGGCAGGTAGACTGAGGCAGGTCCTTTAGAATTGAATGGGCTAGGAAATGGGAGAGAGGAAGGTAGAATCACCATGACTCAAAGGGAGACAGATCGGATTTTGATCTACAGAAGGATAATCATCTGAAATATATTGAGAAGGAATGCATCCCCCTGAAGGGCTACCTAGTAGCATCTTGGGCAGCAAAGACTGGGGCATCACCCAGAAGAAGCCAGGGAAGCAAAGATACACTACAGAAATAGAGGACATTAAGCCAGGAGTACCAGAAGGGAATGTGTGCTAGCCACAGGAGGATAATAACTGTCCAGACTATGATCTTGTCAAGGTATATTTAATATTAATTTGTGTGTATGTGTGTATGTGTGTGTGTGAAAAGCTGTCTTGAGCAGAACACAGTCCATGAGCTTGTATTCCACAATTGACTTGAGTGGGTTTTAAAAATTGTTTTAATTATTTATATTCCAAATGTTGCCCCCCTTTCCCAGTCCTCTATCCAAGAGTTCTTGACCCCATCTCCCTCCCTCTTCCTCGGAGTGATCCCCTACTTCTCTACTCACCCAACTACCCAATAATGCCCACCTAACCACCCCATCCCCTTTCCTTGGGGCATCAAGTCTCTACATGATTAGCACACTCTCTCCCACTGAGGCCAGACAAGGCAGTCCTCTGCAACATATGTGTTGGGGCCAGGTACTAGTCCATGTATGCTTTTTAGTTGATGGCTTAGTCTCTGGGATCTCTTCATTAATTGATACTGTTAGTCCTCCTATAGGGTTGCCATTCCCTACAGCTCCTTCAGTCCTTCTCCTAACTCTTCCACAGGGGTTTGCTGACATCACTCCAATGCTTGGCTGTTAAGTATCTATATCCATTTCAGTCAGCTGTTGGTAGAGCTTCACAGAGGAGAGCCATTCTGGGTTCCTGTCTCCATACACAAAATGGCATCAGTAATAGGATCAGGGTTTGGTGTGTACCCATGGGATGGATCCCAAGTTGGGAAGGTCACTGTATGGCCTTTCCTTCTATTTCAGCTCTAGGTTTTTCCTTGCAATTCTTTTAGACATGAGCAATTCTGAGTCAAAATTTTTGAAGGTACTTTGGTGACTCCATCCTTCTGCTGTGGTCCCTGTCTAGATACTGAAAATGCTCCCTTCAGGTTCAGCTAAGTTTATCACCATTGAGTCCTGAGAGCCTCTCCCATTCCAGGTCTCTGGGACTTTCTAGAGGTTCACCCCCAATCCCTGTAGCTGAATATTTCCATTCAATCTCCTAGCCATCTGGGGTTCTCTCCTGTCTCCTCCCCATACCTGATCCTGCCACCTTTTTCCTCTCTTCCACCCAGATCCCTTCCTCTTTTTGCCTCCCATGATTATTTTGCTCCCAATTCTAAGTGGAATTGAAGCATCTTCATGTGAGCCTTCCTTCTTGTTAAATTTCTTATGATGTGTGGGTTGTATCATGTGTAATCTGTACTTTTTGACTAATATACGCTTATCAGTGAGTACATACCATTCATACCCTTTTGGGTCTGACTCAGGATGATATTTTTTAGTTCCATTCCTTTCCCTGCAATATTCATGATGTCCTCTCATTTTTTTCTTTATTGGATATTTTATTTAGTTATATTTCAAATGTTATCCCCTTTCCCTGATTCCCCTCCAGAAACCCCTATTCCATACTCCTTCCCTTGTTTCTATGAGGGTGATCCCCCACCCACCCATCCACTCCTACCTCACTGCTCCATTCTTTTTTTTTTTTTGGTACTTTATTTACATTCCCAAAGTTTTCCTCTTTCCAGGTCTTCCCTTTGGAAATCCCCTATCCCATCTCCCCCCCCCCCCCCGCCTTTATGAGGGTGTTCACGTACCCACTCACCTACTCCCAACTTTCCTTCCTGGCATTCCCCTATACTGGGGCATCTAACACTCTCAGACCCAAGAGCCTTTCCTTCTACTGATGGCCAACAAGGCCCTCCCCTGCAACATATTTGGCCAGCACCATGGGTCCCACCATATGCATTCTTGGTTGGTAGTCCAGTATCTGAGAGCACTGGGGGGCTTGAGCAGTTGATTCTGTTGATCCCTCCCCATGGGGCAGCAAATTCCCTCAGCTCCTTCAGTCTCTTCTCCAACTCCTCCATCTGGGACCCCATGCTCCGTCCAACAGTTGCTGTGAATTGAATCATGGGTATTCCAAACGTTTGGGCTAATATCCACTTATCAGTGAGTACATACCATGTTTGTTCTTTTGTGACTGAGTTACCTCACTCAGGATGGTATTTTCAAGTTCCATCCACTTGCCTGTGAATTTCATGAAGTCATTGTTTTCAATAGCTAAGTAGTATTCTATTGTGTAAATGTACCACATTTTCTGTATCCATTCCTCTGTTGAGGGACATCTGTGATGTTTCCACCTTGTGACTATTATAAATATGGTTCCTATGAACATAGTGAAGTATGTGTCCTTATTACATGTTGGAGCATCTTTCTGGGTATATGCCCAGGAGAGGTATAGCTGGGTCCTCAGTAGTATTATGTCCATTTATCTGAGGGTCTGCCACACTGATTTCCCGAGTGGTTGTACCAGCTTGCAATCCCACCAACAGTGGAAGAGTGTTCTTCTGTCTCCACATTCTCTGTAGCATCTGCTGTCACCTGAGTTTTTGATCTTAGCCATTCTGACTGGTGTGAGGTGGAATCTCACAGTTGTTTTGATTTGCATTTCCCTGATGACTAAGGATGTTGAGCATTTCTTTAGGTGCTTCTCAGCCCTGCGAAATTCCTCAGTTGAGAATTCTCTGTTTAGCTCTGTTCCTTAATTTTTGATGGGGTTATTTGGTTTTCTGGAGTCTAACTTCTTGAGTTCTTTGTGTATGTTGAATATTAGCCCTCTATTGGATGTAGGATTGGTAGATATCTTTCCCCAATCTGTTGGTTGCTGTTTTCTTTCCCTTTTCCATTCTCCTACTTTGAACAGCTACCCAGATTTACCTCTTTCCTTCCCTAGATGTTTGCTTTAAACCTCTAATAAAATTATCTTCAAGCTAAAAAAAGTCATTTAAAGAGGAAGAAGAAAAATAGGAGAAAAGATGACTAGGATAAGGAGAAAGGAATAGGACAGAAAGAGGAAAATAGAACAAGAGAGGGAGAAGGAGAGGTACAGACAGACAGACAGATGGACAGACAGTCAGATGGATGGACAGACAGATCAATGGACAGACGGACAGACAAAAAGACAACTAAATTGATTCCAAATATATTTGAATTACTTTAGAAATATGTGTGTTAATTGTGGTCATTGTGTTGTGGATTTTTGGTGTTGTTTCAGTACACTGATATATGTGTTTAATTATTGTGTCTGCTACTTTCCTATCAGAATCTCTGGGTTATGCACATTTTTCTCCTAATCCCAAAACAATATCTCCTGTCCTTATTTAGATTTTGTTTCTTAGATATGAAGGAAATGTGGGATATTTTTAACAGATAGTTTTGGGGGATACATAATGCTAGCTTCACCATCATAGTTCTTTGGAATATGAAATATTTTGCTCCAAACTCTTCTGAATTTAAAAGTTTCTATGGATAACTTAGATATTATTCTGGTAGGTTTTCCTGTATTTGTTACCTGAATTTTCTTTTCTTGCAAGTCTCAAAGCACTTTAATGGTTCTCTGTCTTAGGATTCTAATTATTATATAGCATGGATTTTGTTTTCTGGTTTTCTCCAGTTGGTGTTCTGCACTTCTGCACTTTTATTTATCTGTATGTGTAACTTATCGGTTTGTAGGAGTTTTTATTTGTAATTTTGCTGAAAATATACTCTGTGCCATTAATTTGATATTTTGTCGCACATCATATTATAATGTATTTTCCTGTGTCCTCCTTTCCTGTGTGTTCCTTTCCCGTGTGTGTGTGTCTGTGTGTGTGTGCTCAATTTATCTTTCTTTCTTACTTTTGCTTATTTGGATTAGATCTTTATTTTATAACCTTAAAATTTGATAGTTTATCTCTACTTCTGTCTTAGTTAGGGATTTACTGTTGGGAACAGATATCATGATGAAGGCAAATCTTATTAAGGGCAACATTTAATTGGGGCTGTCTTATTGGTTCAGAAGTTTAGTCCACTGTCATCAAGGTGGGAACATTGCAGCATCTAGGCAGGCATGGTGCAGGCAGAGCTAAGAGTTCTACATCTTCATCTGAAGGCTATTAGTGATAAAGACTGACTTCCAGGCAGCTAGGATGTGACACACCTGCTCCAAAAATGTCACACCTCCTAATAGTACTACTCCCTTGCCCAAGCATATACTAACCATCACATTCTACTCCCTGGCCCCCATAGGCTCATTAAAACAAATGAGTCTATGGGAGCCATACCTAAACATAGCATAATGCAAAATACATTTAGTCTAACTTCAAAAGTACCCATAGTCTATAGCAGTCTCAACAATTTTAAAAGTACAAAGTTCAAAGTCTCTTCAGAGATTCATCCAATCGTTTACAATAACCCCGAAAGCAAGATAGAAAACCACCTGGGCAAACTCCAAACTTTGCATCTCCATGTCTAATGTCAAAGTGGTCTTCAGATCTCCAACTTCTTTTATATATTTGTTGATTCCAACAAACTTCTTTCTCCTGGGCTCTTTCCACTCCCTGTTAGCAGCTTTCATCAGCAGATAGCCCAAGGCTCTGGCATCTCACACAACTTGGGCTCTCTGAGGCAACTTCAGTGTTACATTTTCTTGTTTCAATGTTTGGAATCCACACATGATCTTCTGGGCTCCTCCAAAGGTCTTGTGTCTCTTTTTTCCAGTTCTACCCTCTGTAGCCCTCTTAGATCATATTGATCTACTCCACTGTTGCTTTTGTTCTTGGTGATCATCATATGGTAGTGGCATATGAAATGCATTGGTGTCATCTGTTGCAACTAGGCTTCACCAAAAACCTCTTATGGGTTCTATTCATGGTGCCAAGTCTCAAACCATTTGAATGATCCCTTCATTCCTGGACCATCAACTACAACTGAGGCTGCACCTCCACCAACGGCCTTCCAAAGCCTCTCACAGTGCCAAGCCTCAGCTGCAGTTCATGACCACTTCATGCTTCAAAGCACTTCTCCTCTGAAACATCTACAACCAGGCTTCCACAGTTCAAATCACTCTCAGCAACAAATTCTTCCATATTCCTACTAGGATGACCCATTAAACTCCACTTAAAGCATTCCATGGCTTTCCAAATCCAAAGTCACCAAATTTACATTCTTCCAAACAAAACCCTGGTCGGGCCTATCACAGCAATAACCCAGTCCCTAGTACCAACTTCTGTCTTAGTTAGAGTTTTCCTGATGTGAACAAATACCATGACCAAGGCAAGTCTTATAAAGGATAACATTTAATTGGGGCTGGCTTACTGGTTCAGAAGTTCAGTCCATTATCATCAAGGTGAGAACATGGTAGCATCTAGGCAGGCATGGTGCAGGCAGAGCTGAGAGTTCTATATCTTCATCTGAAGGCTGCTAGTGCAAAAGACTGACTTCCAGGCAGCTAGGATGAGGGTCTTAAGCCCATGCCCACAATGATACACCTGCTCCAAAAAGGCCACACCTCCTAATAGTGCCACTCCCTGGGCTAAGCACATACAAACCTTCACAGCTTCATTCATTGAATGTGTAAGCTTTTTCTGTGCATGATCTAGGTAGACTATTTGATTCTTTGATTTGATCTTCATTTTAGCTTGAATTTGTTCCAATATATTGTCCTGATTGAATTCTGTTCTCAGGTCTTGGATAACTTTGATACTTCTATTTACCATATGGTTGCCTTTTATTGGACATAGTCCTGGCAATTTTTCTCCTTACTTTCTTTGTTTCTACTTGATTTCATTTACTGTTTCATTCTTTCTTCACTTTTAAAAACATTTAATTGAAATAGATGTTTTCATTCAATATATTCTGATAATAGCGTCCCCCATTTCAACTCCTCCCATATTATTTCTATGTCCTCAAGCACCTAATTGCACAAAATTTACTATTCTATGATTACAGATGAAACAGGCCTCTAATAAATTTCATGTAGTAAACTGTAGAGAAAAGGAGTATAGAACCAAACAAACATGAATAAGAGGAAGAATAAAATGCATGTGAAAACCATAAAGACCCAGTGACTCACAGAGAACTCTTAAAAACATAAAATTGGCAATCTTAATATATAAGAGAAAGAACTTTAAATGAAAAAAAAAGCCAAGAATAGAATTATGAGATGAAAATCATCCAAAAAGTACCACTCACTTTGTTTGCAGTTTGGCATTTACTCCTTGGTATGAACCCTGCATTTCAGAATGGATTTTATTCATAGTGATATTCGATTGAAGAAAACTAACTTTTTTGCAGCAGTTATCAAATGGAGATATCTTGGTTGTTAGGGATGGGGGATTGTGAGCACTTTCTTGTCTAGCACTGGTACTCCATATGGCTTAGACTTGTGCATACTGCCTGAGTCTCTACACTTATATGAGCATAAGTCCTGGTATGTGTAGAGGGCCTTGTTTCCTTGGTATCTTCTACTATCCATATAGATACCAGAGAAATTCAACATAAAACAATTTTGCATATCTTACCCACTTAGACTGAACAGCATCAATAAAACAAATGGCATTACATGAAGCAAAGAATGTAGAGAAAGGGGAACATTTGTTCAATATTGACATTGTGTTTACTCAGCCAACTTGATTTGATCTACACAAAGATACTACTTTTTGGCATATTCAAAAAGGACTCTACAACATATAATAGAGATACTTGCTTATCTAGTCCATTGATGCTATAATTATAATAGTCAACATTAATAAAAAAAACTATATTTGAAACAACTGATAAGTGAATAACAAAAATATGATACATTAACACAGTGGGATTTTTTTCAGCTCCTTCAAAAATGAGCTGTGAAATCTTTGGTAGATAGATCAAGCTAGAGAAAAACAATCCTCAATGCATTAATCATGACAACAAAAGACACATATTGTTTGTTTTCTCTAATATTTGGATGTTACCTTTTAAGCTTCTAATCTGTATGCCAAAAAAAAATCCACAGAAGATAAGGAAGGAGGAGAATATTTCCCAAGAAAAGGGAAATGAAATAAAGACAGCATAATGGAGAATAAAAGTAGAACCCAGAATAGGAATATCAAATGGTGAGAGAATGTGATAAATGAGTACAGGAGGGTTATAAGGAAAGATAATAGTTAACAGTAAAGTTCTCTTTAAAAGCCTTACATAAGCCCACTACTTTAGAGGTTTCCTAAAGTTAAAAATTAATACATAAATGGAAGGAATCTAAATGGAGCTTTCATATGATTCCGAAGACAATGTTCCAACTAGACCATCTAAGGCCACCACGTAGAATCTGCTGTGCCAAAAAATGGGATATATTTTACAGAGTCATTAGCCAAAGGGTTTCCATGGAATCCCCAAATATCACAAAATAGTGCCAAGGATGTTTACTGCTATCCACAACCTCAAAGTTTCTATTGCTTATGACATCAGTGTCCAATGTAATTGAGCTGGTGTGTAACAAGAAGCTTCATCCCTAATTACTTGTGTTCATGATGCTAAAAAGTACTCTGCACCTTACAATGAGGAGATAGATAACAATCAGTACCTTTCAGAAGAATTTCTGGAACTTACAACACTGAACTTTTTCTAAAAGATATATTAATTAGTACAATGGTGACAAAGATGTCATAAGAATGACCACTCACTTTGATTGGACTTAAGGATTACACGATAAGATGAAAACCATACCTGACACTACAAAAGTGGCAAAGGACCTGAGACTAGATCACAGGCCTAGTAGAAAGTTTAATATTACTATTCTCCTAAAATGGTATGGCAACAAAAGTCTACTAATGGTAATTGTTATTTCACTGCCTCTTTCAAATCTCATCAGAGAAACTTCTTGCAGTAGATGTGAATCAGCCTATCCATACTTACATGTATTTATAATGAGAGTCTTTGAAGCAGTCAGATCTAGATGGGATGTTTCCATCAAATTCCTACTTTCAAAACTCAGAGATCTATATAGAAAAAAAATGCAGAAGGATTACAAGATAATGAACTACTCCAAGGAAAGTGTGTCTTCCCAATTCAACAAAATTGATGAATATATGAAATTACAGATACTAGGTGAGCTCCAAAAAGGCCCATACAGATTCAAGGTAGATAAGGTCCCAGCCCTGAGGACAAGGTGTCTCACTCCTAACCAAGAAGGTATTTGAAATTAATACTTGTGAAAATATGTGAAAGTGCAGTCTCTTTTAAGATAGTGTATCTAAGAGAAAGAGAATGTGGAAAGTACAAAGAGTACCTGTGATGGCTTCAACCACATGTGAGTCTCTAGTACACAACATGACAGATATTGGGATCCGTACACATTGGAGACACTCAAAACGATGTCAGTCCCAGAGAGATGCCAGCTTCATACTCTTTGTCCACAAACCCACTACCAGGACATAGTGTTCCTCATATATACCCTCACGACACTGGATATATGCCATTAGGCCTCATTAAATTATAAAATGATGTTTCCTTAGCTCACTGAATGATGTATGTATGTATGCTGATTAACTTCCACATTAAACTATTTTTGCACCCTGATGTTTTCTCCAGGGTCTGCTTCTCAGGACACTAATTGTAACTACACAACTATTACCCCCCAATGACAAAGACAATGCCTCATAGCTGGGGCAGGTACAGGGATATCCAAAGAATAAATGGCCACCAAGTCATGAGTGCCTACTACTTCCTCTCGTATGCTTCCTCTTTATGAGGCCATTATAACTCCTCCTTCAGAATCCCCACTCTTTGATTCTTCTCCAACAACATGGAAGAGAGCAGAGATGTGAGCCATATTCCAGAGAAACCTTACAAGGGACATGGAAAGTGGTCATGGAAAAATGGGCTGCACTCACATTTTGTTCCCTGATGTTTGAATCCATGCACTCGGCATTAAACTCCCTGCAGGGCTAGAAAAACTATAAAGAGGGCAACCACTTCTGGAGGGCAGTTCTTCTAACAAAAGTCTGCCTTTTAAGATGAAGAAGAAGTTCTCAGGGAAATCTTTCTACAGAAGTTTCAATATTTTCGATGTCCCTAAAAGACAAAGCAGTATAAGATTTGCCTGCTCCACATATGCAAGAGCCACCTAACTACTTTGAACAAGTGCAGCTTTGTGCCAGGAAAGCAATTATCCAGATCAGAGTGGGGGTTATTGTTCTGTTTAGGGACTCAAACAACATCAGATTGTGTCTACAAGTTACTGCCAATATCTATATGTGGGAGTCAGTGAAGCTCCAGGAAAATAATAGATTTTGATTGGAGCCACAACTGTTGCCTCCATCAACATGGGGAGCTTGAGGACTGGATAAATGCTACAAGGTATCTAGCTACTGTTTCTAACTAAGCAGAGGCCCTTGAGGCAACTTTAACAACTTACCTTAAGACACATGAATCTTTGGATAAAAAAAAAAAAAAAATGACAGCTGTGTATGTAGAAATCAGGGTCAGTTTGGAAAACACTCCTCAAACAAAACTTAGAAAGCTAATCATAAAAAACACCTCCATTGGTTTGTAATAAATATTAAAAAAAGGATTCAAAGGGGACAGGGGATTGGTTTTATTCTAAAATCAATGAGGATGGATAGACTATAAATTTCCAATGGGGCAACATCCAGACCTGAAAGTAAGGGGGACCCCCAAAATATTCTGCCCATTACCAAAGGGACTCACCAAACAAGAATGAGGCATAAAATAAATGGCATCATATTGGAGGCATTATTGATATGGATGCTGAAAAACTATGCTTAAAGAAGGAGGATGTTCTCATCTGGAATCTCCACCCAGGCCCGATGGTCAAGGGAATTGCTGTAGAGTCACCATTTTGGTAAACAATTAAGGCAATTCAAGGACAATTGCCCCAATAATTTTGTTAGCTCTCCCCAGTAATTTATGAGGAAGAGATCTTTTGGAGGATATGGATGTGGTGTTTACCATAGAAATTTAAAGCCTTTTATCAATGAGTAGTTCATGAAAAGCTTGGAGTGAAAGGCTAATCTAATTCTAATGGCCACTAATAATAAGGAGCTCCCTTTCCCCTAAAGCTATCCTGGAACTCTAATACTCCAGATTGGGTAGATCAGTAGCCAGTTACATGAAGAAAATATCAAGCAATTAAAATCTAGTTAAAGAACAATTAGAAATGGAACACATTGAGTCATCTACTAGCCCCTTGAATTTTCCAGGCTTTTGTTTTTGTTGTTCTTTCAGCAAGGATTTATTGACAGTGGCTACCATAAGCACTTAATTTTAGCACATGTGGCCACAACACTAAACAGCATTATGGTTTTCTCCTTTTAAGTTCAGTTTCAAGAGTGTGGGTGAAGGAGACAATGACTCACTTCTGTTATGTCCTAGCTAGTTCAAGTCTGGCAGCCAGGTTGGTCTCTTCTCTGGAACTCAGTGGAAACATTCAGAAACAGATTTAGTGACCTGAGTAAACATCACATGTCAAAATCTTAGAATTAAAAAAAGAAAATAACACACAATGAATGGTACTATTTAAATGTATTTCCTTTTCCAAAATAATTTATCTAATACTTTTTTATCAGTTGTTATTTGATAAAATATTAAAATAATGTTTTTGATTTTGTGTGGTTTTTAGAAATAATTAGATAAAAAATAATTTAGATCAAGTGTGTCAAACAACCACCCAAACAGTCCTGAGTAATTGGTTATTAAGATTTCCATAGAATTTAATTGGAACAAACTGAGATTTCTGAGAAGAGCTTTTGCTATCCTGGTTTTTTGTTGTTGTTCCAAATGAATTTGAGAATTGCTCTTTCTAAGTCTATGAAGAATTGAGTTGGAATTTTGGTGGAGATTGCATTGAATCCGTAGATTGCTTTTCACAGGATAACTATTTTTAATATATTAATCCTACCAATCCATGGCATGGGAGATCTTTCCACATTCTGAGGTCTTCTTCAATTTCTTTCTTCAGAGACTTGAAGTTCTTGTCATACAGATCTTTCACTTGTTTGGTTACAGTCACACCAAGATACTTTATATTGTTTGTGACAATTGTGAAGGATGTCATTTCCTTAATTTCTTTCTCAGTCTGTTTATCCTTTGAGTATAGGGAGTCTACTGATTTGTTTGAGTTAATTTTATATCCGGCCACTTTGCTGAAGTTGTTTATCAGCTGCAGCGGTTCTGTGGTGTAGTTTTTCGGGTTACTTAAGTATGTGATCATATCATCTGTAAATAGTGATATTTTGATTCCTTTCTTTCCAATTAGTATCCTTTGACCTCCTTTTGTTGTCTATTTGCTCTAGCTAAAACTTCAATTACTATATTGAATAGAAAGCGAGAGAAAGGGCAGTCTTGTCTAGTCCCTGATTTTAGTGAGATTGCTTTGCGTTTCTCTCCATTTAGTTTGATGTTGGCTACTCGCCTGATGTATATTGCTTTGATTATGTTTATGTATGGGCCTTGAATTCCTGATCTTTCCAGGACTTTTAACATGAAGAGATGTTGAATTTTGTCAAATGCTTTTTCAGCATCTAATGAAATGATCATAGTGTTTTTTTCTTTGAGGTTGTTTATGTAGTTGATTACATTGATGGATTTCTGGGCATTGAACCATCCCTGCATCTCTGGGATGAAGCCTACTTGATCATGATGAATGATCATTTTGATGTGTTCTTGGATTCCTTCTGTGAGAATTTTATTGAGTATTTTTGCTTAGATATGCATAAGGGATATTGGTCTGAAGTTTTCTTTCTCTGTTGGATCTTTGTGAAGTTTTGATATCAGTGTAACTGTGACCTCATAGAAGGAATTGGGTAGTGTTCATTCTGTTTCTATTTTGTAGAATAGATTGAAGAGTATTGGTATTAGGTCTTCTTTGAAGTTCTGATAGAATTCTGTGGTAAACCCATCTGGTCCTGGACTTTTTGGTTGGGAGACTTTTAATGAAGGCTTCGATTTCTTTGGGCACTGTGGGACTGTTTAGATGGTTTATCTGATCCTGACTTAACTTTGGTATTTGGTATCTGTCTAGAAAATTGTCCATTTCATCCAGATTTTGCAATTTTGTTGAGTATAAGCTTTTGTAGTAGGATCTGATGATTTTTTGAATTTCCTCAGAATCTGTTATTATGTCTACCTTTTCATTTCTAATTTTGTTAATTTTGATACTGTCTCTTTGCCCACTAGTTAGTCTGGCTAAGGGTTTATTTATCTTCTTGATTTTCTCAAAGAACCAATTCCTGGTTTTGTTGATTCTTTGTATAGTTCTTTTAGTTTCTACATGGTTGTTTTCAGCCCTGAGTTTGATTATTTCCTGCTTTCTACTTCTTGGTTGCATTAGCTTCTTTTTGTTCTAGAGCTTTCAGGTGTGCTGTTAAGCTGCTAGTGTATATTCTCTCCAGTTTCTTTTTGGAGGCACTCACAGCTATGAGTTTTCCTCTTAACACTGCTGTCATTGTGCCCCATAAGTTTGGGTATGTTGTACTTTTATTTTCATTAAATTCTAGGAAGTGTTTAATTTCTTTCTTTTTTTCCTCCATGACCAAGTTATCATTGAGTAGAGCATTGTTCAGCTTCCATATGTATGAGGGCTTTCTGTTGTTATTGTTGCCATTATAGACCAGCCTTAATCCGTAGTGATTGGATAGTAGGCATGGGAGTATTTCAATCTTCATGTATCTGCTGAGGTTTGTTTTGTGACCAACTATATGGTCAATTTTGGAGAAGATACCATGAGTTCCTGAGAAGAAGGTATATTCTTTTGATTTAGGATGAAATGTTCTATAGATATCTGTTAAATCCATTTGGTCCATAACATCTGTTAGTTTCACTGTGTCTCTGTTTAGTTTCTGTTTCCAAGATCTGTCCTTTGATGATAATGGGATGTTGAATTTTACTACTATTATTGTGTGAGGTACAATATGTGCTTTGAGCTTTAGTAAGGTTTCTTTTATGAATGTGGGTGTCCTTGCATTTGGAGCATAGATGTTCAGTATTGAGAGTTCTTCCTGGTAGATTTTTCCTTTGATGAGTATGAAGTGTCCTTTCTTATCTTTTTTGGTGACTCTTGGGTGAAAGTTGATTTGATTCGATATTAGAATGGCTACTGCAAGCTGTTTCTTGGGACCATTTGCCTGGAAACTTGTTTTCCAGCCCTTTATTCTGAGGTAGTGTTTCTCTTTACCATGGAGGTGTGTTTCCTGAATGCAGCAAAATGCTGGGTCCTCTTTATGGATCCAGTCTTTCAGTCTATGTCTTTTTATTGGTGAATTGAGTCCATTTATGTTAAGAGATATTAAGGAATAGTGATTGTTTATTCCTGTTATTTTCGATGTTATTTTTATGCTTTGTGGCTATCTACTTTTGAGTTTGTTGAAAGATTACTTTCTTCCTTTTTCTAGTTAAGTTTCCCTCCTTGAGTTTATGTTTACCATCTATTATCCTTTTTAGGGCTGGGTTTGTGGAAACATATTGTGTACATTTGGTTTTGTCATAGAATATTTTGATTTCACCATCTATGTTAATTGAGACTTTTGCTGGGTATAGCAGCCTGGGCTGGCAGTTGTGTTCTCTTAGGGTCTTTATGAGTTCTGCCCAGGATCTTCTAGCTTTCATAGTCTCTGGTGAGAAGTCTGGTATAATTGTGATAGGTCTGCCTTTATATGTTACTTGACCTTTTCCCCTTACTGCTTCTAATATTCTTTCCTTATTTTGTGTATTTGGTGTTTTCACTATAATGTGACAGGACAAATTTCTTTTCTGGTCCAATCTATTTGGAGTTCTGTAAGCTTCTTGTATATTTATGTTCATCTCTTTCTTTAGGTTAAGGAAGTTTTCCTCTATAATTTTGTTGAAGATATTTACTGGTCCTTTAAGTTGGGAATCATAGCTCTCTTCTATACCTATTATCCTTAGGTTCTGTCTTCTCATTGTGTCCTGAATTTCATGGATGTTTTGGGTTAGGAACTTTTTGAATTTTGCATTTCCTTTTACTGTTGTGTCAATGTTATCTATGGTATCTTCTTCTCCTGAGATTCTCTCTTCTATCTCTTGTATTCTGTTGGTGATGCTTGCATCAATGACTCTTGATCTCTTTCCTAGGTTTTCTAAATCCCGGGTTGTCTCCCTTTGTGATTTCTTTATTGTTTTTATTTCTATTCCTAGCTTCTGTATAGGTTTGTTCATTTCTTTCATCTGTTTGATTGCATTTTCCTGTAATTCTTTAATGGATTTTTGTGTTTGCTCTTTAAGAGCTTCTATTGTTTTACCTCTGTTCTCTTGTACTTCTTTAAGTGCATTATTTATTTCTTTATTAAAGTCTTCTATCATCATCATGAGAACTGGTTTTAAATCTGAGTCTTGCTTTTCTAATGTGTTGGGGTATCCAGGGCTTGCTGTGGTGGGAGACCTGGGTTCCGATGATGCCATGTTGCCTTGGTTTCTGTTCCTAATGTTCTTGCCCTTGCCTTTTGCCATCTTTTTAACTCTGATGTTAGCTGGTCTTACTCTGTCTGGCTGTGGCTTGTCCCTCCTGCAGGCCTCTGTGTCAATACTCCTTGAAGACCAATTCTCTGTAAGGGTTATTTGGGTTTGGAGAGCTGTGGCACAGTGTCAGCTCTGGGGTGCAGACAGAAACCAGAAGGATCTTGTCCCCAGCTATCCCTTGGTTCCTGTGTCCTGATGGCTATGCAAAGCTCCCTCTTGATCATGTGAATTTGAACAGAAATGGTGGTTTTGCCTGTGCTCGAAGGTGTATCAGCACTCCTGGGATACCAGCTCTCTCCTGGAGCCCTGTGGCTCAGCCTGAGGACCCCAAGCACAGATGGAAACTGGAAGGTTCCTGTCTCCGACTTTTCCTCAGTCCCTGTGTCCCACAGGTTTTGGGCTGGTCCCAGTGAGCAGTGGTGCTTGTCTTATCCCCACTCACGGCTTTTCCATGTTCCTGGAGGGTATCTTTCTGCTGTCACTACTTGACTATGGAACCCTGGTGGCACAGGCAGATGTCTCCCACCACAGATGGAAACCAGAAGGTTCGATCCCCGACTTTTCCACCGTCCCTGTGTCTCTTGGGTTCCGGGCTGGTCCCAGTGAGCACTGGTGCTTGTCTTAACCCCACTCACGGATTTTCCATGCTCCTGGGAGGGTACCTTTCTCCTGGTGCTACATGGCTATGGAATCCTGGTGGCCCAGGCACAGGTCTCCCGCCACAGATGGAAACCAGAAATTTCCTGTCCCTGACTTTTCCTCAGTCTCTCTGTCCTGAGGGCCTGGGAGGCTAGCTTTCTCCCAGTGCTCATTGGCTATGGAGCCCTGTGGCACAAGCTGAGGTCCCCAACCACAGATGTAAACTGGTAGTTTCCTGTCCCCAACTTTTCCTCAGTCTCTGGGTCCCTCGGGTTCCGGGCAGGTCCGGGTGAGGAGTGGTGCTTGTCTTATTCCCACTCACAGCTTGTCCACACTCCTGGGAGGGTAGCTTTCTCCTGGAGCTAGTTGGCTATGGAACCCTGGTGGCCCAAGCAGAGGTCTCCTGCCACAGATGGAAACCTGAAGATTCCTGTCCCTGACTTTTCCTCAGTCTTTGTGTCCTGAGGGCTTGGGAGGCTAGCTTTCTCCTGGCGCTAATTTGCTATGGAGCCCTGTGGCACAAGCTGAAGTTCCCAGCCACAGATGGGCACACACATTAATTTTGAATATATATATATATATATATGATATATGTGTATATGTATACATATTGTATAAATATATATGCATATATGTGCATATAAACATATGTATTTATACATACACATGTAAACACATGTTATATATATGAAGTAATAATAATGTAGACATCATGAAACTTGGAAATGAGACATGGGTGGAATTGTCAGGGATAGAGAAAGGAGTGCTCATTTCTAAAGTTCTCAAAATTATTAAAATAATATATTATTTATTGTATATATGACCAATAGTTTCCTGCGTGAGTCCCTCCTAAGAATGTCTAAGTTTATGCCTGTGTCCTTGAGTGACATGGTTGTATGATCCTTAGAATGTGAAACAAATATACACATGCACACAAACACAAACACACACTTGAGAAACAGAGATAGAGTAAGAGACAGAGAGATAGACAAACATACAGGCAGACAGATTTACAGAGACAGAGATAGAGAGACAGAGAGACAGAGACAGAGTTAGAGACAGTTTGTTATAGAATCCTTGTCTGTTTCCTGATGCACTTTTCTGTTCATGTCTTAGGGTATTGGATTGTGTCTCCAAACACTCATTAAGACTGGACTCACTTTTCAGATCAAAGGAATTTGGAGTCAGTTAAAGAGAGAGGTTTCAGCTATTATAAATAAGGCTGCTATGAACATAGTGGAGCATGTGTCCTTGTTATATGTTGGAGCATCTTTTGAGTATATGCCCAAGACT
>CM052713.1:11820888-11847957 GCA_028551405.1 Uromys caudimaculatus
ATTATTTTTGTTCTATCAATGCTTACCTCTTGTCTTATTTTATTTATAAAATCTTGTGAACACATTTATTCTCCTTTTTTTTTTTCCTTTTTTTTTTTTTTCAAGACAGGGTTTCTCTGTGTAGCCCTGGCTGTCCTGGACTCACTCTGTAGACCAGGCTGGCCTCAAACTCAAAAATCCACCTGCCTCTGCCTCCCAAGTGCTGGGATTAAAGGCATGTGCCACCACTGCCCGGCCACATTTATTCTCAATAAAATAAGCTTATATTAGATAAAATCCAGGAAATTATATCTGAAATACAGAAAACTTGAACATGTGCCAAAAATATTTAACAGTCACAAATACACATAAAAGATATTAAATTTTGAGACACAGAGATATGTTGTTATCCCATATTTGGGGTGTATGTTAAAAAGGAAATCATGATATAATAATTATGATCATTTGGAAACAGTAAGATGTCTTTTTATGTCTCCAAGCAGATTAAGCAAGTTTTCAAATTACCATTGAAGCATGCATTCTTTTAAACCACAATAATATCTTAACTTGAAATTACAAAGGGTTGTATTAACTGATTTGATATAATCCTGGATATGTGTGAATATAGGATCACTCACTGGGAATGGGCATGCCAACTGAAGGGGTTTATTCATCTCATATTATGAATGGAAGCCAATGCAAGAATCCCAGGCAAGAACCTGAAGACAAGTACTGATGTAGGTAGAGGTCATAGAAGGGTGCTGCTTACTGACTTCCTCTCCATGGCTTGCTTGGCCTGCTTTCTTATAGAATACAGGACAGCCTGATGAGGAATGACACCATCCACAATGGCTGGTTCCTCCCACATTAATCACTAATTTTAAAAAGCTCCACAGGGTTATTCACAAACCAATTTTGTTGGAGTATGTTCCTTAATTAAGGTTCTTTTTACTCAAATGACCCATAGCTTGTATCAAGTTCACAAAAATCTAACCAGAACAGTAGTACATTGCCAGAACTTCCTAATTCATGACAGAGTTTTATCCGGTTTGATTTCATGGTGGTCTTGTGCCTTGTACAGGTAAATTAGGGTGGTGTGAGTTGATGTATACAACAGCCATGCCTTGTCCAGAATTTAGCATTTTGTATTTCTTCTCTTCGAATTCCAGATGCTACATTCTTTGCCACTTCTCTCACAGTGTTCTGACCCTTGGATAAGTGAGCTTGATACACTGCTTCACCCTTTAACAATCACTCATTAATACCCTGTATTATGACCAGTTGTGAGTCTCTGCATTAACTACATACTGTAAAAGACAAAATTCTCTGTCCCAGTTGGTAGCAACACAGAACTATGGGTTAAGATTAGATATTTAGGAGGAAATTAGGCAAGATCATTAACAAAACCAGTAGTCTACTATCCTGTATAACCAATGGTCTAACATGGCAAGGGATTTTGACCAGTGCCAGGCATGAAATACCTCCTTTGTTTTAGGACTGTTATCTAACCATAAAGTGCTGTTAACCTATAAGTGTTAGACAATACTTGACATATCTTTCATGAGAGCTCAGTATTTTGAAGGGCAGGGCCCTTTACTGGTGAAACTGTTGATATCTTTTCTTGTGTATATTGCATTTTGCAGAATTTAAGATATCCAGCAGAGGCAAAGTTGCCTTCTAAGTTTAAGCTTATTTTTGTATATCCAAAGTGAGTGCTAGCTATAGCAATAGAGTCTTTTCTTGCTATGGTGGACAAGCAACAGTAACAGCAATATCATGAGCTATTTAGGGGGCATCTGTGGCCATAATGACCAATAACTCATAGGTAGGTATCCCTTGCCTGGCAATAAGATTTTCAGTTACTAACCATGTCTTCTAGAAGCATCATTGTCCATCAAGGCAGGAAACTTCTGTTCAAACTCCTTTTCAAAATATTTTATATATTATTGAGTAGTTACAAATTTGTGGATTTCTGTGAAACTTCCTATATCTAAAATTTTGGGTAACCTTATCTTCTCTCCACAAACCTCCTCGCCCCACTTTAACTCTAAGAATTTGCTCTCCTCTCACTTCTTCTCAACTTTATTTTACTATTCCACTTAATTTCTTTGTGTGTGTGTGTGTGTGTGTGTGTGTTTAGTGTAACTTGTTTTTTTTTTATTTTTTTGATACTTCATTTACATTTCCAATGTTTCATCCTTTCTGAGTCTCCTCTTTGGAAACTCCTTATCCCCTCCCCCTCCCCCATCTCTATGAGGGTATTCTGCCTCCCACTCACCTGCCCACTCCTGTCTTCCCACCTTGAAATTCCCCTTTACTGGGGCCTCTAACCCCCTCAGGTCCAAGGGCCTGTCCTCTCCCTGATGTCTAACAAGGCCCTCCTCTGCCACATATGTGGTCTGAACTATGGGTCCCTCCTGGGCATACACCCAGAAGATGCTCTAACATGTAATAAAGATACATACTCCACTATCTTCATAGCAGCCATATTTATAATAGCCAGAAGCTGGAAACAACCCAGAAGTCCCTCATCAGAGGAATGGATACAGAAAATGTGGTACATCTACACAATGGAATACTACTCAGCTATTAAAAACAATGACTTAATGAAATTTGCAGGCAAATGAATGGAACTTGAAAATATCATCCTGAGCGAGGTAACTCAGTCACAAAAGAAGGAACATGGTATGTACTCACTGATAAGTGGATATTAGCCAAAAGTTCGGTATACCCAAGTTTCACTTTACAGTAACCGCTGGACTGAGAGTGAGGTCCCAGATGGAGGAGTAGGAGAAGGGGCTGAAGGAGCTGAGGGAGTTTGCAGCCCCATGGAGAGAGCAACAGTGTCAACTGGCCTGACCGTCCCCCCAACCCCGTCCTCCTTGAGGCTGGACCACCAACCAAAGAATACACATTGAGGAACCCATGGTTCGGACCACTTAATTTCTTTTTTGAATTAGAAGAGCATTGTGGGGCTGGCACCCGATTAAGCACAAACCCAGTGGAACAATCCACAAGGAACTGGAAAACGTTTTTGCCAACACTCCCGGAAGACTTGTAAAACAGCTACAGCCTCCACAACCCCTGCAGAGAGGCAAGTCATGTGAGATTTGTCACATAGGAGCAATGTCAAGTCCTCCCACATGCAAATAAGGTGCCCCTAAGCCCTCAGACCAAGCCTATGGGAAGTACCTGTTGTTAAACCCCTGACCCTTCCCAAACAGTAGATTAGACCACCCCAACCTGTATAGGAGATATCCCCATCCAGAAGTAATAAAGGTATGAGAGCTTCTATTATAAGAGCTGTAACACTGCTTCTTGGGAAGAGGTCTGCTCTCCAGAACACCACCAGAAGCTTCCTGCACTCCTCGCCAGCTAGTTGGCTTCTCATGGGCTCAGCCCGTGCCAGACTCAGTGCAGAACAACGGGTCTTGGTGCAACCAAGGCGGCAACTGCAGAGACCGAGGTGGAGGAGATTCCGTCCCTGCTCGCGCTCTCCCCTTTGCCTGAACCCTCATCTTTGGCCGGCCAGAGATCCCTGAGGAAGGCTCCCAGCACGCAGGCCAACAGAGCATAAGTTTCCATATGTTTTTCATGCATACTTGATTTTGGATAAGCCTGTTACCCTCTCTTTTCATGGTCTCCAAACTTCCTTAATGCTTGAATCTCTCTGCTGCCAGTATGACCCTTCTCTACTTTCATTTTATTATATTTTACTATCTTCCCTCCCTTAATGCCTCTACCATCTTTGTCCAATTTCTAGTTTCTTGGCTTTTATATGTACTCCAATTTAAACATATGAAAGAAAATATTTGAAAGTAGAATCTCTGTGTGAAAGAGACCGTGTGGTATTTGTTTGTCACAAGTAAATATTCATTCAGGTCCAATGATTCATCTGAAATTTTCAAGACTTCATTTTTCTTCATAGCCAAGTAAGAATGTATTGTGTATGTGTGTCATGGTTTCATTGTCCATTCATTATCTGATGTACATTTTGGTAAATTAAATTTCCTAGCTATTGGGATAAATCCACAAGGAACCAATATGTGCAAATATCACTGTATCACTAGAATTGTATAGCTGGGTGTCATGATAGCTTTATTTCTAGTTCTTTTTTATTTACAAAAAACTATAAAATTAATTCCAAAGTGACTGTATGCAATTACACTCCCACCATCTGTGTACAAGTGTTCTTCTTCACTCATACCACTAGTGTCTCCATCCATCTTCTTGATCATAGCCATTTTGAAAAGACTAAGAAAGTATTCTTTTTTGTGCTGGCTGTCATGAAACTCACTCTGTAGACAATGTTGTCCTCAAACTCAGAGATCTGCTTGTCTCTCCCTCCCAAATGTGGAGTTAAAGATATATGCCACCACTGCCCAACTGATATGGTACTTTTTAAACTTTTTATTAATTCTTTGTGAGTTTCACATCATGCATCCCAGTCATGCTCATGTCTCTGTCCCCTCATATTTGACCTTTGCTCTTGCAACCCTCCCAAAATAACAGAGAGAGAGAGAGAGAGAGAGAGAGAGAGAGAGAGAGAGAGAGAGAGCGCACAGCACAGAAACCATGTCATTGTGAAAGCTTTACTATGTCACAGTGGGTCACACAGTATAATGGCTGGTTTGTGTCAACTTGACACAAGCTGGAGTTATCAGAGAGAAAGGAGTTTCAGTTGGGAAAATGCCTCCATGAGATCCAGCTGTAAGGTATTTCTTAGTTAGTGATCAAGGGGGAAGAGCCCCTTGTGGGTGGTATCATCTCTGGACTGGTAGTCTTGGGGTCTATAAGAAAGCCAGCTGAGCAAGCCAGGAGAAGCGAGCCAGTAAGAAACATCCCTCCATGACCTCAGCATCAGCTCCTGCATCCTGATCTGCTTGAGTTCCAGTCCTGACTTCCATTAGTGATGAACAGCAGTGTGGAAATGTAAGATGAATAACCACTTTCCTCCCAAACTTTCTTCTTGCTCATGATGTTTGTGCAGGAATAGAATCCTTGACTAAGACACACAGTATATCCCTCTGACCATACATCTTCACCTGGAAATATTCATTGCAATGAGTCATTGGTATGGTACAAGATCTCTGGATTCTGTGACATTTTCAATATTGGATCCTCACCAGGCCTCCACCCAGTTAGCCTATTATTTCCTTGTGTAATGGAGATCCTGCAGCTGTGGATCATCAGGACTGGCCCTTTCACAAGTCCCATTCTCAGATAATATAGATTTGGGAGTAGGCCAATTCAGAGCCCTGCATCGATGGTAGTGGCGTTGGTCAGCCTGCAGTCTCTATCTTATTCATGCAACCAGGGCAAGCTATCCAGCATGGTTCTGTCTATTCTACCCAATGCCTCCATTTGGAGGAAGCATAGTCAGTTCTCCTGCACTCATGTGCTTGGGGCAGGTATCACCTGTACCCATAGCTCCAGAGCCAATTCCACTGGAATGCCCAGTCAAAGTGCAGTGGCCTCTCTCCCAGGTGTTGCAGCTTGAAAGGGGCTGAGTCAGCTCTCTCATGTGCAGGCCCTGGTGTCTTACTCACCCATGCTGTCTTCATTAGGATTTTACTGCTGTGAAGAGACACCAAGACCCAAGTAACTCCTATAAATATAAACATTTAATTCGAACTAGCTTACAGTTTCAAAGGTTTAGTCCATTATCAAGGCAAGAAGCATGGCATTATCCAAGCAGTCTTGGTGCTGGAGAAGCTGTGAGTTCTACATCTTGATCTCAAAGCAGCCAGGAAAAGACTAGCTTTTCTAACCTTGGCAGAGCTTATGCATAAGACATCTAAGCCCACACTCTCAGTGACACATTTCCTCCAAAAAGGGCACACATTCTCCAAGAAGGACACACTTCCTAATAGTGTCACACCCTGTGGACCAAGCATTCAAATGTGAATCTATGGAGGCCAAACCTATTCAAACTATTATACATGCCTTCCCCACCAGGGCCAGCTCCTATGTGTTGCCCAGGAAAGGTGCCCCTTTCCTGATTGCTACATCAAGTGAGAGGGCATAGCCAGCTCTCCTGACTCCCATAGGTGATGATGGGGAAGGGAAGGAGGGCATGATTTCCATACCCAGGCCACCTCATGGCAGAATAGTATTGTGACCAGCTCTCTGTGCTCTGCCTGTGCCCCCTCTTCCAGGGCCATCTCTACTCTGCTGCCCAGGAAGAGTGCAGGGCCCACTCTCCCAAGTGATGCAGTCAGTAAAGGGTAGAGCCTGCTCACCCACTTTCATGACCCTGGGTCAGCTCTCTCAACTGCTTCCTGTGGCAAGGGGCAAGGCAAGGAAGGCACATCCCACACCCACAACACCTCATGTCAAAGGTGTAAGAGAGTTAACTCTCTCTTGCTCTCACCCTCAGTACTAGGTTTATCTGCAACACCACCATCAGGGCCAGCTCTGCTATGCTAGATGCAGAGCATGCTCTCCCAATGCTGCAGCCTAAAAGGGATGGGATAGCTCTCCAAGTCTCCTGATCCTGTGAGCAGCTGGCAGTGGAGTGGGGGGATCACCTCTGTGACCATGCCAGTACATGGGAGATGAATGGGGGTTTCAACTATCCTACACTTACTGCTTTGGACCAGCTCATGGACAGCCCCCACACCTCTAACTACCCTGTTGAGGTTTTGTCTTTTACTGTCTATTGTAATGCTAAGTGCGGATCCCTAAAACCAGGAATCTGCATGTAGCTCCTGTGACTCTGCTCCCAAGCTAATTCTAATTGTTGAATAAAAACACTGATAGTCAATAGCTGAGGAGAGGAGACATCAGTGGGTGTCTTAGAGTTCTACTGCTGTGAACAGACTCTATAACCAAGGCAAGCCTTATAAGGACAACATTTAATTGGGGCTAGCTTACAGGTTCAGAAGTTCAGTCCATTATCCTCAAGGCAGAAACATGGCAGCATGCAGGCAGGCATGGTACAGGAGAGGCTGAGAGTTCTACATCTTCATCTGAAGGCTGCTAGCAGATACTGGCTTTCAGGCAGCTAGGATGAGGTTCTTATAGCCTATGCCACAGTGACACACCTAGTCCAACAGGGCCGTAACTTCTTTTTTTTTTTTGGTTTTTAAGGGCCATACCTTCTAATAGTGCCATTCCCTAGGCCAAACATATGCAAACCATCATGGTGTTGTTGAGGATTTTTCAGGCTTAGAGAGATGAGACCAAGAGGAGGGCAGAAGAAAAAGAAGGAGGACACCATGGGATAGAAGAACGTGCAGGAGAGAAGAAAGGAAAGCTGCTCTGGGGTAGCTAAACCATAAAATGTAGCCATGTGGGCTGGCCAATTGGAGCTAAGGGCAGCCCAGATGAAGCATAGTAACTAATAACTTGGGTTAACAATAAGAAGATAGATTTTAAGAGCATGGAGGGTTGTCAGTTGCTCTGCTATTAGGCTGCCTAAAGCATATTTAAAAAATATAGAGGCTGTGTGTTTCTTTCATCCAGGAAAATAAATAGTCTAAGATAGGTAGAAACCCCAGGCTGGCATCACTAATAATTATTACTACACCCTACCCCCACCAGGCCAGCTTCAATGTGCTGCCTGAGTGAGGTGCAGGGTCCACTCTCCTGAGTGGCCTCTAGTGAGAGGTAAGGCCAGCTCTGCAGAATATTGCATCAGTCACCAGTGATGGTGGCACCAGTTCTGCATAGCCCCTGGACAACCAAGTGGTCCCTGGCTGGATTAAATAGGGAAGTCCCCATGTTCTGTAGTAATATGAGTGAAGTGTATTGACCCCTGTCAAGTAGCCCCATTCCCAGATAAGACCCTCAGTGGCAGTTAGGGCTGGGACCTCACTATGGCCCTTGATGGCATAGCTAGCCATTTACAACAGGCCAATTCTCTCCACCTTTGAGTCTCCAGTTCCATCTCCATATTGCTTAAGCTGTTACACTTCCCTTTCTTTCTCATCTGTCCACCACATACTCCTACATTGTGGCAGCTCTTGCTGCAGGGTGGCCACATGGTCAGCAGGCCCCTGAGTGACATTCTCCAGACCTTCCTGTGCCATAGTTGGGAGGGCAACTCTGTGGGTGTCATGGTGGTCCATAGTTCACTGTCTGTCCTCCCAGGCTGCACTGATGGTGGTTAGTGTAGTCCTGTGTGCCTATGGCCTGCCTGTGCCATGAGGTACAGGATATGTTTGTAGGCATCTTTACCAACTCACACAATGTAGCATGGCAGAAAGCAGGTCTCTGTCCCTCTTTCTCCTCCTAAGCTATACTGTCTGAATTTGATTTGTTTTGGTTTGATTTGATTTAAATTTTATTTTTTTCTTATTGGTTATTTTATTTATTTTATTTCAAATGTTATCCCCTTTCCCGGTTTCCCCTCCGCAAACCTCCTATTCCATCCTCCTTCCCCCACTTCTATGAGAGTGCTCCCCCACCCACTGACTCTTCCTCACTGTCCTAGCATTCCCCTACACTACAGCATCTAGGCTTCAGAGACCCAAACAATCCCCCCCTCGCAGTGATGCCAGATAAGGCCATCCTTTGCTACCTGTGCAGCTGAAGCCATGGGTCCCTCCATGTGTACTCTTTATGTTTAGTCCCTTAGAGCTCTGCAGGCTCTGATTGGTTGATATTGTTCTTCTTATGGAGTTGCAAATCCCTTCAGCTTCTTTGTCCTTCTGCTAACTCCTGCATTGAGGTCCCTGTGCCCACTTTGATGATTGACTGCATGCATGCACAGCTGTATTGGTAAGGCTATGGCCGAGCCTCTTGGAAGACATCCATATCAGGCTCCTGTCAGCAAGTACTTCTTGGCATCAGCAATAGTGTCTGGGTTTGGTGTCTGCATATAAGATGGATCCCCAGGTGGAGAAGTCTCTGGATGGCCTTTCCTTCAGTCTCTGCTCCATTCTTTGTCCTTGTATTTCCTTTAGACAGGAGCAATTCTGGGTTAAAATTTTGAACATGAGTGGGTGGCCCCATTCCTCAACTGGGCATGCCTAAGCATGGTTCTCTCTCCACTTTGTTGGGTATTTCGCCAATGTCATCCCTGTTGAGTCCTGGGAGTGTCTTGCTTTCCTGGCACCTGGGACTTTCTAGTGGCTACCACCAGTTTCCCATCCCCCATTGCTATACACTTCTGTTCAATGTTCTGACCCTTTGTAAATCTTCCTTGTCTTCTCCCATACCTGATCCTGCCCCTCTTTTTCCCCTCCCTCTCCTCTCTTCCTCCCAAGCCCCTCCCACCCTCTACCTCCCATTATTATTTTGTTCCCTCTTCTCAGTAGGACAGAATCATTCACATTTGGATCTTCCTTCTTCTTGATTTTCATATGGTCTGTGAGGTGTATTGTGGTATTCCAAACTTCTTTTTAGCTAATATCTACTTATCAGTGAGTACTTACCATGTGTGGTCTTTTGTGACTGGATTACCCACTCAGGATGATATTGTTTAGTTCCACCCTTTTGCCTGAGGATTTCATAAAGTCATTGTTTTTAATACCTGAGTAGTACTTGATGGTGTGAATGCACCACATTTTCTGTATCCAATCCTCTTTAAAGGGACATTTGTTGTTTCAAGCTTTTAGCTATTATAAAGAAGGCTGGTATGAACACAGTGGAGCATGTTTTCTTGTTATATGTTGGAGCATCTTTTGGGTATATGCCTAGGAGTGGTATAGCTGGGTCCTTAGGTAGTACTACGTCCAGTTTTCTGAGGAACCATCAGACTGATTTCCAGAGTGGTTGTACCAGCTTGCAATCCCACCAGCAATGGAGGAGTGTTCCTCTTTCTCCACATCCTTGCCAGCTTCTTTAGTCACCCGAGATTTTGATCTTAGCCATTCTGACTGGTGTGAGGTAGAGTATCAGTGTTGTTTTGATTTGTATTTCCCTGATGACTATTTGATTTGATTTGATTTTTATGTGCCCTGGGCATAAAATAGCTTTGGTCACAAAACCAGGCATCATGATAGAATAAAGAAAAGAATTCCATCTGCTTAGCCCCTGACTGATATAAAAACAAAACCACAAATAAGATGTCTCTTTGCCCATATTTAAGAGGCTGTGATATGATATCTTAAAGAAGATTTAGTCTGTATGTCACTTATAAACTTTTTTATGTGTTTAAGTCATTAGTATGTTTTGTTTTGAGAAATTTTTTGTTTAATTTTATATTCCATTTTAAAATTGAGTTGAGTTGGGGATTATTGCTCTTTAATTTTATTAAGTTCTTTATGTTATACAAACTCTATAGAGAATGCAGAGCAGGTAAAGCTTTTGTACTATCAATGTTTTGACTTCTTTTCCTGTTTGTAGAACTTAAAGCACTATGTTCAATATGTTAGGAGAGAGTGTCACCACCTATGTTGTACTTAATATTACTGGAAATACATGGATATTTTCAGCATGTGCCCCTCTGAGAAGACAATCAACTTCACTGTATTGTTGGTGAACATCATAAATAATTTCAATGTTTGTCAAGGTATAGATATAAGCTGAGGATCTCAACAATTAGGAGGAAGAAACAGTAAGATACCGAATTCAGGACCAGCCTGAATTACATAAAAAGAAAACTATCACTGAATGCAGTACCAATCTAAGTTACACAAAAAAGAATATGAAGTATCAATAAAGAAATTTCTTTTACATAGAAGTGAAAATAGGGAGCAAAACTATAACATTCCAAAATGTGTCCATTTATATTTGCTCATTCCAAAATGTCATGGTTATTTATATTGTTCTTCTCAGATAATCTATCAATAATCTAGTCACTATTCAAACTAAATATCTTGTACATACCTATAGGAATATCAATTTTCTGCCCCTCCCCTGGTTTCAAGATCATGAGTATCATCTTTTAACCATGATATGGCCTGTGGAGATTCCTTTTCCCGATAAAGTTATCTCAGGACCACTTTACCTAGAACAAAATAACAGTTGTCACTAGTATACTACTAAAGATCTCTGCCTCATTCCAAGTCCATGATATCATGGAAGCATCATGCCATAGTAATTTATTTTCTCTCATAACCTTGTTTATTACAGTTTTCAAAAATCTTTATCCATAATCTCGCCAACACTATAGTTTCTACTTCTATATAAAGAAAAATATGAAGAGTCACAATCCAGATACTTTACTTTTCACACCACAATTATAGTAAACAAATAATGTCCATATGTTTGGAAGAAGCTCTCATATCACAGTAAACAGGAAAAGGCAAAGATGAGAAAAGATTAGCTTAATGCAAGGTAAAGGGGTTGAATTCAGTCCACAGTAGATAATATTGCTACTACTTGCAAAACTGAGTGTGCATACTGTCTGGGTCACAGTTTCTATTCCTGCACAAACATCATGACCAAGAAGCAAGTTGGGGAGGAAAGGGTTTATTCAGCTTACTCTTCTACATTGTTTTGCTCATCACTAAAGGAAATCAGGACTGGAACTCAAGCAGGTCATGAAGCAGAAGCTGATGCAGAGGTCATGGAGGGATGTTTTTTACTGGTTTGCTTCTCCTAGCTTGTTCAGCTGGCTTTCTTATAGAGCCCAAGACCAAGACTACCAGCCCACAGATGGTATCATTCACAAGGGGCCCTCCCCCCCTTGATCACTAATTGAAAAAATGCCTTACAGCTGGATATCATGGAGGTATTTTCTCAACTGAAACTCATTTCTCTGTGATAACTCTAGCTTATGTCAAATTGACACAAAACTAGCCAGTACAACTGACCCGTTGTCAACTTGAAACACAAATATATCACTATTAAGACTCAACCCTTAATTTCTTATTCATCCCCAAGATCTAAATAACTTTAAAAGTCACACAGTCTTTGCAAATTCATACATATTAAAATTTCAATCCCTTTTAAATTATCCAATCCGTTAGAATTCAAAGTCTTTTTACAATTAAGTCTCTTAACTCTGGGCTCCACTAAAATACCTTCTTCCTTCAGGAGGGAAAAAATATCAGGGCACAGTCACAATCAAAATCAAAATCAAACTCCAACCGTCCAATGTCTGGGATCCACTCATGATCTGGATTCCTCCAAGGGCTTGAGTCACTTCTCCAGCTCTGCCCTTTGTAGCCCACAGATGCCTGTAGTCCACTGCTGCTGCTGTTCTTGGTGCTCATCTCATGGTACTGGCATATTCAAAACACTGCTGACTTTTGCTGCAACTACGTTTTACCACAGCCTCTCATAAGCTCTCTTCATGGTGCCAAGTCTCACCTCCTTTGCATGACCCCTTCAGTCCTGCGCTGTGAATTGCAACTGAGGCTGCACCTTCAACAATGGCCTTCCATGACCTCTCACAGTGCCCAAGTCTCAGCTGCTCTTCATGACTCCTTCATGCATTCAAAACAAGTACCACCTAGGTGACACTTACACATTACTAAGTCCAGCCACAGCACAAGGTACAACCCTGGCTATCACTAAAATGAAGCCTCTGTGATGTCAGAATACACTTCTCAGAAGATTTCACCTTAATGATGCTGGTCTCTTCCCAATCACCACCAAGATCACAGCTCCAGCTCCAGCATTAATAGTCCCAGTAATGCAATGGTTTTGCTTTAGTGGTTCTGGTATCTTGTTAATCACAGCTGATCCTTCAGCCCCTGCCAAACATTTTTGGCCACACACCTGTAGCAGAAGCTGCAGACCCTAGCTCTCTCCAAGGCCTTACAATGATTGCATAATCTTCTTTCCTCCAAAGCATGGCAATAAAAGCCCCTTTGCTCCTTCCCTCCTTTCCCTCTTGGGACCCAGAAGTCCCACCTGTATCTTCTGCCCAGCGATTGACTTCCGGCCTTCTTTATTGACAAATCAATAACCGATTAGGGAACTAGACTTTAGTAATAGAACCTGCTATTGCAGAAATGTTGCTTAAGGATGTTGGCAAAGTAGAAGCTGCTGTAGTGGGGTGGACTCCTGATTTGCTCTTGGAGGGAGTTTTCTGGATTTGTTTCATGGTTTTCATATATATTATTTTGAAAAAGATGGGGGGGGAACTAACAATTCTCTTGTGTTAGAAAAGATTGCAGAATTGGCTATGTACTTAGAGAGTTTTCTGGTGGAGGCTGAAGTGCTTGGGAAGGAAAAAGAGCTAATGGGAGGAGAACAACAGGGTTCAGTTTGGTGTCTGAAACCTAGAATTTACCGAATGGTGGAGGGAAGCAAACTAGTATGGAAGACAAGATGTCTCCCTTTGCTGCTCCATGCATTTTCATTGCCGGGTTCATAAAACACCTCGTTGAGACAAGGATTCAGAAAGAGCAGGAGGTGGTTACCTCTGGGAAAAGTCTTGAAAGAGGTAATCTATAACAATCACAACGTGTGCCCATTGTCTAAACACAGAACATCACAGAAATTAAGTTTTCAAATTTATAGAAGGGACTACTGCTGACATAACAATTACAATGATAATCAAAAAGACCTGTATGACTACAGCAGTGGCCCAAAACAAAAGAAAAAATTCAGGCACAGAAATATCTGCTACAAGAACAGCTAGAAGCTCAGCATGTAGAGTCAACCAGCCCATGGAATGTCCCTGTGTTTGCGATAAAAAAGAAATAAAATAAATGGAGAATGATCATAGATTTAAGAGCAGTTAATAGGGTAATGCAATCAATGGATTTTTTTTTTACAGCCTGTACATCCTTTACCTTCCTTGTTACCAAGATCATGACCTATAATAACAATTGAGTTGAATAATTGCTTTTCTACTCTGAAAAGCTGTGGTCCACTAAAGAGATATCACTGGAAGGCACTTCTACAGGGAATGTTAAATAGTTCAAGTTTATGTCAATATTTTGTGCAAAAATGATTAGAAACAATTTGTTAACAGTTTCCTCAATCTATTATTTATCATTACATGGATGATATTTTGTTGGCTGAGTCAGATGAAGATGTTTTAGAAAATATGTTTAAAGAAATGCAAAGAATTCTGCTATGCTAAGAGTTAAATATTGCTCCAGAAAAAAAATACAAAGAGGAGATTCACTTGCTTATTTGGGTTAATAAGTCAGTAACAAATATTCCACCACAAAAGGTACATATCAGTAGAGACCAAATGCGAACTCTTAACAATTTTCAATAATTAATGGGAGTTATTAAGTGGGTGAGGCCTACAATTGTACTAAGAACATATGAGTTAAGTAATTTCTTTCAAACATTACAAGGAAATTCAAATTTAAATAGTCCAAGATGTCTAACAGCTTAAGCAGAAAGAGTTAACTCTTGTAGAACAAAGACTGCAAGATGCATATGTGGATCAAATTGATCATAAACATGATTGTATATTGGTCATTTTGCCTTCAATTCATTATGCTACTGGGCTCATTATGCAAAGGGAAAATAATATTATGAAATGGATTTTTCTTAGCTCATAAACAAAGTAAAAAAAACTGAAGAAATATATAGTAAAGGTTACTGAATTAATTATAAAAGGTAGAATAAGACTATATCAATTATCAGAAGCATATCAGGCCAAAATTGTGGTACCTCTTACAATTGTTGATGTTATGTCATTACGGGTGATTAATGTAGATTGGCAAAGAACTTATAGTAACTACTTGAGTAAAATTAATACCAAATATTCAAAAAGGAAATGTATACAGTTTATAAAAGAATTGGGTTTTTTCACATATTGTAAAGAGGTCAAATCTAATTTGGTCTGAATTCACCAATTCCAGAGACACCAGCATTCCATACTGATGCAAAAAAGATGGGGATGGCTTGTTATAAGTCAGACAAAATAGGTAAGTGGATCAAAAATCGACAAACCTCATTTCAAAAATCAGGATTGTATGCAAGGCTTGTGGTATTATTGAATTATCCTTAATCTCTTAATATAATTACTGATTCTTTAAATCATGAAAGGGTTGTTTTGTATATAGAGACTGCTGAATTTGTACCTAATAACTTAGAATTAACTTTGTTATTTAGACAGTTACAACAGGACATCAGAAGTAGAAACTGTCCATTATATATTATTCATATTTGGTCTCATACAGGTTTGCCTGGTCCATTAGCTAAAGGAAATGAAGAAATTGACTAAGTCGTAATAGGAAATGTATTGGAAGCCTCAAAATTTCATGAGAAACATCATATTACTGGAAAATGTTTAAAACTGTGTTCTATCACTTAGCAAAAATGCAATAATTAAAAAAATAGACAGCTCTACATGTTCTCTATATAACCAAACTTTGTTACCTACTGGTGGTAACTCTGGGACATCAAAAGAAATGACATCTAGCAAATGAATATTTTTCATTTCACAAAATTTGGAAAACAAAAGTATTGACACCATATCATTGACACATACTCAGGGTTTCAATGGGCAACTGCTTTAAGTTATGAAAAGTCTGATTGTATAATTACATACTTATTAGAAATAATGATAATTATGGGGATACCTGCACAAATTAAACCTGATAATGCTCCCACATATGTATCCCATAAGAGGAGGTAATTCTTTGCATATTATAATATAAAACATGTTACTCTATACCACACAATTCCCCAGGACAAACAGTCACAGATAGAGCAAACCATACTTTAAAAGAGATGCCTATTAAACAAAAAGTAAGACTAAAATCCCATAGCTATAGATTAAATAATGCTTTGCTGACTCTAAATTTCCTTAATGTTGAAAAGGGAACTACAGCAGCTGTGAGATGGGTAATTGAAAAAACAGAGGAACTATGAAAACCAGTATACTATGAGGATTTGTTGATATTAGAATGGAATCCTACAGTAGTTTTAAGATTGGGGTATGGTGATGCTTATGTATCTACAGGGAATGAAAAAAATATGATTACCAACAGAACTTACAAATATTAGATTTGACCAGGTAAATTCTATTAACCACTGAGACATGAATGTCTCCATGAAGCAAGTAGCCCTGGTGATTCATTCTTGCAGACAGTCTCATTTACTGATTTCTCCAAAATATGCAATGCAAATCAACTTCAAAAGGACTTGCCCAAATTATTGATCACACAGAGATTGGACAAAACATACACTGAACAGATAACACAGAAACTGAACAACACTTAGACTGGACAGAAAACACAGAGACTTAATAAAACAAAGACTCAACAAATGTTACAGCTAGCTTTTTTCAGATGAGCCATTTTTTCTTGGGCCTCAAACAGGAATTCCTTATCCCAATTTAGCAGGAAGTAATTAAAAAAAATACTGTCATGTCAGTCTCCTAAGTTGAGTGGATGATTTTGGTGGTTTGATGTATTATGGTTGTTATCATCTACAGTGGTAAGTTGTTCTTGATTATGATCAGGGATCGCTAGAAATTTGAGATTGTATGTTTGAATTATTATACATTGATAGAAATTTAAGGTTGTTTTGTCAAAATATTATTTGACCATATTGTACATAGCTGTTTATTTAAAATGTGATGGAAAGTTCTGGTTTTATAGTTCTTATAATCATTTCTATTGTGTGTAGATTGCTAATGTTAGAGAAAAAGACAATTTCTTAAATAGAAAGGAGGATATGAAGTGGAAATTTCTGGTTTCTTTGAAGATTCAGCTATGTCATGTTATTTTCTTCCTAGAGCCTGTCTTGTTAGAGGATGTTTGCTGAAACAGACATGTGAGAGGATTTTTGCTCAGAGCAGATATGGAAGGTGTCTTGTGAAAATGCCTGTAGTGTTTTGCTGGAATGGATGCTTGAGAGAGGGCATTGTTTTGAAAGAATATAAATATAACCTCACAGACAATGAGAGAACACTCCTGCGTTGATTCGACTTGCAAAGCTTCACTGGTCTTTTGCTGATCTTTGCTTGTCATGACTTCATAGAGAGTTCATAGTTCATCAAAGAACTTTTTGTGGTATTTAGACTGCTTCTTGCTGCTTCTGTGAACACATACCAATTCTGTAGAACTTCATGGTTTCTTCTGGAATGAGATACTGCTGCTGTTTGATAGAACTGCTGAATTGTACTGCTGGTATATTGACACTTTTGAACTAAACTGCTTGTTTTCTGACAAGGAAGATTGGTGTCACCCCCAAAACTACTTATAATCATGTCCACCTCCCCCTTATTCTATTAACCATCTTCCTGCCCTACCTATGGTCAGTAGCCTATAATGGGGGCTGAACCATTTAATAACCCTTGTTAAAGTAGATTTTGAAAATATATAAACCTACATATAAGGAGGGCCCAAGGAAAGATGCATGAATCACACTCAGAAGGGGAAAAATATTTATCAGAGATGAATGGTGGTAGGGAACAGAGTGGGAGAGGGTATGATGAGGGGAACAAGGATGGGGACCAAGTGTGAGGAGAAGAGGTGCAAAAGGGCTGGGACTGAGAACAGAAAAAGTTGGTAGGACATCTCTGGGAATAGCTGGACAGAGGATGTTCCTTGGGGTCTATAAGGATGACCCTAGCTAAGACTCCTACCATTAGGGGATATGGTGACTGAAGTGGACACTTCCTGTAGCTAGGCATGACTTCCAATGAAGGGAGGGAGACACCAACTCATCCACAAAACCTGCAATTCAAAGTTTGTCCTGCCTACAAGATACATCGGGATAAAGATGAAGCACAGACTGAGGAAACAGCCAACCACTTACGGTCTCAACTTGAGATGCATCCCATATAAGAAAGCCAACCCCTGACACTGTTAATGATACTCTGCTATACTTGCAGACAGGACCCTAGCATAGCTATCTGCTTATAGGCTTCATCCAGCAGAGGATGGAAACATATGCAGAGAGCCACAGCCAAACATAGATTGTGGCTCTGGGAGTCCAGTGGAAGAGTGATAGAATTGAGGGAGCAGGAGGGGTCAAGGACACCCAAATACCTACAAAATCAACTAACCTGGGCCCCTAGGGGTTCACAGAAACTGAACCACGAACCAATGAACATGCACAGGCTGGGCCTAGGCCCCCAACACATTAGTAGCATATATGCAGATTGGTCCTCAGGTAGGTCCCTGCCGAGTACCAGCATCAGTTGTTTCAGGGTTCTCAAAAATGGTAGAATTTGATCAATGTGAAATCGAAGACTCAGGCAAAAATGCAGGCACAAACTAACAGGTGACTCATTGCTGTTTTAAAGCTGTGCTCAAAGACAGCTTTTAGATTTCTACCTCTATGTGTGTCTCTCTTTCTCTCTCTCTCTCTGTCTTTCAGGTTCTCTCTCTCTCTCTCTCTCTCTCTCTCTCTCTCTCTCTCTCACTCTCTTTCTTCTGTTGTTCAGCTCAGTCTTTTATTGGTTGTACAATAACCATTACATGTACAATGATACATAATCAAAAGCCTTTACATTGTTTTCCTCAAGCCCACTATTTTTCCTGAAAAACCACATGTGACTATGTGACTATGCTTTCATCAGAAAGCACAAGGCACAGACAAAATCACAATTAAGTTTCTGCTAAATCAAGTTATATATTAACTTTTAACTTTCAGAAAAATCTTCAAATTCCAGATCATCTGGGCATAAACATATGGTTAAAGCAGGAGCATGAGAACAGAAAGGTGCTACACAGGACAGGACAATGTTAATATTTTTAGTTTGTCTAAATTTGCAAATTCTTTTTATTAAGCTGATCCAAGTACTTATTTCTACAATGATTTTCAAACTCTTTTCCATATGCAATATTAATTCCTCTTTCAGCATTCCCCAGGGCTCCCTCACAAGTCCAAATTCTATCTCTTAAACCATGTGCCCTAATCTCCTTAGGCAGGGAATGCCAGGAAGTCAAATCAGTATGTTCCATTCTTTCCAGGAAGATCAGTTCACTAATTTAACAACCCTGCTCATGGGTACCAAACTCATCTATCTATTCTTTTATCATTTTTATTATATGTATAATCTTCCATGTTTTACCAATAATATTTCTTAATCAAAATTTCTATTCTTAGAGATTTCTCCATGTGGGGGCTCTTACTAACATAGTAGACCCAGCTATTTCTTCTTGCACCTTTCCCCTTGTCCATTTTTTATGGACATCCCTGTGGTTAGTGACCCAAGCACAGTATTCCTTTTCTTTGGGGTCTTGAATTTTCTTAACTACTAAAACTTCAGGTTTCTCACAAACATTTCCTGCTTCAAATATTTCCTGGTACTACTTAATCACCATGATTGGCTAAAATTTTCCAGAGACCAATTAATGTAGTCCACCTCCACATCCAAAACCTCTTGTACCATTATGCCTGCGTTGGCTGCTTGAATGGCCAGGGATAGAGCAGTGTGTTCTTGTAGATATCAAAGCCATTACCTTCTCTAGTAATGTCCTCAATCCCTTTCCAAAAATTTTTACTGAAGTTATATTGGAGAACAAATGTGGTGTACAATGGAGCAAAAAAGAGAAGCATACAAGAAAGAGCAATGTCATCTTTATACTAGAAATCCAGAGATGCACTATTTAGTTTGATGGTGCTCCTGCAGCCAAAATTGTGTCATGAAGGCACGTTCACAACCATGTCGCATCGGACAGGTCCCCTAACAATTGGAGTGGGGCTGTTTAGGACTCTGCTATCTGCCATTGTATCTCCTTCTCTTAACTGGACTGCCTGCCTGGGCCTCAGTGGGAGAGGATGTGTTTAGTCCTGCTGTGACTAGATGTCTAAGGATGAGGTGGTACCCAAGGGGTACTTTCCCTCCTCTGAGGAGAAGGGAAGGGAGCAATCTGGTGATGATTGTGAGGGTGGGATTGAGGGGAAAAGGTGCAGAGGCTGCAATCAGGATGTAGAGTAAATGAATGAATGAATAAATATATAAATAAATAAATAAGCTAAATTCCTTAAGTTAATGGAAGAAAATGTATTAAAAACTTTAAAGATGTGAAGAAACAAATGTTTTAACGCTGTGATGCAAAATTCATTATGAGTATGCTGATAAATTTTATAACTTTAAATTTTCATTTTTATTTTATTTGCATAGTTGTTTTGTCTACATATATACCTGTGTTAATACAATGCCCTCAGGTACCAGAAGAGGATATCAGATGCTCTGGGACTAGAGTTACCGAAAATTATGTTCCATCATATGGATGTTGCAAATAAAACCTAGGTCTTCTAAAATTCAGGCATTGCTCTTAACTTCTGAGCCATCTCTCTATCCCAAATTTGATTATTTCCAAATTTCTCTAGCTTGTAAAAGTCTTTATTGAGAATATTAAATAAGTAAAATTTAAATTGATTTAGAGTGTAGTTTTACGGTATAAAATTATATGCATTAAAACTATGTTCAGTTTCAAATGTGGGTATAGAAAAAGATTTTAAAAATCAGTTTAAATACGGGTGGTAATTACCACAACACAAAATACAAACTGCTTAAGGATTTGGATTCTCTAATTGTGAATGTTAGATTTTAAGCACTCAGTAAGTATGTTACTAACTGAATAATCTTAGAGGTTAAATATGAAGTATGGAAGTAGGAGGGGAGGGAAGGATCTCCCAAGAAAAAAAAATATAATAGATGAATAGATAGAAACAGAGGAATAACTAAAATGGAAGGATTAATATAAAATGAGAGGAAAGAGGCAGATTAAGTAACAGAATATGAGGAGGGACAGATAACACTAAGGGCCATTTGAGAGTTCATTTGGAAACCTAACACAGTAAAAGTTTCATATCTGAAAGAAATCTAAATGGAATCACCAAATAACAGAGAGACAAAGCCCAAGTTGAACATTTTTCACCTCCAAATGAAATTTCCAGGGCCAGGTATCAGTTATATCTAATTGAGATGTTAGCAAAAAGAGCCCAGTGGAAATCTTGAAACAACTCAGCCTATTGCAAAAGCCATTGGTTGCTCTCCATCAATTGGCCTTTAGACCCTATTGTTGAAGGCAACACCAATATATTTCAGTGAACACAGAAAAGTTCAGTTGGTGCCTAACTAGAGCTTTCAACTGTACTTACTACAGTTTATAGTACTAGAAGATATTCTGCATATACCAGAGGAAAAAGGTAAACACTAACCTAGCTATAAACCTTTTGATATACAATGGTAACCTGACTACATGGTATGCTGATATAATAATGGCACAACCTCTGTCACATTGTCGGAGTAACAAACTACTATCAGATTAAATTTAAGACCTACTATGTGAGATGGAACCTATGCCTGACACTGCTAAGGTGGCCAAGAATCTGATACTATATAGGTCTAAAGGAAACTATACACTATTTTTCTGCTAAAGAAATGCAGAAATGATGACTCCATTATCAAAGAAGCTTTCTCCTACTGTAGGTGGTAACTAGTATAGAGACCCACAACTTAACAATATACAGAAATTAGCATGATGCCTGGATCCTACTCAATCCCATCCAGATATGTTCTCATCACTGAGATAGGGAAATAGTTAAAATAGATATAATACAATAATGAAGCTATCTCAAATTAACCACTACTCAGAAAGGAAAACATTGATTTTTTTTTCCAAGGGATTCTCACTGGGATTAGAAACCATACATAAGTGCAGGCTCCACAGTTAGCACTAAATGGCCAATACAAAATAAACTCAATGGTATTTTTGAGGTTTTAATTTCATATTGTTTTGTCTGAGCTTTCGCTGTATATTATGGTTTATGACTTTTGAGGTTTTATTGTGTGTGTGTGTGTGTGTGTGTGTGTGTGTGTGTGTGTGTGTGAATATTTCTTATATATTTTTTGGTTTCTTCTTGCTTGATTTCCTGGTTGTATGGTTGGTTGGTTTTATTCTTCTTTTACTTTGTATTCGCCTGTTTGTTTTCTTAAGCAAAAGAGAAAGAAGTAATGAAGTTGGAATAGTGGATAGTGAGGAGATCCTGGGAGGAGATAAGGGAGAGGAAACTGTGATCAGATATATTAAAATAACTTTATTTTGGGGAGTTGCCCAGCTCATGGCTGGCCACGCCACACCCAAGTCCTGCCCTGAAACCATGGCCCTAGGCAGAAAGGGTTTATAACACCAAATATGTGATGGAGAGGTGGAAAAGACAGAAAAATGGAGTAGTGCAGGTGCGATGGAAAGAGGCAGAAATGGAGACAGGATGGTGGCGACAGAGAGACCCAGGAAGAGGGCTGAGGACAACATGCAGCCATTGCCCAGCAGTATTGGTGAGATGGTGTACAACATAAGCTCCTTTGCCTAGAACTTATTCAAGTGCAATCTCAGCCCCCGAATCTGATGCTAGGCTAAGGGATCCCCCTGGTTCTGGGCAACCACTGAGGCCTAAAATGAGGAAGGTTTCACTTCCTGGATTGGATGTTCTTGCAGGAACACTGTGTTGCGTGGTATAAGAGGCCATGTTGGTGTCAGTGGTCCATGCTGCCATACCAGACAATGATGAAGCCTGAAATGCTTATGGAAGTATGCAATCTGGACCACTTTTGATTCTCTGGTGATGGAAGTGAGCTTTGCTGCCTTAAGCAGCCATACCAATGTGAGTGGCATGTATAACCACATGAGACCATATCAAAGCTTGTGGTCCATGCATACACTGAAGGCAATGAGTGGGCCAATGGACCTGATACGACCAGAGGCTGAGTTAACATCTACAGCCATATCACCTCTGAAGCCTGTGTGAATATTGTGGTCTGGGTTGCCACTTGAAGCTATGTTAATGTCCACATGCATAGCAGAGGTAGCACAGCCCTGAAAAAATAGCTGGCCCTGCCCTTCACTGGCCTACAGCATTGCAGTGCAGCATGTATGTAGGAGAGCTGGTTCTGCCCCCATCTGTCCACTGCCCGGCTCTCCTAGGCTAAGGGATTCTGGGGCAGAGATAGGAATAGGAAGACTCATCCTCCCTTGGGAAACTAGTCACTGCAAATTTGACCATGCTCCAGTGCATATATGGACCACACAAAATGTACATGTTTTCCTTTTCTTCTTTTGGGGGAAGAAGAACAAGAAAATATCACTATGGCATGTGGTAGCTTTTTCTAGACAGAAAGAAATGTCTTTTTTTGGAAATTGGTATACAAAGCCCCCCTCTTAAGAAGACTTATATTTCTCTGCATCTAAAAATGGTAAACAGACAGGCCTGCCTGCCTCCCAAATGGTTGTCTCTAACCTAATGCACACAGGTGAGACACCCTCACCTCCTCATCCCAACACACAAACCTGTAGGGATCTTAGCAAGCCTAACAGCACTGGGTTCTGCCTCACCCAGTCAGAGATCTATCTTCCTTCCAGTCCATGTCTTCACCTGGATCAGTCATGAAGCAGCATACTGTGCCCCACACCATAGCTCTCCCTTCATCACCAAAAGCATGCTCAAACCCAAGGCATACAGCTCCTCATGCCTCCCAGCAGGCCTACTCAAATGTGGGACACTCAGACAAACCAACACTACAGACAATTATATGGCAAAGGGCAAACACAAGAACATGATCAAGAAAAGCCAATCAACAGTATGGCATCATCATAACCCAGCTCTCCTACTATGACAAGTCCTGGATATCATAACACACCTGAAGAGGATGACTGTGACCCCAAATCACATCTCATGAAGTTGCTAGAGACTTAAAGAGGATAAAAATAATTCCCTTAAAGAAATACAGGAAAACATAATCAAACAAGTAGAAGCCCTTAAAGAGGAAACAAATAAGTCCCTTAAAGATATACAGGAGAGCATCCAGTCTGAGCTGGTGCCCTGAGTAGACCTTAGGCACTAACTCAGCACCCAGTCCAATAACACCTAGAAGTAACTCGACTCTCAGGTGCTCTAAAATGCCCAGGATCATAGGCCAGGAGGCCACATCTGCCCTAACACCAGGAGTAACTGGGACTCTTGGGATGCAGGGACACAGAAACCCCAGCTCAACCAGTGGAACAGGTTTCTTCCAGTCTGAGCTGGTGTCCTGAATAGACCTTGTGCAAAAGCTATGCACACAGTCCTACAACACCTAGAAGAAGCTAGACTCTCAGGTGTTCTAACAAGCCCAACATGGTCATAGGTGATCACAACATGGTCATAGGTGGTCACAGGATCTCAGGAGCTTTCTCACACCAAGATTTCAGGGTCCCAGAAGCAGCTTGACTCCCAGGAACTCTGACACACCCAGCATCTCAGAGCCACAGAATCCCAGAATCCCAGGATCACAGAGACAGCTGGACTCAGAGGAAATCTGACACAACAAGGATCACAGGAGGGCCAAGCTTCGGTCAGAGTCAGAGAGAGCAGGTTGCACTACAGATAACCATATGGTGAGAGGCAAGTGCAAGAACAGAAGCAACAGACTCCAAGACTATGTGGCATCATCAGAACCCAGTTATCCCACCATAGCAAGTTGAGAATACTCCATCACACCAGAAAAGAGAAAATGGGATTTAAAATCACTTCTCATGATGATGATATAGGATTCAAAGAAGGATATAAATAACTCCCTTAAAGAAATACAGGAGAACGAAGGTAAACAGGTAGAAGCCCTTAAAGAGGAAACACAAAAATCCCTTAAAGAATTACAGGAAAGCATAATCAAACAGGTGAAGGAATTGAAGAAAACTATCCAGGATTTAAAAATGGAAATTGAAACAATAAAGAAATCATAGAGGAAGACAACCCTGGAAATAGAAAAACCTAGGAAAGAGATTAGGAGTCATAGATGCAAACATTGCCAACAGAATACAAGAGATAGAAGAGAGAATCTCGGGTGCAGAAGAAACCATAGAAAACATTGACAAAACAGTCAAAGAAGATGCAAAATTCAAAAAGATCTTAACCTAAAACATTCAGAAAATCCAGGACACAATGAGAAGATCAAACCTAAGGATAATAGGTGTAGAAGAGAGCAAAGATTCCCAACTTAAAGGGCCAGTAAATATCTTCAACAAAATCATAGAAGAAAACTTTCCTAACCTCAAGAAAGAGATGCACATAAACATAAAAGAAGCCTACAGAACTCCAAATAGACTGGACCAGAAAAGAAATTCTGCCTGTCACATAATAATCAAAACACCAAATGCACAAAACAAAGAAAGACTATTAAAAGCAGTAAGGGAAAAAGATCAAGTAACATATAAAGGCAGACCTATCAGAATTACACCAGACTTCTCCCTAGAGACTATAAAAGATAGAAGAACCTGGGCAGATGTCATACAGACCCTAAGAGAATACAAATGCCTGTCCAGGCTACTATACCCAGCAAAACAGTCAACTCCATAGACCGAGAAAACAAGATATTCCATGACAAAACCAAATTTACATAATATCTTTCCACAAATCCAGCCCTACAAAAGATAATAAATGGAAAACACTAACACGAGGAGGGAAACTACACCCTAGAAAAAAGCAAGAATGGAATCTTTCAACAAACCTAAAAGAAGATAGCTACCCAAACATAATACCACCTTTAACAACAAAAATCACAGGAAGTACCAATCACTTTTCCTTGATATCTTGTAACATCAATGGACTCAATTCCCCTCAAAAAACCCATAGACTAACAGACCTGATATATAAACAGGACTCAGCATTTTGCTGCAAAAAGGAAGCACACCCCAGTGACAAAGACAGACACTACTTTAGAGTAAGGTTGGAAAACTATTTTCCAAGCAAAGGGTCCCAAGAAAAAAGCTGGAGTAGCCATTCCAATATTAAATAAAATCTACTTTCATCCAAAAGTTATAAAAAATGATAAGAACGAGACTTCATATTGGTAGATGAACTCTTAATTCTGAACATCTATGCTCTAAGAATTGCAGGCAGTATACTAATAATACATATTTTAAATACAGAAATATGACACAGTTCAGATCCCCCATGGTCTCACTTCTGAGGAGATGAAAGACAAGGCTGCTTTACTGAAGATTCCAAACTATCCAATGAAGCGCCAGAGTGCAATTGTAATGTGTGGGAATTATGAACCTAAACATTGAGCAAGATATTTAAGCTAACTATAAATTAACTATTTTACTTAAAATTGTTAACATTAACTGACAATGGCTGTAAGGTAAACCTATGATATCATTTGATGTATTTTAAATACTTAATATTAAGTCTACAGTTCTTCCATCAGACCTCATTCTGGATTTGCTCTTGTCTGTTCTTCTGTTTTGTATTATCCCAAATGTATTCCTGTCCATCCCAGATCTGGAAGTTCTTACTAATCATTCTGCTGTGTAGGGCCACATTCATGTATATTTCCTTTGGCTTATGAAAAAAAAATGAGTGCTTAGAATAATAACAGTTTTCTAAGTAATCAATCTCTTGTTTGTAAGTAAACAGAATAATTGATGTGTTATCTGTACTTCCTAGTTTATTCCTTTTATAATTGAAAAAATATGTTAAAGTACATTATATCTTCAAAGTATCACAAATGAGTCAGCTAATTAAGCTATCGGGCCCATACCCCGAAAACGCTGGTTTAAATCCTTCCCGTACTAATTAATCCTATCACCCTTATCATCATCTACTTTACCATCCTCACAGGCCCAGTAATCACAATATCCAGTACCAACCTACTAATCATATGAATAGGACTAGAGATAAGTTTACTAGCAATCATCCCACTACTAACCAACAAAAAAACCCCACGATCAACTGAAGCAGCAACAAAATATTTCATTACCCAATCCACAGCCTCAATAATTTTATTACTAGCCATTATCTTAAACTACAAACAACTAGGAATATGAACATTTCAACAACAAACAACCTACTACTCAACATAACATTAATTGCACTATCAATAAAACTTGGACTTGCACCATTTCACTATTTACTTCCAGAAGTAACACAAGGCACCCAACTCCATACAGGATTAATTATCCTCACATGACAAAAAATTGCCCCCTTATCTATCCTAATCCAAATTTATCAACTCCTAAACCCAACTATTATTGGGTTTAGGGATATAAAACTACGCTTTACTGAGCAGTTTTATGAGAAATTAGAAATATTTTCCATACACCTAGGAATGATTTGCATATTGAAAATGTTACGATTTGTTGCAGTTAAGTTTTAAACTTGGAGAAAGATTAGATTTCTAGTTTATGGTCCCCTGAGCTTTAATTTAATAACATGGTATTTAAGATTAAATGCTGTATTTAAGGAACTATGAATTTACTTCAGTAAATGTGGGGCAGTGATCTGTGACAGGCAATCTGGCAAATGGTTGAACATTGGCATAAAATCTGGGTGACCCAG
>CM052713.1:11848457-11870696 GCA_028551405.1 Uromys caudimaculatus
CAGCAAAATTCTGGGTCCTCTTTACATATTCAGTCTGTTAGTCTATGGTTTTTATTGGGGAATTGAGTCCATTGATGGTAAGAGATATTAAGGAAAAGTGATTGTTACTTCCTGTTATTTTTGTTGTTAGAGGTGGTATTATGTTTGTGTGGCTATCTTCTTTTGGGTTTGTTGAACGATTACTTTCTTGATTTTTCTAGGGTGTAGTTTCCCTCCTTGTGTTGGTGTTTTCCATCTATTATCCTTTGTAGGGCTGGATTTGTAGAAAGATATTGTGTAAATTTGGTTTTGTCATGGAATATCTTGTTTTCTCTATCTATGGTAATTGAGAGTTTTGCTGGGTGTATTAGCCTGGGCTGGCAGTTGTGTTCTCTTAGAGTTTATATAACATCTGCCCAGGATCTTCTAGCTTTCATAGTCTCTAATGAGAAATCTAGTGTAATTCTGACAGGTTTGCCTTTATATATTACTTGACCTTACTGTTTTTAATATTCTTTTGTTTGTTTGTTTGTTGTCTTCAAGACAGGGTTTCTCTGTGTAGCTCTGACTGTCCTGGAACTCACTCTGTAGACCAGGCTGACCTCGAATTCAGAAATCTATCTGCCTCTGCCTCCCAAGTGCTGGAATTAAAGGCGTGCACCACCAGTGCCCAGCGCTTTTAATATTCTTTCTTTGTTCAGTACATTTGGTGTTTTGCTTACTAAGTGACTGGAGGAATTTCTTTTCTGGTCCAGTCTATTTGGAGTTCTGTAGGCTTCATGTATGCTCATGGACATCTCTTTCTTTAGGTTAGGTAAGTTTTCATCTATAATTTTGTTGAAGATATTTACTGGCCCTTTAAGTTAGGAATCTTTGCTCTCTTCTATACCTATTATCCTTAGGTTTTACCTTCTCATTGTGTCCTAGATTTCCTGGATGCTTGGGTTAAGAGCTTTTTGCATTTTGCATTTTCTCTGGCTGTTATATCCATGCTTTCTATGGTATCTTCTGCACCTGAGATTCTCTCTTCTATCTCTTGTATTCTGTTGGTGATGCTTGCATCTATGACTCCTGATTCCTTTCCTAGGTTTTCTAACTCCCGGGTTGTCTCCCTTTGTGATTTTTTTATTGCTTCTGTTTCCATTTTTAGATCCTGTATGGTTTTGCTCAATTCCTTCACCTGTTTGGTTATGTTTTCCTGTAATTCTTTAAGGGAATTTTGTGTTTCCTCTTTAAGGCCTTCTAGCTGTTTACTTGTTTTCTCCTGTATTTCTTTGAGGAAGTTATTTATGTTCTTTTTAATGTCCTCTATCATCATCATGAGAAGTGATTTGAACTCCGAATCTTACTTTTCCTGTGTGATGGTTTATCCAGGACTTGCTATGATGGGAGAATTGGGTTCTGATGATGCCAGGTTACCTTGGTTTCTGTTGCTTATGTTTTTGTGCTTGTTTCCTGCCATCTAGTTATATCTAATGCTCCCTGCCCTCTCTTTATCTGACTGGAGCCTATCTTTTCTGTGATCTTGGTTGTGTCAGAAGTCCTCAGAGACCAGCTGTCTCTGGGATTCTGTGATCCTGAGATCCTGGGTGTGTCAGAGCTCCTGGGAGTCAAGCTGCCTCTGGAACCCTGAGATCCTGTTGTGACCAAGCTCCTGTGATCCTGTGATCCTGTGATCCTGGACATGTTAGAGTCCCTGGGACTGGAGCTTCCTCTGGGTGTTGTGGGACTGGCTGAGAAGTTCACAACCAAAGTCTGCTCAGGGCACTGTCCCAGACTGGAAGTGACCCTTGCCACTGGTCTGGCGGGGTTCCTGGGTCCCTGGATCCCAATTGTAGAAGTTATTTCTGGTGTTGGGACAGATGTTGTGTCCTCCTAATCTCTGATCCTATGATCCTGGGCATGTTAGAGCACCTGGGAGTAGAGCTTCCTCTGGGTGTTGTGGGACTGGCTGAGGAGTTCATGCCCAAGGTCTGCTTAGGGCACCAGCCCAGACAGGAAGGAAGGCTCTATGTGTTATTGTTACAGAACTCCATCTGATCCCAGAATCATTGTATGTGTGTCTCTGTTTGTTCTTTTCTTATTACTTTGCCTTGCCTAGCTAGGATTCCAGTATCTAAGCCACATAGGTTACAGGAACATGTTTAAGTTAAAATACCAAAAAATGGAGAAAAAAAAAGAAAGGGTAATGAAAGCTGTGAGAAAGGCCAAGTCACTTATAAAGCAAGCAAACCAGAAAAGCATTTGTTTGTTTCACAAAAAACTTTTAAACCTTAAAGGACCTGCATAGGAGTATTCCAGGTCTTAAAAGATGACAATTGTTAATCCACATTATTATATCTAAAAAGGTGTATATTAAAATAGAAGGAGAAGCAAATGCCTTATATAATAAAAACACATTTAAGGTATTTATGACCACCAAACATGCTTTACTGCAATATGACTGGAATCATGAGCACACTTTATAGGAAGTCACCTTAGGTCACAGGAAACATACAAAGTTGTGAAAGACACTCAAAAGAGGTGTAAGAAAAAAATCGTAAAATAAACAAAGAAAAGGAATTAATATGCATCTGTCAATAATTCTGAATATTAATCATTTCAATTTCCCAATAAATGACACAGACTAACAGATTAGATCAGACAATAAGATAAGTCTTTTTGTTGACTCCGAGAAACACACAGATTCATTAATGATAGATACCATCTTAGGGTAAAATGAAGGAATAAATATTACAAGCAAATGGAATTAAGAAATAAGTAGGCAAGTAGGCATTATATTCCTATGTGTGATAAAGTAGTATTAGTCAGAAAAGATAATACTCAAATACTCAAATGATTCATACAGTCAGAGGATATAATAAGCCTAAATATATACACCAAATGTCTACCACTTAATTTTATAAATGAAATACTCCTAGATGTAAATACACAGATTATTCCCAACACATTGGTACTAGGTAACCAGTAGTTTGTCCTTGACAATAAACAAGTCATCTGGAAAAACTAAAATAGAGATCTTAAAGTTAAATGACATCACAAATCAAATGGATCCAACAAATACCTACAGAAATTTCACTAGGAAATTAAAGAAAACAATCTTATCAGTAACTATCAGTAACTCATGGGGTTTTTCTCCAAAACTGTTATGATAGAAAATGAACCAAATTTCAGTCAACACAGGAAAACTAAATAGCACCCTGAATTCTGTCTGACCATAATGGAATAAAGTTATGTGTCAAGAGCAAAAGAACTTACAGAAAGTGCACAAACTCATGGGGGTTAAATAAAAGTACTGAATTATAGACCAGTCAAAGAAGTCAACAAAGGAATTTAGGTTGAGAAACTCTCAGGACTCAGTGGGGGGTGACCTTAGCTGAAATGCCCAACAGTGGGGAGAGGGAACTCGAAGAGTCCACCTGCAGTAGATAGACAGGGCCTCAAGTGGAGGGACAGGGTTACTAAACCACAATCAAAATTTCTGACTCAGAATTGTTCCTTTCTAAAAGAACTGCAGGGACAAAATTGGAGAAGAGACTGAAGGAAAGGCAGTTCAGTGACTGACCACACTTGGGATCCAGCTCATGGTTGGGCACCGAGGCCTAACACTATTATTGATGCTATGATGTGCTTACAGAGTTTAGCATGGCTGTTCTCTGAGAGGCCTTCTCAGTCAGCAGCTGACTGAGATAGACATAGATACTTACATCCAACCATTGTACTAAAGTTGGGTACCCCTATGGCTGAACTAGTGGAAGAATTGAAGAAGCTGAAGAGGAGGGCAACCCCATAGGAAGACTAGCAGTCTCAATTAATTTGTACCTCTTGGAGCTTCCAGAGACTGAGCCACCAACCAGGCAGCATACAGGAGCTGGTCTGAGGCCCCAACACATATACAGCAGAGGACTTCCTGGTCTGGCTTCAGTGGGAGAATATATGCCTAATCCTTAAGAGCCTTGAAGCCCCAGGGATGGGGGAGTATAGGACCATGAAAGGCAGCCTGGTTTCTGGTTGAGTTAAGGTTTGAAACCCCAGTGACCCAGCAGAGGGTCCCCAGCAGGGGATAACAATGCAAAGGAAAGTAGGCTTTTTGCCATAATCCTGGGCCCCAGGTTCCAGACATGAGGCCACAGATCTCCATAGTTCTGTAGCCATCAGTCACACAAAGGCAACACCCCAAGCCCCTCCACAGGTAGAAGACATTTGGTCATGTAGCTTCAAGCAGATCTCCATTTTAATGAGTTACCTAGAGGCTTAGCCAATAAACTTTCCTTCTTAGACACTCCTCCCTGCAAAAGATATTTAACCTCAGGCCCACCCTGAGAAAGTGGGGTACAGTTTTACTCATCACGACTCTCCAGCATGACAATAAACACCCTAAATCCATGGACTGTCTCTTTTCATCTGGATCTGCCATGGGGAACAATGGAACAGGCCTTCATCTAAAGAGCCGAGTCTGGTCTCCCACAGAAGGCCACTCAGCACTCCCAGCCATGGTCTCTACCAAGCCAAGCTGCCCTCTGACAAGCCAAGGACTCGGTCCCTGGCAGGACCCAGCCAGGCTCCTTCTCACCTTTCCCCATCGGCCCCACGCTAGTTCATCCCATGGGTCCCAACTCCATACTCAGCTCTTCCGAGGCATCCAGTGGTACCTGGAATGCCCAAGAGCCTAAGAACCAGATGGTCCTGGTCTTGTTGCAGGCCCAAGACCCCCGAGTTGGCTCTGTGTAGCCCCCAAGGCCTCAGGCTGTGCTCCCCAAGCCCGGGCAGTGTCCCACAGCTTCTCACAGACCGACACCCACCCAGTGGTGTCATAGGGTGAGGTGGTCAAACTTCCTGAGTCCAGCCTCCTCCAGTGGCCAGCATCCTGGGGTGGACATGGGCACCTGTTTATCCCAATAGGCGAGGCCTAGACAGAGGAGGAAGAATGGGATGAGGAACTCTGGGAGGGAAGGATAAGGAGGAGGGCAATGGCTAGATTGTAAATAAATAAATAAATAAATAAATAAATAAATAAATAAATAAATAAACAAATAAATAAATTCACCTGGATTTGAATGGAGGCAGGCACAATGAAGGCAGTTCTGAGAGGGTTATTTTTTTATTTTATCATGTTTTATTTTAATGTTATTTCTTACATTAATTTATTTAAACCTACAGCACATGATAATAAAATTGCTTAAATCCATAACATATTCTTGAACAATTTAGGGAGCAAAAAAGAACTTTAACTGTCAGAACACAAGAGCTTGAAAATCCTAAATAACCTCTGCCAACCCAAGAGAGCTGGATCATCAGTCCCTTGTTATGTAATGCACTCTGAAAGGTTTATTTATAGCATTATGAAAGTACATAAAAATTTGATATTATTTCTATTTTTGAGATTATAAATGTCTTTGTCCCTTTTCTTTTCTCCCTCTAAAACCTCCCTTATATCACTACTTGTTCTCCTTCAAACGAATGACGCCTTTTTTTTCCACTCATTTTTGTTATATACATATATGTGTATATAAATAAATATTTCTGAATACATAAATTCAACTCATTCAATCTAAAAAATGTAGCAAGTAGTTTGTAAAATTTAAAAGGTATCTAAAAATGTTAAGAGATATCAAAGTTTTAAAACATCTCAAACTAATATGTTAATGATGTAACTTAATATCTTCACAGGAAAGAACAAACTAACTTCTTCAAGAAAAGTAGATGGGATTGAATAATCAAAACAATAGTTGAAATTAATAAAATAAAAATAAAAAAAGAGTCACTTAAACAAAGAGCTGACATTTGAAAGCATAAGCAGTGTTGAAAAACCCTTGACCAACTTAGAAAAAGGGAGAAAGAAGACTAGAATTAATAAAATTGGATATTAAAATATAGGCCATAGAAGATGGATCATTGCATTTAGAAAATCATGAGGATATGCTTTAATAACCTATATTAGACAATATTAGAATTCCTAATATGTGTGAAATTTTCATGGTGCATATAACACATATAAAATAATATAAAATAAATAATTTTAAATCAGAGGAAAGAGCAACACGTCTCTAATGTTAAAAAAGACCAGGACCAGTTGAATTCACCATAGAATTCTAAAAAAAATTTAAAGAACTAACAATAATACTTAACTGATTCCATGAAATAGACAAGAAAGGAGTGATTACATTTTATTATAATGGATCCACCACTGCTTTCATATACACAAGAAATAAAGACACCATATAAGAAGACAATTACAGATGGATCTTCCTGATGTACTTAGATGCAAAAATCCTCAATAGACTATTGGTAACACAAATTCAAGATTATATCAATATGAGCATTATGACTTAGTTGGCTTCACTCTTGAAATAAAGGGATCATCATAAGATGCATATATATTATGCTATATATACTATATATGTCTATATATATATGTCTATATATATACACATATACATATATATATATATATATATATATACATATATATATATATATATTTATATGTGTGTGTGTATGTGTGTGTGTGTGTGTGATTATGACTCACCCTGGGAAATAAATGAACACCTGCCTGATAAAATAAGTAAACAGTGGTTAAATGAATGAAACACCCAACCCTGTGAATAATGGAGCCACCAGAGGGTGCTGTGAACCTTCTCAGAAGTCTTCAGAGACCTCACATGTTCAAATTCCCTGGCCCATGTCCAGCTGCTTACTGAACCTTCCAGGGGACAAATGCACAACACAGAGCACAGGGTATCTCTTTATCTGCCTCTGACATTGTAACTGCTCTGAAGGCAGAGGATCAGGTGGTGAAAGGAATTCAAAGCTCATGTTTGTATATGATGCATACATGAAATCCACAGCAGAAAGATTTCACAGGGAAGAGCACTCTTGGTTGTGATAAATTAGAGAATTATACACAGCGCATCAGTATCACACAACTTAGAATCCATTTGCCTGCAAATTTCATGAAGTCATTGTTTTTAATAGCTGAGTAGTACTCCATTGTGTAGATGTACCACATTTTCTGTATCCATTCCTCTGATGAGGGACATCTGGGTTGTTTCCAGCTTCTGGCTATTATAAATATGGCTGCTATGAACATAGTGGAGCATGTGTCTTTGTTACATGTTGGAGCATCTTCTGGGTATTTGCCCAGGAGAGGTATAGCTGGGTCCTCAGGTAGTATTATGTCCATTTTTCTGAGGGTCTGCCAAACTGATTTCCAGAGTGGTTGTACCAGTTTGCAATCCCACCAACACGAACAAGGTATGTACTCACTGATAAGCGGATATTAGCCCAAAATTTCAGAATGTCCAAGTTTCACTTTACAGTAACCTCTAGACTGAGAGTGAGGTCCCAGATGGAGGAGTTGGAGAAAGAACTGAAGGAGCTGAGGGAGTTTGCAGCCCCATGGAGGGAGCAACAGCGTCAACGGGCCTGAACCCCCCCGGTCGTCCTGGAGTTTGGACCACCAACCAAAGAATACACATCTATGGACCCATGGTTCGGACCACATATGTGGCAGAGGATGGCCTCATTGGCCATTAGGGAGAGAGGAGAGGCCCTTGGGCCTGAGGGTGTTAGAGGCCCCAGTAAAGGGGAATGTCGAGGTGGGAATATGGGAATGGGTGGGCGGGTGGGTGGGCAGTGGAATTCCCTCATAGAGGCAGGGAGGGAGAGGGGATGGGGGTTTCCAAAGAGGAGACCCAGAAAAGGGGAAACATTGGAAATGTAAATAAAGTATCAAAAATTAAAAAAAAGAATTATATTCAATTAATAAATTGATGAAACTATTAAAAAAAAAAAGATGCCATCTGCTCACTGATAGAAATCAGTAGCTGAAACTTCTCTAGCCTGGAAGAGTCCTTCATGCATTCCTTCTCCTCACTTAGCAGGCACTGTCTACTGACAGGTCCTGAGAGTATAAATCAACCTCCAACATCCTAAGTGCATGTTAGTTAAGCATTAGCACTAAGGCTGAGGGAGGAGCAGAGGTAATTATGGATGGAAACACATTGCATGAAAGGCTCTGGGTCTGAAATGAGGAGAACCTAGGCAAGACTTCCCCATTCTAAGGGTCAGGATCAGTGTCCCTTATGCTGTGGTCTATGTTTGTCCTTCTTTCTGCTCTTTCCTCAAGTCACAGGTAGGGATGTACATCAGCTCATCTCCATTCTTACTCCATGTTCCACATCCTGACCAGCAATCCATGGGAACATCTACTGTGGTCTCTACTGCACTTATTGTCATATTGTTTGCAGGCTCCCTATGCCAAGCTGTGCTGACTCAACTGCCCTCACTGTATGCCTTCTGGAGCATTTGCAACACTCACCACCAGCCTGGCTTCAGTAGGAGTACACTGCTTCTCTGTTTCCAGTAGAACCCAAGGAGATTTCCCTAAAATCTCACGCACAACTATACAGACTTCTCAGGCTGGCTCCCAGGGCTTCTGTCAATATTTGGATCCAAAGTGTCCTCAGAATACACAGGAATATTGTTTCTAGACTACAGCTGATGATTATTACTGTATTATATGCTATGCAAGTGGGGCAAGGTAGTTCACATCACAGTGTCATAATCAGTGAAAAATATGAGAAGAAAAATCTTAGTTTCACATACCTAGTGCTTCTTGATCACTAATACTCTTCCAAATGGAAAATATATAGTAGTATAAAAAGTCTGTGATTAAGGCAAAAGATATAAAATTATTTTCCCAATAACAAAAGAGAATATAGAAATTCCCAGGAAGGCATGGAGAGAAGCCATATGAGTCCAAGGGCAAATGTCATTTTGTATGAAGCCATTAACTAGAGTGTCTACCATTATCACTCTCATGGTAAAGGCTGGAAGTAGGGTCAGGTCCTATCCATGTGTTCATATTAAAGTTATCTTTAACTCCCCAAACCATAGCTGTTCTGAAACTTGTCTTCTCCATCTCTTCTATCTGGATCCAATGTACTTCTTTAAATATTCCAAGTAAGTCATTTCCTTCTTATTTTAACTATGAGTTTTCCCCTCTGTGTCTGGGTTTTATTATTCCTCAATAAAGATGGTCTTTCCTTCATAGTAAGATCCCCTTGTGTACTTTCCTGGGACCCAGTCAGGGCTTTCCTGAGTCTACTTCCAGATCCAATATCAAACCTCCTGATTCCAAATGCAGACATTGTCTTAGAAATAAACCATATATCATATGGAACCAGAAGCAGAAGCCAAGAAATATGCATTATTTTTGATTTTGATAGTCATATTTCTTTTTATGAAATATCTTCATACTTTTAAAGCACAAGACTGATGTTAATATCATTATGAGAATTACAGTGTTCTCTACTGGATGAAATCTATAACAAACTCTGACCCTCCCAAGTCTCAGGAAATATTGTGTAAAAGAAGGCAGAAAAAAAGTAAGAACCAGAGGATACATTGCTGTGAAATGATGTCCTGTGGACATAACACAGCTTTTTCACACAGAGACTCACAGCAGCTGTGGTTGACAAGACCTGCACAGTTAACACTTCCAATATGGACTGGGGAAGGGATCCTGAGGCCACTCCTCTAACAGAGAACCTATGAACAATTGACGGCTATTGTAGAAGGGCATAACATTTTATTTATGGAGTAGCTACTGGTAGGCTGCCTATGTCATAGTGGACAAATCTACACATACAATGTATGGTAAATATGACTTTAACTCATTAGGTTGTTTCAAAATTAAAAAGAACATTAAAGAGATATCAAAATTTTCATGAATATAATGGGGGTATGTATATGTGTATGCATGGTGTGTTTGTGTGTCTGTGCTTGTGTGTTTCTGTGCATGTACATGTGTGGGTGGAGTAGCATAAGCCGGTACATATGCCTATGGGGGACATAGGGGGACACAGAACGTCTTTATCATTCTCCACCTTATTTATTATTTAAAATAATTTTTAAATTAAATATATTTTGATAACATTCTTTCCCTCTCCAAAATCCTTCAAAATCCTCTCTCCATCCCCACCCAACCAATGTTGAGTTCTTTCTCAACCCAATGCAACAACCCCTCCCCACAAACAAGAAAACATAATAGAATCATACTCCCAAAGATAAACAAAACAAAATACCAAAATGTAACCAAATAAAAGCATACAAAAAGTTGTAGACTTATGATCATGAGACCTGTCCTGGAGTGGTTGATATACCCACTGTCACTTAATTAGAGAAAAAACTTAATTTTTCTCTCCTAGAAAATATAAGTGACAGCTCAGTTGTTAACTTTTATCTTAGTGGTTAGGTTTTCATCCATCCATTCATCCATCCATCCATCCATCCATCCATCCATCCATCCATCCATCCATCCATTTTTAAACATAACAAAATCAAATATAATAAGATAGAACAAAAACTATAGCATCAAAGTTGTACAAGACAAACCAAAAGAAGTCAAGGAGCCCAAGAGAAGGCACAATAATCAGAAATCTGCCCATTAATACACTCAGAAATCTCATAAAACCATTAATCTGGAAGCTTTAATATATATGCAGAGGGCCCGGTGAAGACCAACACAGGCCCCATGTATGTTGCTTGAGCATTTGTTAGTTCATAAGAACTCTGCTCATATCATTTAGAGGGCCCTGCTTTCTTGGTGCCCTCCATATCCTCAGATATCTATGTTCTTTTCTGCCTCTTCTATGGTGTTTCCCGAGCTCTCATAGGGGAAATTTGATAGAGATACTCCACTTAGCACTGAGTGATCTAAGGTCTACCCTCTCTGTGCAATGTCTGGCTGTGGGTGTCTGTGTTTGTTTCTATCTGATACAGAAAGAAGCTTTTCTGACAATGGCTGAACAAGGCACTGATTGAAGAATATAGAGAATATCGTTAACAGTCAGTTTATTACTAACGTTCTACCTTTTAAAACCAGTATTATGTTGTTTTACCCTAGGTCCTTGGCTATATAGTCTCATGTTTTTGGTAACCCAAGCAGTGTAAGGTATTGATTCCATTTTATAGAGTGGGCCTTAATTCAAATTAGTTATTGCTTGGTTACTTCCAAGCTTTGTAAAAATGTTGCCCTAACACATCCTTTAGGCACTATATCATTGTAGATAGTGTATTTATGGCTGTCTTGGTGCTTATGTTTCTTTTTTAAATGCGTATAGAGTAAGATCCCGTACCAAAAATATTGGAATGGGGTTGTAGGGCAAAGCTCTATGTAGGCACCAATTCTGCATGTCCATATTTAATGTGTTGTGTGGATGTTGTCTTTAGCAATTGGCCTTGCTGTCAGTTTCTGGAGACCAACCTATTGTCTTTGCAACAGACTGGGTTATTTGATGATTTCCATTGGGCTTCTTTGGCCAACAACTCTAGATATAATTCAATCCCACTACTGGAAGCTTTGTTTGGTGATAGGAGATGTCCACCTGGGACTCTGTCTTCTCTATTATTTGGTGATTTTTATATATGAATATATTTTAAGAAGTTTCTAATGTAGTAGGATTTATACTACCCCTCAAGTGCTCCTTAATTTTAGCTGTCTATTCTTGTAGTCTCTCCCACAACTCCACCTTCCATTAACCTCACTGGGTTCTCCCCTTACAGCTCCCTGGTCTGTCTGTAGATATATATTCAATTTCTTTTTTCCTAAAGAGGTATTTCTGGTCAGACAGTAGTGTCACATGACTTTAATCCCAGCACTCAGGAGGCAGAGTTAGGTGGATCACAAAATGTGAAGCTGGCTTGGTATAAATAGTGAGTTCTAGGACAGCAAGGGCTATGTAGAAGAATTCTGTCTTGAAATATGAGAGAGAGAGAGAGAGAGAGAGAGAGAGAGAGAGAGAGAGAGAGAGAGATATTTGTTTTTTTGTTCTCTCTTGTCCCTTACTCTATACCAGTCTTCTGAAGTCCTATGAATTATATCTTTGTTATCATCGTCTTAACAGCTAATATCCACATATAAGTGAATACATACAATATTTGTCTTTCTGAGGATACATCACTCTGTAGAATTTTTTATTAGTCCTATCTGTCTGTCTGATGCAAACTTCATGATGTCAAATTTTAACAGCTAAGTAGTATTCTACTGTGTAAATGTATCCCATTTTCTCAATTCATTCTTATGTGATGGGACATCTCGGTTGTTTACAATATCTGGCTAGTATGAGTAGAATAGTAATTAAAATGGTTGAGTAAGTGTATCTGTGGTAGAATAAAGCATCCTTTGGGTATATGTCCAAGAGTAGTATTGCTGGTCACTATGTATACTATCATATCATCTGTAAATAATTATACTTTGAAGTCTTCTTTTCCAATTCCTATTCCCTTGACTTCCTTCAGCTGTATTATTGCTTTAGATAAATTGTCAAGTATTATATTGAATAAGTATGGATAGAGTGGGCAACCTTGTCTCGTTCTTGATTTTAGTGGAATTTTCATTGGTTTTTTCCTCCATTTAAGTTGATGTTGGTTATAGGCTTGCTGTAAACTGCCTTTATTACATTGATATATGTCCCTTGTATCTCTCATTTCTTCAGGACTTTTATTATGAAGAGATGTTGGATTTTTGTCTACGGCCTTTTCTGCAACTAATGAGATGTTCATATGGTCTTGGTCATTCAATTTTTGAATATGGTTGCTTACATCTATCTATTTATATGTGTTGGACCATCCCTACATCTCTGAAATGAAGCCTATTTGATCATGGTGGATAATATTTTTCATGTGTCCTTGGATTTGTTTGTAAGCATTTTATTGTAAAATTTCGCATCTATGTTCATAATGGAAATTGGTCTGTAGTTCTCTTTCTTTGTTGGTTTCTTATGTGGTTTGGGTGGCAGGGTAACAGTGGTTCTGTAAAATGAGCTTTGTTTCTTCTGATTCTATTTTGTGTAATAATTTGAAGAGTATTGGTGTTAACTTTTTTGAAAGTCTGCTTGAATTCTGGATTAAAATCCTCTGGCCCTGGGTTTTGTTTTTGTTTTTGTTTGGGAAACTTTTAATGACTACTTATACTTCATTATGAATTATAGATCTGTTTAAATTGCTTACTGATCTTGATTTAACTTTGGTAAGTGGTGTGTATTAAGAAAATTTTCCATTTCTTTTAGATTACCAATGGTTGAATTTGGTATTTTTCAAGTCTGTTCTTCTAATTCAATGGATTACCTCAGTGTCTGTTGTTAAGTCTCTCTTTTTGTTTTTAATTTTAATCATTTTGATCTCACCTCTCTTTTAGTTAATTTAAATAAGTCTTTGACAATCTTATGGTTTTCTCATTGTAAATTGAGAAAGAAACATATTCCATGATAAAACAGAGGGGCTGTGCTCACTCCCAGAGCGGCAACTCATTTTTCTAGGTGTGGCTTTTCTAGATCATCTCCAGGAGGTACCAGCCATAAATCCACTGGGATTATCCCATACTCATGACTCAGAGAATCTATAGTTGTAACCCAAGCTATCTGACCACTTACTTACAAGAGAAGCAATAGGTGGGTTTCACCTAATATGTACACCTATGAATCTGTAGGAATGTGGTCCTAGATGTAGCCATGTGTATCCTCCAAAGTCCTCAACATGTTTTGCAGAATATGCAGCCCAGTTGAGATACTGGAGTGAAGCTATCTCATTGTACTGTACACTGCCAATTAGATCTCCTATATCCACGGTATACTGGAGGTCCAAGGTTGCTGCTACCAGTAAAGAAAGTACCAGGGTTTGGAATCTCAAAAATAGAAAAGTGAAGAGAATCAGGGTATGCTGGGGTCACTGGTTATAATCAAAGGAATTGAGGTGTAGCTACCATGAATCCTCTGTTTAGCCATAGATAGTTCATTCAGAACCATTGAAGCATCCTGGCTTCTCTACTCTACCTCCATCCTCTAGATTCTTGTCTCTTATGCTACTAGGGGTACAATCTTATTCTCTGCTTATGCTGTGATCTCTGCCCTCCGAGTATGTACTCAAGATCACATATGAAGCAGGAGAGAAAGAAGTTGTGTTATTTGGGCTTCACCCTGAGGGAATGAGCAGAATATGCTTTTGGGTAGACTCAGGACAGAATTTGGTATAGGATACTTGGATACTGATAGAACTTAAGCTAAGGAGGGGAAAACATCTATAGGCCTTGAATGTGATTTCTACCCCAGGCCAAGAACAGAAGAATCACAAACCACACAACCCAGAAGACTGTTTATAGCAGGGCTCAGGTGGGTCAAGGACAGAAGATCAAGTACAAAGACTATCTCTGGCCAGATTTACAAATTTGAAAGGTACAAGAATGAACTGAGATGCTACTAAGTGGCCTTTTTGTCTTTTAATTGTTTAAAAACACAGGGCCATTACTCAGAATGAGCACTTAGAAATTTTCTAAGGCCAACACCCAGGACCATCATTACATTGCAGCAAAATCCCCAAGACTGGGGCCAAATAAACTCCCATGTTTCTCAGTGTCTAGCCTCGGAATATATATATATATATATATATATATATATATATATATATATATATATATATATATATATATATATGATGATGATGATGATGAGTCAGGCAAACATCCAGGAATATAAGAAATATACCTATGGTCAGGTGTTCAGTGTAGAGCGCTACCCTCTTCTGGATAATGGACATGCTCGCATGGGGGTTATTTCCATCCATCATTCCAAAGCCTTACCCCATTTCAAGGGTATAGAAATTAAGTAGCTATGAGATCAGATATTGGACAAGGTCTGAGCTACAGATAGTATGGCTTGTGGTAAATTAAATAAATGGTCAAAGGTAAGGAAGGACAGCAGCAAAGGGTTCAGGACAGTCCGGTGGTCTGTTTTTTCTGTAGAAGGTGTTGGTGGAAATACAGTGATATGTACTGCTCCATGTTCATCAGCTCTTGACCCTAACTAAGCTACTCATTTTCTCTTGGTAAATTTGTTTCCTCCACTGTATGAAGTTGTGATTAAGAATAAGCTCCAGAGGATGGATATGGAGATTAAAACAGATGTTACTTACAATGTGCTTGACATATGGGGCCCCTTACTAACCCTAGCCACTACTATAATCATGTAGGACCCTGCCTAGGCCTGGCCTCTGACTTGTTTGTGACCTTTATCTATTAACTTTCATTCTTTGGGGATCATCCTTCAGTTTTCCCAATGAGGATGTGAGTATGGATCCCCAGCTCTTATGTATCTTGGAAATCAAAGAATTGTTCTATGGTGGGGATGATTGTAGAGGTAAGATGTAGGCCTGGTAAAACAGAAATGCCTGAGTTATAGCAGACAAAATGAGAGATAGGACAAGGTGTGTGTGTGTGTGTGTGTGTGTGTGTGTGTGTGTGTGTGTGTGTGTGTGTGTAGGAGCCTAGATCTAGTTGCTTTTTCCAGCTTTGCTCACCCTGATTTCAGTTGGCCACCTTGGGAATCCCCAAACTAAAGTTAGTCCTGTGTTGACTGAAACAAAAACTCAAAGTCATAAAAAAAATAGAAGTGAAACCAAGCTGATGGGAAGCAAAGCATGACAAACAGAGGCAGGTGTGACTCTGAGAGGAAAGAGGCCATTTTATGATAAAATCTACATCTTGCTATATCCTCACACTCCAAGTTCAATCTTTAGTTTAGAACCCTGGAAGTCCAGGACAAAAGGAGCTTCAGAACCAGCCACTTGTGGCTTTGTATGTTAGGGGTATTAGAGAGGAGTTGCCTGGACCAGAACTTGAGTTCCATCTCAATTTCTTAACCTGGAGAGAAATGAATAACTGAGTGAGGAAGCACAAAATCTTCTGTTTCTTGAAACTCCATAATTCAGACACGTGATTTCAGTCTTTCATAATTTTGTCTCCTGTGTTCACAGATTGGGACTTCCTCCACATGACCTAGAAATTCTGCTCTCAGGACTTCATCACAGAGATGTTATATGACCTAAGTGACTTGGAGACTCAAAGCTAGAGTTCACTTTTTAAAATTGTATTTTATTTTTCATTTTTATTTATTACTTATTTATTTTTATAATAAAATTTAATTGTTAGAGAATTTTAGAGAAATGTTCCATATAACAGTGTAAGCCAATACAGTACTTCTAATGAATAGTTTACCAACAAGTACCAAAGTATAAATTGTGCATAAAATTTTACCTAGTAAACTTATTTCTAGGAATTTATGTTGACAAAAACATGTATGTACTGTGGGATATTTACCACAGTATTGTATACAATGGTGAATTATGAGAAACATGTCAAAATTAAATACAGAAGTAATAAAATATGAAATTACTTGTAGAAATTTCTATAATAATTAAAATGGACTTTTTGACTAAAACTTGAGAAGCCAATATTATCATTATCTTATACTTTAACATAATAAATATGATTAAAGTAAATTAAATCACTTTGTAAAAATACTATGCAATTGGAAAGTATTTCTTGTAGACCAACTCTTACAGTTTTATAGGCCATTCCTTTTTTCTCCTTTGAAATGACAAAGAAAAGTTGACTTCAGCCAAAATAGCACACGACCTAATCTCATAAATCACGTTTAATGTTACTTGTATTCAGTAGGCTTTGAAAACCTTACTACTGTCACACTCAACTAGAAATAAGTTGACAACTCCTAACTAAATTCAGAGAAATAAGTAGAAGTCTTCTAAAATATACAGGACCCACCTCCCTAATATGAACATAAAATTCAAATACTTCCAATGTTCTCCTTTGAATGTATGTTAGGTTGACTCTGAGCAAAGAGCAACATTCCTTTGCATTTCCCAAGGCCATTACAAAGAGATTCATCAGATACCTGTAACACTTGCTGTAGTTACCCTTAAAAATTTTTATTTGACCAGTATGAAGTGTCCTTCTTTATCTTTTTTTGATCACTTTTGGTTGAATGTTGATTTTATTCAATATTAGAATGGCTACCCCAGCTTGTTTCTTGGGACCATTTGCTTGGAAAATTGTTTTCCAACCTTTTATTCTGAGGTAGTGTCTGTCTTTGTCACTGAGGTTGGTTTCCTGTATGCAGCAAAATGCTGGGTCCTCTTTACATATCTAGTCTGTTAGTCTATGGATTTTTACTGGGGAATTGAGTCCATTGATGTTAAGAGATAATAAGGAAGATAGATTGTTACTTCCTGTTATTTTTGTTGTTAGAGGTGGTATTATGTTTGTGTGGCTATCTTCTTTTGGGTTTGTTGAAAGATTATTTTCTTGCTTTTTCTAGGGTGTAGTTTCCATCACTGTGTTGGTGTTTTCCACCTATTATCCTTTGAAGGGGTGGATTGGTGGAAAGATATTGTGTAAATTTGGTTTTGTCATGGAATATCTTGTTGAGAGTGTTGCTGGGTGTAGTAACCTGGGCTGGCATTTGTGTTCTCTTATGGTCTTTATGACATCTTCCCAGGATCTTCTACCTTTCATAGTCTCTTGTGATAAGTCTGGTGTAATTCTGATAGGTTTGCCTTTATATGTTACTTGACCTTTTTCCCTTACTGCTTTTAAATATTCTTTCTTTGTTTAGTGCATTTGGTGTTTTGATTATTATGTGATAGGCGGACTTTCTTTTCTGGTCCAGCCTATTTGGAGTTCTGTAGGCTTCTTGTATGTTCATGGGCATCTCTTTCTTTAGGTTAGGGAAGTTTTTGTCTATAATCTTGTTCAAGATATTTACTGGCCCTTTAATTTGGAAATCTTCGTTCTCTTCTATACCTATTATTGTTAGGTTTCATCTTCTCATTGTGTCCTGGATTTCCTGGATGTTTTGGGTTAGGAGCTTTTTGCAGTTTGCATTTTCTTTGACTGTTGTGTCAATGTTTTCTATGGTATCTTCTGCACCTGAGATTCTCTCTTCTATCTCTTGTATTCTGTTGGTGATGCTTGCATCTCTGATTTCTGATCTCTTTCCTAGGTTGTGATTTCTTCATTGTTTCTATTTCCATTTTTCGATCCTGGATGGTTTTGTTCATTTCCTTCACCTATTTGATTTTGTTTTCCTGTAATTCTTTAAGGAATTTTGTGTTTCCTCTTTAAGGGCTTCTAGCTGTTTACCTGTATTCTCCTGTATTTCTTTAAGGGAGATATTTAAGGGAGATATGATTATTAACATCCTTCATCATCATCATGAGAAGTGATTTTTAGATCTGAATCTTGCTTTCCTGGTGTGATGGTGTATCCAAGACTTGCTATGGTGGGAGAACTGGGTTCTGATGATGCCAGGTAACCTTGCTTTCTGTTGCTTATGTTTTTGAGCTTGCCTCCTGCCATCTGTTTATCTCTAGTGCTTCTTGCCCTCCCTTTATCTGACTGGAGCCTGTCCTTCCTGTGGTCCTGGTTGTGTCAGAACTCCTCAGAAACCAGCTGTCTCTGGGATCCTATGATTCTGAGATCCTGTGTTCCTGAGATCCTGTGTGTGTCAGAGCTCCTGGGAGCCAAGCTTTCTCTGGGACCCTGAGTTCCCAGTGTGACCAAGCTCCTGGTATCTTGTGATACTGTGATCCAGGGAGTGTTAGAGTCCCTGGGAGTAGAGCTTCCTCTGGGTGTTGTAGAACTGTCTGAGGAGTTCACATCCAAGGTCTGCTCAGGGTACTGGCTCAGACTGGAAGTAATCCTTGCCACTGGTCTGGTGGGGTTCCTAGGTCCCTGAATCCTGCTGGTCCCAGCTACTCCAGGTGTTTGGACCGATGTTGTGTTCTCCACACCTCTGATCCTATGATACTGGGCATGTTACAGCACCTAGGAGTGGAGCTTCCTCTGGACATTGTGGGACTGGCTGAGGAGTTCGCATCCAAGGTCTGCTCAGGACACTAGCCCAGACCCGAATGAACTTGTGCCACTGGGCGAATGGGGTTCTTGGGTCCCTGGATCAAGCTGGTCCCAGTTACTCCTGGTCTTTGGCAGGAGATACAATAGTTAATCTCAACATAACTATTTTAAAGACACGGCATATCCAAGTTATTGATATGAGAGTAGACTGGAACCTTTTCAACTCTTTGAAATAAAGTATAATTGTTAATTTTGTGAGTTATTAGATGTGTGTATAAATACATCAAAATAAAAGTAGTTCGGAAAGTCAGAACTGGCCCCTCCTGTGATGTAAAAGTCAGAGACATTTAAAACATTCTTTATGAAATATACCCAATCATTTTCACATCAGTCAAAACATGGTGCTTCCCTGGAAGAACAAAGGGAAAATGAACACAGGCATCATTGTTGTGCTAAGTCAGTGATACATCCTCTGTTTGTTTGGGTGTCCACTGATCTTGTGATGTTCTTTTGGATCCAGTACAGTGTGTCCAAGGATTAACTCTTGAAAGTTTTATTGCTGCTGGTATCACAAGAAGCACTACCTCTGGGCCAGTCATCTTCTCTGTCAGTTAATCTTTCAGGGATTGGGATTTTGGGGGGGGGGGTTATCAGCAGAGCCCTACCTCTAGATTTGAACAATTGCATAAGAATGTTAAGATGAATTATTTATTTTTTAACCATTTAGTTTCATTCATTTTCTCTTCCTGCTTTTATTAGTTCTTTGAGAATTTCATACAACATATTTTGATCATATCATCTATTTCCAAACTCAGATCTAACCCCTTTCCCTACCTACCTTGATTTGTGTCTTTTTGTTTTTCTAACTTATCAAGGACAGTTGGTACACTCTACATATTCTTGGATATGTAGCTTTCCACTGGCATGTGTTTGAATTACCAGGGGCTACAGTTCTCCCAGAAGGTATCAATTGAGAATCACTTTTTGGATGAGGACAGGACTTCTTGTCTTCTTTGCTTCTCCATACTGAAATTTTGTCTGGCTTGTGCTTGCATAGGTCTTATGTACACTGCTGCATATGCACTTGCCCTATACTCTTCCAAAAACAACTGTTTCCTGATAATCATCCATCATCTTTAGCTCTTATGGCCTTTCTATGCCAACATCCACAGCGATCCCTTTACCTTTGAAATATTCAATTCCTATTTTTTGCCCATGTAACAAGCAGCATGGACTTCTGCTTACATTTTTGGTGACTGCAGTCTTGGAACTGTCTGGGAGCCACTGATTTGGCTTGTAGTATCTTAAGGATAATTGAGATCAGAAAGCCATGGGTTATCTGGACTGGAAACATCCAAACAAATGACTGCTAAGTCATTTCATTTGGGAGCATCCCTTTTTGATCCGTGAACTTTCTCCTGTTATCACATCAACTGAGTTTCTTTGTTTCTGTTTTGATTGGTAGGTTTTGATAAATAAATAAATAAATAAATAAATAAATAAATAAATAAATAACCAAATAATCTGGTCTCTGGTGAAATGTGCTTTTCTGTCTTCCTAGGTTCTGACTTGTGTGCCCTCTAACTTAAGGTCCCTGTGTGTTCTGATATTGTCTGTTATCTAATTTACTTTGAAATTCTGTGAGAATGGACTGCTTTCCTTTCTTCAACAGTTCCATAGGGGTATGTTTTGGTAAATCAAACTGATAGCGGTTATCCCTATATAATATAACTGTATAACTATATAACTATCACTTTCAATTCTTCCATGGAGAAAGCACCTTTGCTATCTATAACTGCAATAATAGGGCTAAAATCTAAGGGCTTTCTCTGTGTATTCTCTGTTTTAATAAGTTGGTACTTACTAGGATTTGGTTTTGTTTGTACCACTATGTTTTGTATTATTATTAATAATATAGTGAAAGAGAAAAATGTTTAAAAGAACATAAAAATGATATATTTTTGGCAGACATTAGGGAAATTTTTATATTGTAAATTTATTTTGTTCTAAGGTAAAAAATTAAATCGAGGATAAAGGAGCTACAGATACAGCTTAGCAATTAGGACCACTTGATGCTCTTCCATGGACCCACGTTGGGCTCCCAGCACACACTACTCACTTCTGGTTGCTCACTCCTGCCTGTATTTTTAATTTTAGGAGTTTTGACACCTCTTCTGACCTCCTCTGAAGTCATCAGCATACACACACATATTCAAAAAATGGTTCACAGACACCGAAAAAAGAAGTTGAAGAAAATATCAGAGGCTTTGTAAGATTTCCCATGTTCATTGATTAGCAGCATTAATATTGTAAAAATGATCATCTTACAAAAAGCAAATTTGCAGATTAAATGTAATCATCAAAATACTGATGGAACCATTTTACATATATGGAAAGTTAATCTTAAAATTTATATAGAAACACCAAGTACCCCCAATATCCCAGATAATCCTGGAGAAAAAAAATATACAGGAAACCAAAACAACAACTTTTTGGAATTATAGTTATCCTAGATCTCCAGTTATGTTACAGAGCTAGAGTAACAAAAACTGTATGATACTGGCATAGGAAAAGATATATTAGTCAATACAATAGAATTGAAAACACATATAAGCCCACACAACTATAACCACCTAAATTTTGTCAGAGAGGCAAACAATAGACATAGGCAGAAAAACAGCATATGTCAGAAATGCTTCTGGTCAAACTATATAGGTACATATAGAATAATTAAACTAGAGCTTTTCTTTCACCTTTAGTAAAACTCAACTTCATATAAATTAATTGTTCAAGGACATCAACATAAAACTTGGTATTCTAAGTCTGGTAGAGGAGAAAGTAGGGAAAATGCTCAGATTCATTGGAGAGTAAAGGATACTCTGACCAGAAACATTGTAGTGAAGACATTAAGACCTCTAATTAGTAAATGAGATTTTATAAAACTAAAATGTTGCTGTACTATAAACAACATAATCATTTGAGTGAAGGCACAGTCTACAGAATGGAGAAAGTATCTTTACCATCTGTAAATCTGAAAAATATTTAGTGTCTATAATATATATAAAGAACTCAAAAATCTAAACCACTTATACTGGTATTCTTGCCACAAAGTTGAGACTAGATAGGTTATGGGCCTTAGAGTATAACCTACTGTTATCATTGTAATGAATAAATATGAAATTAGAATGACTTCTTTTTTTTTTTTTCGTTTTTCGAGACAGGGTTTCTCTGTGTAGCCCTGGCTGTCCTGGAACTCACTCTGTAGACCAGGCTGGCCTTGAACTCAGAAATCCACCTGCCTCTGCCTTCCGAGTGCTGGGATTATAGGCGTGTGTCACCATTGCCTGGCTAGAATGACTTCTAATGACACATTGTCATATGTTTAGTGCGGAACATCACTCACATTTCATCAGAGAAGATTCTTCTTGCATTAGATGGAGATTAACATGGACATGCACAAATGGACAATGTGCAGAGAGTGAGAGATTTTGGAGCACTCAACCCTAAATGATATGTTTTTAGTAAACTCTTCCTCCTCAAGGGTCAGAGTT
>CM052713.1:11871196-11886410 GCA_028551405.1 Uromys caudimaculatus
AGTGTCACCTGTCATTGTTGGTTGATTTTTGCACTTCTCAAGGTTAGACTTTACCATGATGAGTAGAAATTCCTCTATGTGAGTGTATCCATTGCCTGAAAGGAGGCAGCACTCCACACAGTGTGAGCACAGGCACATGACATACTCTGATGAATGTTTCCCTGGTTCATGATGAAAAGCTCTGGACTAGAAGTTAAGATAGATAAGAGTCCATTCTGCCTGATTCTGGGGACTTCACTGCAGTGAAATGAAGGTTGTAGGTATTGGCTTTACAGGATTACTAAATGCCTGCTCTAATTTTGAATGTTGCTAAGTTTTGTAAATGACATAAAAGACAATAAAGCTCAGGATACAGATGCCTTTCAAAATGGCAGATATGGCCACAGTGAACTTTTCATTGTCTCTACTCCAGGCTTTGTGATCTAGGCTCTGGTGTCACAAATCTCCTGGGCTGTGAGATTTGGGAACCTCTGGTTCCTGTCTTAAACTAGAAGTTACATTCAAGGTTTAGTTTCTCATCAGTAGCCAAACCTCTTACTCCAGACTCTGCCCTTGAATTGCCTCAGATTATCTCTTGTTCAGTCCCTCTGTGTAGACTTTAACTTTGTTGAATTACTGTTTCTCCTTGGAATAGGACTCACATCTCTGCTCTCCTCTCTTTCCTTTCCCACATGTGGCCTGGTTCTTAGCACAACCCATCCTTAGTACACAGTATTTAGGGACTTTCTGTGTAGAGAGTAAGTGGTAGGTCAGGAACAGTGGAACATGAGAATGTGGGATAGAGGTAGAGTGGCAAGAGTGCTCCAGTGATGTTGAATTCACTTCTCAGGCTTCAGAGAGAAGGTGCATAGTACTTACTTTCTATTCCCATGGCCATGACAGTCACCCAAGTTGGCCTGCATGTGTTTGCCTTGAAGTCCTGGGTATAACTCCTGCTCTAAGATCTTGTTGCTACCACACATGACTGACAGTATAACAATCTCTTGCATCACAGGATCAGCTAGCTTCACTCCAGAATGTAAATTGGTGGAAACACTTTTGAGCACATGTTGGAAACAATGGGCGATGTCCTTAGTTAAGCTGACAGCCAAACTTCTGCAGACTTATGGGTGGGCATGTCTGTTGGAAGGCAAAGTAGAGTCACTTCTCATATAACTAAAGTGATATCAATGGGGCCAGAGGGCCTCTCCACAGTTATGGCAGCTAAGGAAAACCAGCCCAAGCAGGTGGGAGGGGGGCACAAGCCCAGGCTGGGGGCAGCGTTGCTGGGACCTGGAGTGGGCACGGGGCTGGGGGTTGAAGGGGATGCGGTGGTTGAGGCACAGGAGCAGAGTAAGGGTGCAAAAAAATTTGTACACTAAGAAGCCATGGAGAAGAGACATGTGGATGAAATAGAAAATGGGAATGTGTTCCTTGATCTGAAGAAACCACCCACCTCTTAATCCCCCCATCTCTATAAGAGGAGCTTTTGGGTATATAAGAACGTCCATTCTCCAAACAGAGGCCATCATGCCTCTCTGAAAAATATGACAGTGATGGTGTCTGGGACCCTGAGAAGTGGCATGCCTCTCTTTACCCAGCTTCAGGTTGGAGCTCAGCAGTGGAAAGTCTGAAGAAAGAGCCAGAATCAGATCAATTCAGAATAGCAGATCCATGAGAGCGAGTGAAAGAAGATGACTTAGATGTTGTTCTCAGCCCACAGAGACGAAGCTTTGGAGGTGGCTGTCATGGGACAGCTGCTGATAGCTCCGGACACTCTGGCCGTGCAGTGGAGAAAGACAGTGATGGGCTTTGCCTGCCTGATAGATGAAGGATTGGCAGTGGAAGGAAAATTTCTGCTTGGGCCTTTGAAAGGATTAGCATCTTAGTGATAAGGATCTGAGCAACTTGAGAGACTGAGAAATAGAGAGGGACTACAAGGACAAGCATTTTAGGAGGGAGTTTGGAGATAGTAAATGTGTCTTTGGTGAGCATAGAAGAAATGATTCATACATTGAGAAAGAACCAGAATGGTTTTCAGATGGACCCACCAGTCAGTCTGAAACCATAGAGCTGACTGGCTTTGATGATAAGGTTCTAGAGGAGAATCACAAAGGGAGAAAAAGAACAAGGCAATGAACTGCCTCTGAGAGGAAGTCATAGTGTAGTGCAATGGAGGGGTGGCTGAAGAGGACAAGGTGGAAGCCATTCTGGCCCAGGAACCCTCTGCTGATCAGGAAATCCCAAGGGATGTCATCCTACCTGAGCAGTCCCCAAGAGAATTTGACTTTAATGAATTCTTTAACCTTGATAAGGCGCCATGCTTGGCTTCAATGATAGAAGATATTCTGGGAGGAGGATCAGTCTCTGTCAGCCACTTCAGTAGGTGGTTCTATAACCCAAACTGGTCAGGGAGCAGATCCAGCAGCCTTGGATTCACACCCCATGAAGAACTTGAGAGATTGGCAGGTTTGGAGCAAGCCGTTCTGTCTCCTGGACAGAACTTGAGGACTTATTTTGCTCCTATACCATCAGAAGACCATGATGAAAATAAAGTGGACATTTTAGAAATGCTACAGAATTAAAAACCTCTTCTTTCTAGCCTTTCTATCAATAAAGAAAAACTTAAGGAGAGCTCACATTCAGGGGTTGTCCTTACAGTGGAAGAGGTAGAAACAGGGCTGTAGGGCTTGAAGGTGTACCAGCAAATGAGGAATTCAACTCCCTTCATGGTGGAACATTTAGAGGAGACCCTGTGTCCTGTGATTAGCAATCAGCAGCTCAAGAAAGATGGAGATATGACTATATTTAACAAGCTCGTGAACACTTGCCATGAAGGCAAGTGGAACTTTGCATACCCAGCCCAAAGTCAGTCGAAACCTCGAAAGTCACTTGTTGGCCCCTGCTGAGATTCCAGGCCAGCCTGTTCCTAAAAACATCCTACAGGAACTTCTGGGTCAACTGGTTCAGAGATCTACTTCCTCCAATCTTCTCAGTGGACTTATGGGGATCTTGAAGCCTACTGCATCTTTATTGAGCCAAAGAGCATCCTCTCCTCCAATGTCACAGGTTTTTTTTTTTTTTTTTTTTTGTACTCAAGTAGCCTAAGCAGATTACCTACATCCAAGGATACCATCACCAATTGGTTTCCCATGAGGATCCCAGGAATGGTTCAGAGATTCATTCCAAGGCATGCACAAGCCCATGAGTCCTTTGACAGCCCAGATGAGCCAACTAGAATTCCAGCAAGCTGCTTTGGAGGGGCTTGCCCTACCACATGACCTTGCAGTACAGACAGCACCCTTCTACCAGCCTGGTTTTAGCAAACCACAAGTGGACAGAACCAGAAATGAGTTCAGAAACAGGCAACAACAAATGTCAAAGTAACCAGCACCTATGCACCAAGGAAATTCCTCTTCCCCAGCTCCCAATGCCTCCATCACGAGCATGCTTTCTCTTCCTTCACCCCTACCTCAGTGATCCAGAAGATGTGTGAAAGCAGAGAGAAAAGCCAGGAGGAAATAACACCTGGAACAGTGGTTCCTGGTGATGGTAAAGAGGATACTTGGAAGGCCAGCGAAGAGAACCTGCTGTCATCCAATCCCATACCCAATATTGATTCTTCTACAATAAATCCTAAACTTTCAACGTTACAAGTGGTCTTCATGCTCCACCCCACTGTCTCAGACCAACCGTTATACCAAAGATCAAGATTATTAACCTAAAGCAGCCGGGAGGAAAACACCTACCTTGGCATCCCCAGTCCTAGGACACCTTTTCTCTGCCCTACCCACCAAGTCCCTCTCATCCCTCATGTTCCTATTGTTCAAACTGTGCACCAACTTCACCCAGGATTAGTTCAAAGGTTAATAACCCAAAGGGTACATCCACAGCATCTTCCACGTTTGCTCCAAGCTGGTGTGCTTCCTCCTGAGATAGACATGGCCCCTTTACAGGGACTCTCCAGCCCACTTGTGGGTCAACCCTTGTACCCTTTGGTCTCTGCTGTTAGTCACCCTTTCCTAAACCCTCATCCTGAGACCCCTCTGCATTTAGCAGTGATGCAGCAGCAGCTACAGCACTCAGTTCTGCATCCTCCAGGCTCTAGTTCCCAGGCAGCAGCTATCAACGTTCAGACTCCTCAGAATGTAGCCCCAGCTGGTCAGGCCTCCCCACATGCACTCCCAACTGGAGCATTGCACTAGTCAAAGGAGCAACTTCCCTGTGGACCTTGCCAAATGGTTGACTCAGATGTGCTATGGCAGCCTCTGCCCTCCATGCTCACAAAAGTGTAGATGAACTGGAAAATAAACAGTGAACAGGGCAAGCTGGCTTACCCATACCTGGACATGTGGTGGCACCCTGGTCATGACTCTCTTTTCCCATCTTTATAATGGGTTTTTAAATTGAAGCACACTGTGTGGAGATGTTTAGAGGATCCACATACCTACCATGATCTACATTATGACAGAAGGCTGTTAAATAATTGAATGGAGCCTACATGGTTCAAATACAAGGGGTACAAGATTGTCAGTCCTGGAAGTCTTTCTTTTATAAAATGTGTGAATGAAGTCTTAGTGTCTTCTAGAGGTGACACCTAAGGGTTCTGAGAAAATAAAATGTATACACCCTTATGTACAGACCTGTGTATAAACATTTGTACATACAAATAGGGTAGCTTTTTTGAACTTATGCATACAGCTGTGCATAAAGTAACTATCAGTTAGGCCAGTGTCAACTGTTAGGACTTTTTTTTCACTTTTATATGTGGGACTTTGTTTTTGGTTTATTAAAAGTTGCATATGCCACATGTATGAATGATTTTAAAAAGTGATATCAATGGATTTTCATATCTTGGAGGAAAGGAAGGGTGGGTACTGGAACCTGGAGACTTTTCTGTTTACATGGTTAGTTGATATTCTTGGGCTGCATGTGAACCAATCCCTCTGCTCCAGCTTGAGTCTCTGAAGGCCTGATATCTCATCCAGTGCAGCTGGACTGATGAAATGTAAGAATCACAGAGGTCAAAATTAGCTGAGAAACTTCACCCGGCTCCAAGCCTGGCACCAGGTGCTTTTACCTTTGGGAGAAGGGTTAGGGCAAAGCTCAAGTTGCAGTCTTAGCTTGGAAATGGTTTCAAGACCCTTCACTACATCAATTCCTGCCCTCAGTAGCACTTCTCATTTATTAGGTAGTCAGAATATTAAATAATGGTTGATTGACTTTTAGAAGCAGAGTCTTCTGTTGTTGCAGGTCTTGATCCTTATTTAAGGATCCTATTCTGAATACTAGGTCACACAGAACTAAAGCTAAATTGGTATCACCCAGATACATAAAGCTCATAAAGTACCTGAGTGGTAAGGCTGGCAGAAACTAGATGAAGGGCTTGCTGGATCAAATAAAACACTGCCTAGTGGTTGGACCAACTACAAGGAAGATGAGAACACTGTAGAACCTTGGAGTTCTGTGTCTCGGATAATGATGGGAATCTCATTGTTCATCTGATCTCCTTTCCTTTCTATGCACAGAACAAGTGTCCATTATTATCATCCCACCTAGACAGAGAAAACTGAGGCTAAACATAGTCAAACGTAGCAAGGCTCTTTAACTCCTACTTGCTTTTGGCTATTGGAATGCTATCTTTAGGTAGCTCTAGTTGGTGTTATTACACCCCCTACATACTACACACACTTTATTTGTCCACAAAATCACCCCCTCTTTCATAATATGACACTGTGCATTTATCTCTTAGATATATTTATCTTTTAGGTTTCTGTACTCTAAGCTTGATGACATTGGCTTGGCCCATAGTTCCTGTATGCTTGTCACTTAGAACGTGCTCAAAAAAGACATCTTAGCATCTGATTCTATTATGGAATTGCTCCATGTGAAGACGTCTACCTGCGAGTAGGTTCACCTGGCTGAGACCTTCCATATAATAACTGTTCTTGGATATCTCAGGGCACACAGGATTTCTGAGCTTGTTGGGGATTTGCCTACAAATTTCCTTTGTTTGATGCATGGATCAGGGCATAACTTTGGGGGATGTAGACAATAGCCTTCCCTTACTCACTAAACAGTTTTCTTAATCCTTGTATTTTTTTTCAGTATTTTAAGACCAGCACTAAATAGGTGAAAATAAGGAGGACTGCTAATTTGAGACATGTCAGAGATACATGGGAGGCCCCAAAACAGGAACAAAGAGATGGAGTCAGTACAGCAGGCATAAAGCTCAGAATGCCCAAAAATTTCAAGAGTTCTTTTTGGTCATACTGCTTAAAGGCCACTAGGCCTAGGTAGTTCTACAGAAGACTTATGTAGACTTCCTAGAAAAATTAATAGGTTTGCAGTCCTCAATGACAGTGTGACTTTTCAGGAAAACTCAAACAAGTATGACCCTGTCCAGGCTATTGTACATCATGTTCCTGTACTTGTGTTTCCAAGCCTTGTCTGAAATTCCTCAAGGATATCTACATAGGAGTTCAGTTTCCCTATATCATCTCACAGAGGACCTCATGTGCAATCTTTGAAAAATCTGGTTCTTAGGGATTTTGTAGAAATTTTATTGGGAATGATATAGATGCTGTCCAGAGGTGCAGAAATGGGTTCTTTTTCTTGGCAAATTAAAGAATTAAAAGATAGGAAAATATTGCTACAAGAAATATTGAGGAATCCCAGTAGAGCTAGATGACCCTGGGAAATTGGGGTCCCCTCTTAGGGTTCTTCGTTGTATTATTTAAAAAAAAAATTAAGAATCAGCACAAACAGAAACTTGACAATCTATTAGAGTTTAAAAGGAAAAATACCAGGATGTTCATCTGTACATTTTGAGGCTTCCTGAAGTAAAATGAGAAAGTAAGCTGGCACAGAGATCAACTATATGATGGCAGAGAAGAGAAAGAACAACTAGTCCAAAGCATTAGTTGAGGATATGAAAAAACATACTTAGGCTCCACAAGTAAAAGATAGAAGAGAAGAAAAGGTAAAATTATCTTTCTGACTCAATATTGCAGGCTAATGCAGCTGAACCCCATACTGCATCTATGGACTACACTAGAGTGCAGGAAGACTGGGAAAGAAAAGTACATCTTTAAAAGATGAACCAGCCTCTATAGTGGTAGTCTACCTGTCAGGTCTCTTAAAGAGAAACAAATCACTTAAATCACTTAAAGGTAAACTACATTCCTTAAAATACTGCTTAAAGCTAATTTGGGAATCATCAAATCCTTAGTACAGGGATTGAATAGATTTATAAGTAGTCTTATAAACATCTCATTTAGGAACAGCAAGGATAGTTGATTCTACGTCAACACACGCAGTTTGTGCTGGGCCATAGAAACCTACCCTAAAGTAGAGAATAGAGCCTAAGGTTTGGGTGAAAACTCAAGTACCTGGACAGCAGTTGGGATGACTCTGGCTGCCAAAGATACAGCTTGGTATTTCTGACTGTGCACACGGGGGAGTTATTTTCAGAGACCTCTGGTCAGAAGTAACTAGGATCTTGATTCATCAAGCAGAAGAGAAATTAAGGATGAGGCAATATGAAGCCAAATTGGCATTTACTAAGAAATGAATAGTAGCATTCACTCAAGGTGTCAGGGTGGAATTCTCAAGACAGAGTTACAGCTGGGCATGCCAGCACATATATATACTCCCAGGTACTTTGGAAGCTAAAGCTGAAGCAGTGGAAGTTTATGGCCAGCTTAAGAAATGTATCAAAAATATTGTCTCACAGTAAAAGTAAAGCACAGGTCTTGGGATGAAAGTCAGAGATAAACTCTGTCTTACCATATGAAAGTACCAGAGTCCAAGCCCAAAGAATGAGAAGGAGTTTATTTAATGTCTTATTGGTATCTACAAATGTGATTTTTATATCATTTGAAATGTTTAAAGTGAACAGTCTATTCCTACATTTATACAATACGTTAAAATCTTTTCATATCTTTATTTTCATCCAAAGGGTATTTGTTTTGTAAAACAGATTATGAGTTGGTTTATGTGATGCATTCTCCAGCTTCACACAAAGTAAAAAAAAAAACAGAAGAAAAGTGTCACAGTAATGTTTGCTGTGCTCAGTGACCAAGCAGTCATGACATAATTTTATCGTAAACATATCTCATAATATTGTTTATAAGACTGATTTCTTTCTAAATTATCAATAGCATTTTAATGAAAACTTTATTATAAAGAGCTTACAAATTAAAAATAAATCATGTGGCAAGATTAGGTAGACCGAAGTTGTTGAGCCATACATTGGACTTTACACCTACACCATCAAATACATTTTATATACTTACCAATCACCAGAAAATCTAAAAACCAGTTACTGAGCTAAAACCATGATAAAAGTAGTTTCATATTCTTTCCTGATCTGTGTTCATTACCTATATTGAGTTCTCCCTCACTGCCTAGTGTTTACCCTTTCCTGTTCTCCTTCATAGGTATTATAATGTACCCACATATATACTTGTTTACATATATAATACATAAATTTTAATATTATAAAGCATTAAAATAATATGGCATAATCTGGGATTCACATATAAGAGAGAATGTGAGTTTTTTTTTTCTTTCTGAGATTGTGTAACCTCACTTAGAAAATTATACATTTTATGTGTAATGAATTTACCTGAAAAGTTTTTATTGCATTCTTTTTAAGAGCTGACCAGTATTCTATTTTATATATGTGTCAGGTTTTAATTATCCATTCATCTGTTGATAGACAACAATTTTGGTTCTGTTTTCTTGCTACAGTGAATAAAGCATCAATCTTATCAAAGGCCCGTAATGGATCTAACCAAATTCTATGAAATGCTCTGACTTCATGATCAGAGCCATCATGCACATGGCACAGTGCATTGCTGATTTTCTACCAATTCTGAGGTATCAGGATTACTAATGTCCATCATTTATGGGGTATTTACCATTAGATGTACAAAGGACTGCCCCTGTTTCACCTATTATTTTGACCAATTCTTGTCTAGAGAATAAAAGCCAGCAAACATTAAATAAAACATAAGCACAAACCCAACCACAAAACCTTTGATCAACAGTCTGTTCTCCTGCAAAATATGCTAGGGCAATGGGGGCACAAACCTTACTGGAATAACTAACCAGCATCTGACTTGAGTTAAGTCTCACTCCATGAGATGGAACCCATACAACACTGTTTGGCTGACCAAGATCTAGAGACTAGATTGGCCAGTGACCTTTAATAAACCAAACACTACTGGTTTAAAACAAAAGTATCACTAAAATGACTCCTGATGATATTCTGCTACCTCATAGATTGGTGCTTTTTTCAGCCATCATCAGGTAGGCTTCCTCATGCATCAGGGTTAGGGGTTAGGGTTCGAGTTAGGGTTAGGTCCCAGAAATATATGGGGATCTGCAGTCTTTTACAATCTCTTCCATGACAAAAAGGTACACAGTCTCTGCTCCAAAGGACAACTTTGAAATTCCTGTTGCATGAGTTAACTGGAATATTTGCATCATAAAATTTAAATTGAAAATGTAATATATCTTGTAACATATAACAATTTCAAGATTACATATGATGGTTTAAGGGCTAGCACTATAGCTTAACCAGTAAAATTATTTGGCACAAACTGTGATGACCTAAGTTTGATCCCTGAAGCTTACATGGTTGAAGAGTATATCTGACTACTTAACTTGCCCTCTGACAATCTCTCTCTCTCTCTCTCTCTCTCTCTCTCTCTCTCTCTCTCTCTCTGTCTTTTTGTATTTCTCTCCATCTCTCAATAAATAATATTATTTTAAAATTGTTTTTATTTTTAAATACAAAGTTTAAGAATGAATAACATATTCAAGCCAAACAATGGCCCTCAAATGGACTAGATTAGGGAAAGTTATGTCCCAAGACAGACATGCATGATAGCTGGCTATGTGGGTAGATGTCAACATGAGAGTTCATTAATCATGATAAAAAGACATTCAGTTCAAGGTGCCTTTCTGAGATGTAGCCACCTCTTGTGAAAACACTCTTTCCAAAAAACCACTCTGTAGTTTTCATCAGTTCCACAGGAGAAACACTCTAAGAAATCTAGAGAAAACCCCTCATTGACAACTCAGGGAGGCAGAGGCTGTGGTTACATTTTATAGGGGAAGGTTCCAGCCTGGCAAAGAAAGAGAAGTTTAAAGTTAGGAACTCCAGAGCAATATCAGGCTGTAACCACATTCAGAAGTCTTGATTTTGTTTTCCTAGAATCAAGGAAAATATATCAGTGGCACCATAAATAAGAACTCCATGCATGGCATTTGGGAAGGGTTTGAAAAGACACTGCTAATTGTTTTTACATTGAACTGTTGGTATTTCCTGTTTAGGAATAGTAATCATATTTTTGTTATGTCTGATTTTTCAGAATAAAATGGAAATATTTAGAGGGGGGATATGGAACACATGGAATTAACTTCAATGTATGATCTATGTTCGGTAAATCAAAGATACTTGAAAGTGAATTATTATTTTGCAAAAATATGAGTCATGCATTTCATAAAAGTTTCCCATGGCTTTTGTTTTTGAATTTTTATTTTTGATTTTTTTTTTACATTTCAAATGTTTCCCCTTTTCCAGGTCTCCACTTTGGAACCCCCCATACCCTCCCTGCTCTCCCTGCCTCTATGAGGGTATTCCCCTACCCACCCACCCACACACCCACCGACTCCCATCTTCCCACCTTGGCATTGTCCTATACTGGGGACTCTAACACCCTCAGGCCCAAGGGTCTCTCCTCCCCTGATGGCCAACAAGGCCCTCCTCTGCCACATATGTGTTCTGAACCACCATGGTTTCTTGATAATGCCAACTTGTTTAACTCTCACTTGTTAAATGTTCTTCTGGTTGTGTGTCTCAGATGTAAGTAAACATTTCAACCTGTGCACATGTGAAAAGTGTAGCTTTGGCTTGGGGTCAAGTTATCTGTAAGTATCTGCTTTAGTCATGAAGCTGTACTCCAGATTATCTTAAATTCTCTGTTCTCTACTGTGGCTAACTACCAGCTGTATGGTTAGATCTTTTTGCTTCTCAGATAATAAAGGACTCCATCTCATGTTTGATCTTTAGAGACAATGAGTTCCTCTGGATCACAATTTCCAGCAGAAAAAGGAATGACCTCTGTCTTTAATGGGTTGGGTGAATGGGAAGATGGGGAGCTAAAATCTCACAGTACAATTTCCTTTGACCCTTGGATATGAGCCTTTAGTTAACAACATCACTGGGCACCATATTATCCCTAAAATATGGGCTGATACATTATTAGCAATATGAATAGCACAGTGTATGTTACTTGCCTAGAATAAGCTTATTAGGAAAGACCTGGGTGTAATAAAGAGCTAAGAAAAGAATGTCTAATTGAGGAAAGTCCCTTTCATTATGATTCCCTGAGGGATTCATGGCAGTGAATCCACTTCCCTACTATATACCAGAATTCCATGCTTTCTGCACTGGGGATCTTAAAACCATTTAAAACTAAATATGGAATAAGAATAAAAGGAAGAAAAAAAATAGGTTATAATGGGTATTTTATTAATCATTGATTGAGTTCAGAGTGAAGGGCTATAATCCTTCTTCTCAACCTTCCTAATGCTATGATTCTTTAATTCACTTACTGATATTGTGGTGACCCCCAGCTATAAATTTTTTTAATTTTTTACTTATTCACTTTACATTCTGCTCATTGTCCACCTACTGGTCAGCTCCTCCCACAATATTTCTCACATATTTCCTTCTCCTTGTCCTCTGAGCAGGTGAGGATGAACCTCCTAGGTTCCACCCTGGCACTTCAATTCTTTTCAACCTTAGGTACTTTCTCTCCCACTGAGGCCAGATGAGGCAGTCCTGCTAGACAGGCATATCTCACATACAGGTAAGAGCTTTATGGATAGCCCTGGCTACAGGTGTTTGGGACACACGATGCACATCTGCTACGTATATGTTGGGAGGCCTAGAATCAGCCCGTTCTTGGTTGGTAGTTCAGTGTCTGAGAGCTCCAAGGTTTTAGATTAGTTGATTTTCTTGGTTTTCCTTTGGAGTTCTTATCTTCTAAGGAGCTGCAATTCTTCTTTCTATTCTTCCATAAGAAGAAACCCAAATTCCATCCATTGTTTGGCTGTGGGTATCTGCATCGGTACAAGACAGCAGGTGGGTGGAGTGTCTCAGAGGATAAGATATTCTAGACCCCTGTCTGCAAGCATAACATAGTATCATTAATGTGTCACGGATTAGTGCTTGCCCACTGGATGGGTCTCAAGATGGGTTGGTTGTTAGTCAGCTATTCCCTCAGTCTCTGCTTCATCCCCAATCCCTGCTATAAAATTATTTTTGCTGCTACTTTGTAACTGTGAAGAATCATAATGCAAAATAACTGTTTTCAGAAGGTCTTAGGCAACCCCTGTAGAAGGGTCATTTGACATTCCCAATGGGTTGCAACCCACAGATTGAGAACCCCTGGGATAAAATAAATAAATGTAGAAGAGGAAAATATTAAGCCCCATAACTCCTGCCCACAATTGTAATGTGATTGCTAGAAAAGTAGACTCTACAGGGGACACTATCTGTAGATCTTTTGAGATCATCACTCATCTGACACCAGAGTGAAATAACTTCTGGTTATATATTTGTTGTTTTTAGAGGGCTGTGATGAGCTATCATTCTCCATGAAAAAGGTACCCTCTGCCTTATACGCCACAGTCATAATATCTGGGTAGAATTTACTGATATGACACACATACACAGCAATCTTGTTGACCATGTTGGAGCTCTTCTAAAAAAGGTAAGGACAGAATGATAGCGGTGTCTTTTTGAGCTGACCAATAATGTGAGCATGGTGAAGGGTCAGAGGTATGCTTGTAGCTCTTGAGCTCAGTGTGTGAGTAAGGCTCCCTTTGGAGATCTGGATAGAAGAATGCATGATATGGAGTACAGGCTAAACTTTTTTTAATTGTTCCCCATGTTCTGAAGATTTCTTGGCCTAGGTACATGTATATAACTTCCTGAGACTACTGTATGTAGGTCTTGGCCTTCCTTACATGCCATTTGCCATATCTATGCATAACAAGAAGGAACAACAACAACAGCAGCAGCAACAACAACAACAGCAACAACAATAGCAACAACAACAGCAACAATAACAATAAGCATACTTCTTTAACATTCAGAAAATCAAGGAAAAGAGCCACAGGGTTAAGATGGCCAGCTTGGTCACTCTGCCAAACATTCAATACTGTGATACCTGTAATTAAATGAAAGTATGAGCTTTTCCAAAAGTCATGAATGCAGCCTTTGGTGGCAGCTGTGCAAGGGGCCTGACTAAACATATCTCTCTTCATAAGAGGATGCTGATCTCACTAAAGATGACTTGTGTTGTATGTCTTTCTTTGAAAATGCTGCCTGTCCTTGGGATTAGCTTTTTCAAAAGTTAATTGATCCTCTTCAATCTCTGTACAGAAGAGCGACTTTTCATGAAATGCAGAAGCAAAGGGCTTCCACTAACAACACTAACGAATATCTTGGGCCATGTGAGGAACCAAAAAAGAATCCCAGTACAAGCAACTCTGCCTCTGTATCTTCTGACTGAATGGGAACTAGAGTGACCTGTGGACTCCACAGTTTCCAACAACTTAAAACATATTATGATTATTTTAAGCCATCTTTCAACTTCTTTCAGACAGAGAATAAAGCTATATTTACTGAAACAAAGTTGAAAGATTGCTCAATGGAGCACACATAAAGCTAAGAACATAAACAGTAAGAAAATGAGAATGATCAACAAACACCTTTTAATATTAGCTTTAAATATTAATGGTTTCAACTCTCCAATCAAAAGACACACATAAGTGGAACAGATTAAGAAACAAAATCCATCTTTCTAATGTATGCAGATAAAGAAGCAGGAAGAGATAATGCCACAATGTAAAACAGTACGGGTCTGTGATATTTATGGATATGTGTAAACAACACTGTTCCTTTCTGAGGACTCCTCAGAAAGGATCCTACCTGAATTGAACTTGTTCAGTTCCTGTGAATGCTACCCCATTATCCAGACCTCAACTGTGTACCAGTTCTGTTGTATGTGGAAGATACTGTTTCCTTTGTGTCACCCATTGCCTATAGCTCTTACAATTAATTCTTTTCCCTCCTCTTCTGAATAGCTCCCCAAGTACTGCAGGAAGAGATTTGATAAAGATATCCCACTTAGAAATGTATATTCCAAAGTCTTTCACTCTCAGCACATTGTTTAGTTGTAAGTCTCCATACTAGTTCTCATCTACTGCAATAGGAAGCATCTCTGATGATGGCTGAGTAAGATACTGATCTATGGGTATAGCAGAATGTCATTAGGAGTCATTTATTGCTGTGTTCTTTTAGAAGAACAATACTATTTAATTTTCCCTAGGTCCATGGCCTATTCAGTCTCAGATTGTCTCTAATTTCTGTTTGGAGATGTTTTGTGGGCATTTTATTTATTATTGATGTATAACTATGGTGGAATTTATACAAAAAAAGAAAACCTTTCAAGATCTGCTTCAGAATATTGCCCAAGGAGATATTTGTGCTGTTATGGGTCAATAATTTAATAATAATTTAATAAATTATACAGTGACTAATTAATGGTAATATGGTCGTGTCTCTCTTCCTGATGTTCAGGCTTCTCATTAATAAAAACATGCAACAAAAGGATGGTTATCTCTGGGTTGAAGATGGGAATCAGTGGATACTGCCTTTTCCCTCATCAGGGCTACTGCTATGATGGCAGTGTTCCAATAGCCTAGAACATGCTAAGATATGATTTCCAATTTCATTTCAACATTTTTCTTACCTAAGTCCATTCCCTCCAACTTTGGGTCACAGAAAGTACTTCTGTGAGCTAAAATCAGACAAATAATGTAAGATACAAGTTTCCAAAGGTTTTTTCTATCTCAGAAGCTGAGGTTTGGATTATTGTGGGCAAGATCAAGCACTATTTTTCCCTTCTTTGTCACTTTGTCTCATTCTTGAGGATATATCTTGATTTTCAGACTATGTCATTCAGTTGACTGGTTTAACAGGAGCTCTGGTGCATGCAGCTGCCATATTCCTTGTGAGCAATAATGTTGTACACCTGACCTGAGCTCTATGGACTAACTGAACTGAATAAGTCCTGGACCAAGGAAAGCAGATGTGTGATTTATTAAGGGTCATGCCTAATATGAGTCTGATGTATAAACTGAATGAATT
>CM052713.1:11886910-11951590 GCA_028551405.1 Uromys caudimaculatus
CTGGGTCACCCAGATTTTATGCCAATGTTCAACCATTTGCCAGATTGCCTGTCACAGATCACTGCCCCACATTTACTGAAGTAAATTCATAGTTCCTTAAATACAGCATTTAATCTTAAATACCATGTTATTAAATTAAAGCTCAGGGGACCATAAACTAGAAATCTAAGCTTTCTCCAAGTTTAAAACTTAACTGCAACAAATCGTAACATTTTCAATATGCAAATCACTCCTAGGTGTATGGAAAATATTTCTAATTTCTCATAAAACTGCTCAGTAAAGCGTATTTTTATATCATAGCAACTCATTTGTGATATTTTGAAGATATAATGTACTTTAACATATTTTTTCAATTATAAAAGGAATAAACTAGGAAGTACAGGTAACACATCAATTATTCTGTTTACTTACAAACAAGAGATTGATTACTTAGAAAACTGTTATTGTTCTAAGCACTCATTTTTTTTCATAAGCCAAAGGAAATATACATGAATGTGACCCTACACAGCAGAATGATTAGTAAGAACTTCCAGATCTGGGATGGACAGGAATACATTTGGGATAATACAAAACAGAAGAACAGACAAGAGCAAATCCAGAATGAGGTCTGATGGAAGAACTGTAGACTTAATATTAAGTATTTAAAATACATCAAATGATATCATAGGTTTACCTTACAGCCATTGTCAGTTAATGTTAACAATTTTAAGTAAAATAGTTAATTTATAGTTAGCTTAAATATCTTGCTCAATGTTTAGGTTCATAATTCCCACACATTACAATTGCACTCTGGTGCTTCATTGGATAGTTTGGAATCTTCAGTAAAGCAGCCTTGTCTTTCATCTCCTCAGAAGTGAGACCATGGGGGATCTGAACTGTGTCATATTTCTGTATTTAAAATATATATTATTAGTATACTGCCTGCAATTCTTAGAGCATAGATGCTCAGAATTAAGAGTTCATCTAACAATATGAAGTCTTGTTCTTATCATTTTTTATAACTTTTGGATGAAAGTTGATTTTATTTAATATTGGAATGGCTACTCCAGCTTTTTTCTTGGGACCCTTTCCTTGGAAAATTGTTTTCCAACCTTACTCTAAAGTAGTGTCTGTCTTTGTCATTGAGGTGTGCTTCCTTTTTGCAGCAAAATGCTGAGTCCTGTTTATATATCAGGTCTGTTAGTCTATGGGTTTTTTGAGGGGAATTGAGTCCATTGATGTTACAAGATATCAAGGAAAAGTGATTGTTACTTCCTGTGATTTTTGTTGTTAAAGGTGGTATTATGTTTGGGTGGCTATCTTCTTTTAGGTTTGTTGAAAGATTCCATTCTTGCTTTTTTCTCGGGTGTAGTTTCCCTCCTCGTGTTAGTGTTTTCCATTTATTATCTTTTGTAGGGCTGGATTTGTGGAAAGATATTATGTAAATTTGGTTTTGTCATGGAATATCTTGTTTTCTCGGTCTATGGAGTTGACTGTTTTGCTGGGTATAGTAGCCTGGACAGGCATTTGTATTCTCTTAGGGTCTGTATGACATCTGCCCAGGCTCTTCTATCTTTTATAGTCTCTAGGGAGAAGTCTGGTGTAATTCTGATAGGTCTGCCTTTATATGTTACTTGACCTTTTTCCCTTACTGCTTTTAATAGTCTTTCTTTGTTTTGTGCATTTGGTGTTTTGATTATTATGTGACAGGCAGAATTTCTTTTCTGGTCCAGTCTATTTGGAGTTCTGTAGGCTTCTTTTATGTTTATGTGCATCTCTTTCTTGAGGTTAGGAAAGTTTTCTTCTATGATTTTGTTGAAGATATTTACTGGCCCTTTAAGTTGGGAATCTTTGCTCTCTTCTACACCTATTATCCTTAGGTTTGAATTTCTCATTGTGTCCTGGATTTTCTGAATGTTTTAGGTTAAGATCTTTTTGAATTTTGCATCTTCTTTGACTGTTTTGTCAATGTTTTCTATGGTTTCTTCTGCACCCGAGATTCTCTCTTCTATCTCTTGTATTCTATTGGCAATGTTTGCATCTATGACTCCTAATCTCTTTCCTAGGTTTTTCTATTTCCAGGGTTGTCTTCCTCTATGATTTCTTTATTGTTTCAATTTCCATTTTTAAATCCTGGATAGTTTTCTTCAATTCCTTCACCTGTTTGATTATGCTTTCCTGTAATTTTTTAAGGGATTTTTGTGTTTCCTCTTTAAGGGCTTCTACCTGTTTACCTTCATTCTCCTGTATTTCTTTAAGGGAGTTATTTATATCCTTCTTAGAGTCCTATATCATCATCATGAGAAGTGATTTTAAATCCCATTTTCTCTTTTCTGATGTGATGGAGTATTCTCGACTTGCTATGGTGGGATAATTGGGTTCTGATGATGCCACATAGTCTTGGCATCTGTTGCTTCTGTTCTTGCACTTGCCTCTCACCATCTGGTTATCTGTAGTGCAACCTGCTCTCTCTGACTCTGACTGAAGCTTGGCCCTCCTGTGATCCTTGTTGTGTCAGATTTCCTCTGAGTCCAGCTGTCTCTGTGATCCTGGGATTCTGGGATTCTGTGGCCCTGAGATGCTGAGTGTGTCAGAGTTCATGGGAGTCAAGCTGCTTCTGGGACCCTGAAATTTTGGTCTGAGAAAGCTCCTGAGATCCTGTGATCACCTATGACCATGTTGGATCACCTATGACCCTATGATCTTGGGCTTGTTAGAACACCTGAGAGTCTAGCTTCTTCTAGGTGTTGTAGGACTGTGTGCATAGCTTTTGCACAAGGTCTATTCAGGACACCAGCTCAGACTGGAAGAAACCTGTTCCACTGGCTGAGCTGGGGTTTCTGTGTCCCTGCATCCCAAGAGTCCCAGTTACTCCTGGTGTTAGGGCAGATATGGCCTCCTGGCCTATGATCCTGGGCATTTTAGAGCACCTGAGAGTCGAGTTTCTTCTAGGTGTTGTTGGACTGGATGCTGAGTTAGTGCCTAAGGTCTACTCAGGGCACCAGCTCAGACCGGATGCTTTCCTGTATATCTTTAAGGGACTTATTTGTTTCCTCTTTAAGGGCTTCTACTTGTTTGATTATGTTTTCCTGTATTTCTTTAAAGGAATTATTTTTATCCTCTTTAAATCTCTAGCAACTTCATGAGATGTGATTTGGGGTCACAGTCATCCTCTTCAGGTGTGTTATGATATCCAGGACTTGTCATAGTAGGAGAGCTGGGTTATGATGATGCCATACTGTTGATTGGCTTTTGTTGATCATGTTCTTGTGTTTGCCCTTTGCCATATAGTTGTCTGTAGTGTTGGTTTGTCTGAGTGTCCCACATTTGAGTAGGCCTGCTGGGAGGCATGAGGAGCTGTATGCCTTGGGTTTGAGTATGCCTTTGGTGATGAAGGGAGAGCTGTGGTGTGGGGCACAGCATGCTGCTCCATGACTGATCCAGATGAAGACATTGACTGGAAGGAAGATAGATCTCTGACTGGGTGAGGCAGAACCCAGTGCTATTAGGCTTGCTAAGATCCCTACAGGTTTGTGTGTTGGGATGAGGAGGTGGGGGTGTCTCATCTGTGTGCATTAGGTTAGAGACAACCATTTGGGAGGCAGGCAGGCCTGTCTGTTTACCATTTTTAGATGCGGAGAATTATAAGTCTTCTTAAGAGGGGGGCTTTGTATACCAATTTCCAAAAAAAAAAAAAAAGACATTTCTTTCTGTCTAGAAAATGCTACCACATAACATAGTGATATTTTCTTGTTCTTCTTCCCCCAAAAGAAGAAAAGGAAAACATGTACATTTTGTGTGGTCCATATATGCACTGGAGCATGGTCAAATTTCCAGTGACTAGTTTCCCAAGGGAGGATGAGTCTTCCTATTCCTATCTCTGCCCCAGAATCCCTTAGCCTAGGAGAGGCGGGCAGTGGCCAGATGGGGGAAGAACCAGCTCTCCTGCATACATGCTGCACTGCAATGTTATAGGCCAGTGAAGGGCAGGGCCAGCTATTTTGCCAAGGGCTGTGATACCTCTTCTATGCCTGTGGACATTAACATGGCTTCAGGTGGCAACCCTGACCACAATATTCACACAGGCTTCAGAGGTGATGTGGCTGCAGATGTTAACTCAGCCTCTGGTCATATCAGGACCATTGGCCCACTCATTGCGTTCAGTGTATGCATGGACCACAAGCTTTGATATGGTCTCATGTGGTTATACATGCCACTCACATTGGTACGGCTGCTTAAGGCAGCAAAGCTCACTTCCATCACCAGAGAATCAAAAGTGGTCCAGATTGCATACTTCCATAAGCATTTCAGGCTTCATCATTGTTTGGTATGGCAACATGGACAACTGACACCAACATGGCCTCTTATACCACGCAACACAGTGTTCCTGCAAGAACATCCAATCCAGGAAGTGAAATCTTCCTCATTTTAGGCCTCAGTGGTTGCCCAGAACCAGGGGGATCCCTTAGCCTAGCATCAGATTCGGGGGCTGAGATTGCACTTGAATAAGTTCTAGGCAAAGGAGCTTATGTTGCACACCATCTCACCAACACTGCTGGGCAATGGCTGCATGTTGTCCTCAGCCCTCTTCCTGGCTCTCTCTGTCGCCACCATCCTGTTTCCATTTCTGCCTCTTTCCATCGCACCTGCACTACTCCATTTTTCTGTCTTTTCCACCTCTCCATCACATATTTGGTGTTATAAACCCTTTCTGTATATCCAACAAAACGATATACTATATCCAGCAAATTGTCAATCAGAATAAATGAAAGAAAACCCAAGGTATTATAAGACAAAACCAAATTTAAAGAATATCTATTCACAAATCTACCCCTACCAAATATACTCAAATGAAAACTCCAACCCATGGAGGCTGACTAGTCAAAAGAAAACAGGAAATACTTCAATACCAGCAGAAACAAAATATGGGACACACACACACACACACACACACACACACACACACACACACGCACACACACCACATCAAAATGACAGGAATTAGCAATTGTTGGTCACCCATATCTTTCAATAACAATGGACTCAATTTCCCAATAAAAACGTCATAGGCCAACAGAATGGATACAACAACAGGATCTATCAATATGCTCTATACAAGAAATACCCCTCACCAAGGAAGATAGAAATTATCTTAGAGTAAAGCTCTTAAAAATGTTTTTCAAGTAATTGGACCCAAGAAGTGAACTGGAGTAGCTATTCTAATATTTAATTAAATTGACTTTCAAGCAAAATTAATGAAAATAGATATAGAAGAACACTACATACTCATCAAAGGAAGAACCTATGAGGATGATGTCTCAGTTGTGAACATCTATGCTTTAAATGCATGGGTACACACAATCATAAAAGAAACATTTCTGATGTTTATATCACACATCAAACCTCACACATTATTAGTGAGATTTCATCAACCCTTCTCACTAATGAACAGTTAATTGAGACAGAAACTAAACATAGAAATAAGGAAAATAAGAGCAGCTATGAATCAAATGGACCTAAAAGATATCTATAAAATATTTCACCCGAACACAAAAGAATCAAAATATTATTCTTCCTCAGCACCTCATGGATTCATCTCCAAAATCGACCATATAGTTGATCACAAAGCCTCAACAAATACCAGAAAAGAGAAATAAATCCCTCATCTTATCAAACCACCATGGATTATAGCTATACTTCAACAACCAAAAGAACTGAAAGCCTACAAACTCCTGGAAATTGAACAGCACTCTACTCGATGTCTCTGTCATGGAATAAATAAAGAAATTAAGGAATTTCTAGAATTCAATGAAGTAAACACACAATATACCCCAACTTATGAGATGCAGGATAAAAGCTAAAAGACCATTGCACTAAATGCCTTCATAAAGAAACTGGAGAGATCTCATACTAGCAATTTAAAAGCACACATGATAGCTCCAGTAAAAAATAAAGCAAATGCACCCAAGTGGAGTAGACAGCAGTTAATAATCAAACTGAGTGCTGAAATCAATCAATTAGAATCAAATAGAACAATTCCAAGAATCAACAAAACCAAGAGCTGGTTCTTTGAGAAAATCAACAACAAGATAGATAAAACCTTAACCAAGTTAACAAAACAACCAACCAAACAACCAACCCAAAACAAACAACAACAAGAACAAGAACAGAGATAATAATTCAAATGAACAAAATCAGAAATTAAAATGGAGACATAACAACAGAGAGAAAGTTTTAAAAAATCATCAAGTCTTACTACAAAAGCCTATACTCAATAAAACTGGAAAATCTAGACAAAATGGATGATATTTTTGACATATACCCCTTACCAAAATCAAATGATGTCCAGGTAAACTAATCAAAATTTCCTATAACCACCTAAGTAAATATTATCAGTCATTTAAATTCCAACTGAAAAAAGCATAGTGTTAGATGGTTTTAGTGTACAATTCCATCAGACATTCTAAGAAGAGGTAATGCCAATACTCCTTAAACTATTCCACAAAATAGAAACACTGGAAACTGCCAAATTCATTCTATGAGGCTACATTCACCCTGACACCTGAACCAAACAAAGACTCAATAAAGAAAGAGAATTTCAGAAGAACTTCCCTTATGAACATTGGTGTAAAAATACTAAATAAAATACTCATAAACTGAATCCAAGGAAACATCAAAAAGATCATCTGCTGTGATCAAGTAGGCTCCATCCCAGAGATGCAGGGATGGTTCATTATACAAAAATCCATCAACATAATCTACTATATAAACAAGCTGAAAAAAAATATTAGATAATCATTTCATTAGATGCTGAAAAAGTCTTTGACAAAATCCAACAGCCCTCCATGTTTAAAGTATTAGAGAGGTCAGGGATACAATATGCAGCAAGCAATAGCCAATTTCAAATTAAATGTAGAGAAATTTAAAGTAATTCCACTAAAACCAGGGACAAGACAAAGCTATTTACTCCCTATGTATTTAATATAGTATTTAAAATTCTAGCCAGAGCAATAAGACAACTAAAGGTGATCAAGGAGATACAAATTGGAAAAGAAGTCAAAGTTTTGCTATTCACAGATGATATGATAGTATACATAAGTGACTGCAAAAATTCTACCAGGGAACTCCTACAGCTGATAAATACCTTCAACAATGTGACTTGAATCAAAATTAACTAAAAAAAAATTAGTAGTCCTCCTTTATACAAATGATAATTAGGCTGAGATAGAAATTACAAAAACAACACCCTTTACCATAGCCACAAATGATATTTAATATCTTGGTGTAACATTTACTAAGCAATCGAAATGCCTATATGACAAGAACTTCAAGTTCAAGGAAAGAATTTGAGGACGATATCAGAGGATGGAAAGATCTCCTATCTTCTCGGATAGGTAGGATAAACAGAGTAAAAAACGAACATCTTTCTAAAAGACATTTACAGATTCAATACAGTCCCCATCAAAATACCAACATATTTCCCCACAGATTTCTAAAAAGCAATTCTCAACATTTTATGGAAAAAGCAAAAGTCCCAGGATAACTAAAACAATGTGTACAATAAAAGAACTTTTGGAGGTATTACCATCCTTGATTTCAATCTATACTACAGGGCAATAGTAATAAAAACTGCATGGTATTGGCATAAAAACTAACAGGTTGATTAAAGAAATAGCACTGAAGACCCAGAAATAAATCCACATACCTACAGTTACTTCATATTTGATTAAGCAACCAAAACCATACAACCGAAAAATAAAAGCATCTTCAACAAATGGTGTTGGTTTAACTGGATGTTTGCATGCAGAAGAATGCATATAGACTCACATCTATAATATATGCATAGAACTCAAGTTCAAATGAATGAAACACCTCAGCATAAAACTGGAAACACTAAATCTAATAGACTATAAAGTGGGTAACTGATGGCACAGGAGGCAAATTCTTAAACAGAAAACTAACAACTCAAGTACTAAGATAAAAAATTAATAAATGGAATGTCATGAAGCAAAAAAGCTTTTACAAGGATAAGGAGACTGTCAATAGGACAAAACAGCAGCATACAGAGTAGGAAAAGATCTTCACCAACCCTATATCTGACAAAGATATAATATCAAATACACACACACACACACACCCCACACACACACACACAAACACACCCACACACATATATGACATCCACAAACCAGTGTTTAATTTTAACTTTAGGTTGTAAGTTTAATTATCTACTTTTTTGTCACATACAAATGTTACAACAGATATAGGGGTAAGAAAAGAGAAGTTACACATAAGCAATGATGGCTTACAGGTTTAATATAATACATGGGTCTCTTCCTTAATGGTCCTGGAAATTATTTCTGCCTCTTGAAAACTGTTTCCTGATGTTCAACTGCTGATGACCTCAGCATCTGTAGGGTTTGGTGGATTAAATCAGCAAATGGGGGAGCAGCATTGGCAATTGGGGTCATGTAGACAGCAGACGGGCCTGGTGAAAGTGATGGGGAATTTATGGGGTCAGCACTACTGATGGAACAAAATTTATTTATTTGAGGCTGGGAAAATCCCCTGAGAGAAGCTCTGAACTCAGCTATATACATATAGATTGTCCGACAGATATATACTTGGTATTTAATTCCTGCTGGCAACAGCAGGGAACTAAGAAAATAATTAATTATTAGAGTTTCTTTCTCTCTTGTCTGGGAACCTCTCACTGGCCAGGTGAGAGGCTTAGATTTGTTAATTCTTTGTGACCTAGGGAGAAAAGGAAAGAAATTTATTTACACAGACAATGCACATGATATATATACGTTCATACACACATACATTCTGCCTATCCAGACTACCTGTTTCACTTACTCCACAAGTGTTCATTTATAACTACACACAAACAGACATAAACATGTACACATTGGTGGATGGATGGATAGGTAAGGCAGAAACCCCCATATATCTTCTTAGAAAAAATGTTCTATAGAAAATTACCTCATAGATGAAATGTTACAGAAAATATGATTTACAAGAAGTTGTTGATTTGAAGTTCAAAACAGTGTTTCATTCTCCATTCTCATTATAAGTTCAAAGCAATGGTTTCATATGGCCTTGCATTATCGTAATGCACACCTGTGGCTTTATCCTTGGATCTGACCTAAAGTGAATGTTTTTTTCTTTATCAAAAATTTGTCCCAAGCCTATTTCTCCTTTTAGTGTAATTATGAAAGCTTATTGTTATTATGCAGTCTTTATTCAGCATTCTATGAGAAGAGGGCACATTCTATTCTTGATTCTAATTTCATTATATCTTTCTGGTAAAACAACTAAAATTCTTTCTTCCTAAAATTATCTGAATCAAATAAGGAATTCTATAAAGTCATTAACTCATCTGAACAGTATTAATTCATGAAGGTTCATCTTTATGGTGTTATGCAGCAAATTAGCTCAATAGGGTTGACTAATGTCCAGGAATCCTTAGGTTATGTAATAGTGACCAGAAAGAGATATAAGCCGCAACAGGTATTCCTGAGACTAAGTATCTTTGGACCTTGTCTCTCAGAGCTCAGCTATCTTAGCCCATGCAAAAAGTGGACCTCCTCTGGGAAGACCACCTGCTTGCTTTAGCCTTTCCTAAATGGCTTCTGGCGTTTAACCTCATCTGTATCATACTCTAAGAATGAACCCTGCAGAACTGTGGGACAAATATTTTAACCTGGCATATGTAAGAAAAATTTCTTGGCCAAGGGAAATAAACAAAGAATATCAGAAAAAGAAGCCTCTGTGATTGGAACTTCAGTGATTGACTTCAGCAAATGAAGATGGTTAATGATGCTCCAAACTTCTTGAGCTATTTCAACTTCAAAGGACCTAATTAATTGCTTATGTCTGTATGTGACCTAAAATCAATACAATAGGAAATCCTCTGCTAATAGAATCTAGCAGCTTGCCTTAACATTATTCTCATAAATAAATAAATATTTTGAAATTCATTTCACAAGGCAATTTAACCCATTTGGGGCATAAAACATTCTGGTTTATAATTTTTCTTGGAATACTCCTTATACAAAATCTACACATTAAAGCTTACATACTTTTTCTAGGGAGTGATAATTCATTGTGTTTCAGGGACCACTTGGCTAAGATTTCCTATGTCTTTCTACATCATAAATATTCTAAAAGCCTTTCATCTAACTCTTTTCCTATCCCTACCTTATAAGTATTTTAAGAACTCTGTGATTATTCCTATCCTATCAAACCTTTCTCTTTTAAATATCACCATTTTGCTCACTGTGTGTCTTCACTCAATCCTATTCTACATTCAATAGCACCAGCACAAGAATGAGTTTTTTGAGACACCTCTGCCCAGGGGAACCCACAACACCTTTCTTTCTAGTAGTCTTAGTGGTTATTGGCTCAGAATAAAGGTTTAAGACTTTGATCCATTCAAAAAGTGAGCACAAAGCTGAGTTTTAATCTCAACAGAGAGGAGAGAGACAGATCTCTGTGAGTTTGAGGCTATCCTGGTCTATACAGCAACTTTTAGGCTAGCCAGGGTTACATAATAAAACCCTGCCTCAACAAACAAACAAAAATAAAAACATCAAAGAAAACAGAATAAAAACAAAACTCCCCAAACCAAACAAATGGAACCAAACCAACAATAGCTGCAGCAACAACAACAATAACAACAAAATCCTACCCCCTCAAAATAAAAACCAAGAAAGAAAAAGAAATGAAAAGAAAAAAAGTTAGCACAAGTGGATATTTTTAAATTCCAAACTAGTAAACAATTGTTTACATATTTAATCTGGGGTACAATCAAAATATTTACTTTCTGTATGTATAATGGTGGTCCTCTGAATGGCTGGTTAAAAAACCGTGTGCAATCCATGCCATTCTATATTTCTGGTAGGAATTCCTACACCACTTGATAATTTAGTTAAGATGAGTCTTAAGGACACCCATAACAGCCTTATTAGATAATTTATTTTTACTCTAAAATGTTGTCTTAGTTATTATCTTGTTTCTGTGATTAAAATATCATGGCTAAGGAAATATAATGGTGTGGTGGTTTGAATAGGTATGGTCCCAGTAGATTCAGGCATTTGAATGCTTAGCCTGTGGGGAGTATGTTACTATTAGGAGGTGTGCCCTTGTGGGAGAAATGGTGGCCTTGTTATAAGAAGTTTTTCTCTATAGGAGTAGGCTCTGAGGTCTCTTATGCTCAGGCTATGCCTACTGTGACACACACTCCTTCTGTTGCATAAGGACCAAGATATAGAACTAACTCCTGTAGTGCAATGTCTGCCATGCTTCCTGCCATGATGGAAATGGCCTTAACCTCTGAAACTATACTCCAGCCTTAAATTAAATGTTTTCCTTTATAACAGTTGCCATAGATGTGGTGTCTCCTCACAGCAATAAAATCTTACCTAAGACGAAATGATAGTAGTTTTATTTTGACTTACATTTTCTAAGGATACACTTAATCAGAGAAGGTTTGGAAGCAGGGAGTAGTAGGGTGGTCAGTCACATTACATAGTCATTTAAACAGCAGAACATGAATGGGAAATAAGACTAGGCAAGAAAGCTTCTGGACTTGCCTCCAGAACCAGACTCACTGCCCATAAATTCTACAACCTTCTCAAAACAACCATTAGTGGGGGAATCAAGTATTTAAAAGTTAAGTTCTAGAGACATTTCATATTCAAACCACAACATATGGATTCCCACAATGTCATCTCCCCTGTTTCATAAATTGTTTGACTATCAAAACATCATTCAGAGACCTGATAAAAGCAAACAAACCAAACCAAACTAACTTCAGTTTTATGGTAACTTCTTCCTCTAATTGTGCTTTTTGTGTTATTTATATTCTTGAAATGTGTGTGTGTGTGTGTGTGTGTGTGTGTGTGTGTGTGTGTGTGTGTTTTCTACATGTATATCTTCATTATGTACATGTCTGGTGCCAGAAGAGAGCATAGTTCCAGTCTCTTGGAACTCATGCAACATAAGGTTGTGAGCCAGCATATGAGTTCTAGAAATAGAGCCCAGGTCCTCTGAAGAGTATCAAGTGCTCTTAACCACTGAGCCATCTCTCTAGCCCTGGACTAATCTGTTAACTATGCTACTTCACTACAAACCTCATTCTGATGAAGTTATGGAGTTTATGAATCCCAGAGTTTAACAAATCCAATTACAAATGCTTTTGAAAAATGAATACAGTGTCCTCCTAATGTATAAGTACAAATATAGATGTCTAACACAGAAATCACCAACAGACTATGCACTATGAAACAACAGGTGGGCACTCTCATATACTGACATCCTGATTCAGCACTAAGAAGACAAATTTCTTTTGACACTATTTCTCCCTTTTCTTATCATGTATATTATTGTCCTTCAGTTGTTTTTTACATAAAAATAAACAAAAATAAAGCTGGAAATGTTCAATAACCAAATATCAAGAATGTAACAGAGAATGTTATAAGCAGCCTAGGCTCTGACACTGTCATCAGAACGACAAAGAAAGCAGGCTCTTGGAGGACTGTAGCAGGCTTACAAAAGGCAAATATGACACTGGCAGGGCATGTCCTTCCTTCTTCCCTTTTCCTTGCTCAACCATTAGGTTATAGTCCTAAAGCTAGCCATTAAGGGCTATTCTCTTATTTGGTCACTTACTCATTCCTGAGGCACATCACTGAGGTCCAACTATCAAAACATCAAGGTCTAGCAAACAAAAATCCCTGTTTTGCTACCTCAATTAACACGCCCGATCAGAATTTACAAACACATCTTAGCTCATTCTAACACAGATCTCCCCCTTTTCCTATTAATTATACTTGCAAAGATACTTGCTGCTCTCTCTGCCCAATTTAGATTTAACCAACTTATATCATTGTCTTGCTTAATAAAAGTTCTTTTAGTGTTTGGAAATTGGAAATTCATATTTGGATATTGTCTGTGCCTAATATAGGGTCCAGACGGGAGGACCCCACAGTACATGGGTCTCTTCATCTACATGTGAAAGGTAACGTGATTGTGGTCCAACATTAACCAGGCCTGCTTTCCTATGTTGTGTCTTTTCTTTAAAGGTAGATTCCTTCATTTGTCTGGATGAAGTGAATTATCTTTCCTCAGATTTTTTATGTTTTGACAGCTGCATTAATCCTTTTACAAAAAAGGACAATTTGATTGAATACCTGTTTTCCAAATTTAACCATTTCTTCCTTCCATAAAAACAACATTTTGGCAGATTGATATAAAGAGTAGAGATATGTTCAAAATTTTTAGTTTTTATTTACTTTTTTCCTTTTCTGTTATTGAATTTATTTGTATATTCACTTTACAACCCAACATCAGCCCTTCCTCTCTTCCCAGTACCCCCTCAAGCAAGTCTCTCACCCATTGCACCTTCCAACTCTGGGTGTCAACCCGCTAACACACAGCAAGTTGCTGCAGTAATGGGGTCATCCTCTCCCACTGAAGCCAGACAAGACTGTTTTATTAGGAGTATGGGATCCACAGACAGGCAGGCAGCATGCTCCAGGAAAAACCTTTCTCCAGTTGTTCAGGGACCCATTTGCTTATCTGCTGTATATGTGCAGGGGCCCTAGGTAGAGCTCATGCTCACTCTTTGGTTGGTCTCTGGGAGATCCCAAGAGCTCAGGTTAGTTGACTGAGTTAGTCTTCTTATGGAGTCCCTGTCCTATTTGGGTCCCTCAATCTTTATTCCAACTCTTCCTTAACACTCATCAAGTTCCATTTAATATTTAGACATGAGTCTTTGCCTATGTTTTCATTGGCTGTTGGGTCATGCCCCTCAGAGAACATTTATGCTAGGTTCCTGTCTGCAAGTATAATGCACTATCATTAATAGTGCCCATGTAATGAATCTCAATTAGGATCAGTTATTGGTTGGTCATTCCTTCAGTCTCTCCTCTATCTTGTCCCTGTACATCTTGTAGGCAGAACATGTTTTGGGTTGAAGGTTTTGTGAATAGGTTGCTGTCCTTATCCCTCCACTGAGTCATGCCTGACTACAGGAAGTGATCAGTTTAGAATCCATATCCCCTGCTGCTAGAGTCACCCCCATAGACCCTATGGGGCCTCTTCCCATGCCAGGTCTCTGACACATCCTACAGATTGCTCTCCCCATAGCTGCTTTAACGTTTTATTTAAAAATTAGTTTCAGAAATGACCTGTGTCCCATTTAAAGCACAAAATTTGAAATTGAAAAAATTGTGATAGACAAATGAATGAGGAGAAATCACAAATGCCATTCCTAAAAATTTAAAATAATATGTGAAAATGATATGTAGTTGTAGATTAGATAAAATGGAGTAAGGTGCAGGCAATAAAGTTTGTTTATATCTCACATCTACATTTAATGTTAGAGAAGGTTTGGGTACCAAGACAAGATAATACTTTGCATCACCCTGGCATGCACTACTGGTAAACATTTTATACCAGGAGTGAGACCCTTGATTGCCCTGCTTGAGCTCACTTGGGAACTTTACTACAAGTGTTGGCACAAAATGTTCTCTTGTATCAAGCACACCTATATTGACCTAGACTTTTACTTCAGAAAAGCTAGCCTATGTATCTTCCTATGCCAAGTGAGAGAACATGTCTTTCCTTGCTCAGATTCAGTTATGCTACCTGATAACCTTGTTCCAGTTTTCCTGTCTATACAATGACTTGCATCAGACCACTTTATAATATTCTGGAATTTTGCTGCAGGAGTCGAGCCTATGTGGCTTCCTGTACCAAGTAAGGAACCTTGGTTTTCCATTTTAGGCCTTCCTGTAATGTCCAGGAACTTTGCTTTAGGTATTTGCCATGTGAAGCCTTTTATATAGTGCTCTAGATAGACTCCCCCCAGAACCCTCTTTCTATGCACCAGAGAGTAGCTGATTCTTTGAGAAAGACTTCAGTTAGATGCTCTTGTTCCTAGCACTTATGTACAAAGGAAAATGACATCTCAATCTTCCTAAGACAGTTTACTTCTGAACATTGCAAGTATATCCAAGGAATTATGAAAGGTGACTTGAACAAAACAGGAAAGAAAGGAGGGAGAGGCAACTACAGATGAGCAAGTAGCAGAAGTAAAAACAATTTGAAAACCTGAGAACTTATCTATTACAAAAAATACTAAGCCCATAATAATGCCCCCCAAATGGAATTATATGGATGAATTTTCACCCAAATAACTCAAAGGAATAATCACAACAGTGTACAAATATCTAAGAAAAGAGAGAGGAATGTATTATAAAGACAAAAAATAGCTGCATGAAATGAAGTCATACAAGATAGAATAATTAAGTTCAATGGAGAGAATTACTGAAGACAACCTCAAATGGAATCTTACAAATGAAACCTCAATAAGCCAATTCAAAACCTCAGAGGAAACCTGAATATTGGTGAATAGAATGGATTACTTGGAAACAGTTTCACAAAGCTAAAAGGCAACATAGAAGAATTGGATGATTCAGAAAAGACAATGCTATATTTAAAAAACTGAATGAGATATGGGACAGAAAATGAATAAGTTGAAAATACCTAACCTTTTAACACTCTGGCATAAGACATAAAATATGCCGATTAAAGTAAAGGAAGAGTGTTTCTCTTTCGACACATCCTCACCAGCATCTGCTGTTACCTGAATTTTTATCTTAGTCATTCTGACTAGTGTGAGGTGGAATCTCAGTGTTGTTTTGATGTGCATTTCCCTGATGACTAAGAATGTTGAACATTTCTTTAGGTGCTTCTTGGCCATTCAATATTCCTCAGTTGAAAATTCTTTGTTTAGCTCTGTACACCATTTTTTAAATAGGGTTGATTCTCTGGAATATAACTTCTTGAGTTCTTTGCATATATTGGATATTAGCCCTCTATTGGATGTAGGAGTGGTAAAGATTTTTTCCCAATCTGTTTGTTGCTGTTTTGTCCTCTTGACAATGCCCTTTGCCTTGGAAATTAGTCTGGCAGTTCCTCAGAAAATTGTACATAGTACTATCTGAGGACCCAGCTATACCACTGCTGAGCATAAACCCAAACGATGCTCCAACATATAACAAGGACACATGCTCCACTATGTTCATAGGAGCCTTATTTATACCACCTAGAAGCTGGAAATAACCCAGATGTCCTTCAAAAGGGCAATGGATACAGAAAATGTGGTACAATTACACAATGGAGTACTACTTACCAATTAAAAACAATGACTTCATGAAATTCTTAGGCAAATGGATGGAACTAGAAAATATCATCCTGAGTGAGGTAACCCAATCACAAGAGAACACACATGGTATACATTTACTGATAAGTGTATATTAGCCCAAATATGTGGAATACCCAAGACACAATTCACAGACCAAATGAAGCTCAACAAGAAGGGAGACCAAAGTGTGGATGTTTCAGTCCTTCTTAGAACGGGGAACAAAATACTCACAGGAGGAAAGACAGAGAGTGTGGAACAGAGAATGAAGGAAAGATGATCCAGAGACTGCCCCACCTGGGGATCCATCCCATATATAGTCACCAATCCCAGACACTATTGTGGATGCCAGAAAGTGCTTACTGACAGGAGCCTGAAATAGCTGTCTCCTGAAAGGCTCTCCCATAGCCTGAAAATGCAGAGGCAGATGCTCGCAGTCAACCATTTGGACTGAGCATGGGGTCCCCAATGCAGGAGTCAGAGAAATGACTGAAGGAGCTGAAGGGGTTTGCAACCCATAGAAAGAACAACAATATCTCCCAGGGACTAAACCAGAAAGCAAAGAGTACACATGGAAGGACCCATGGCTCCAGCCACATATGTAGCAGAGGATGGCCTTGTTAGGAATCAATGAGAGTAGAGGCCCTTGGTCCTGTGAAGTCTCAATTCTCCAGTGTAGGGGAATGCCAGACCAGGGAGGAGGGAGCCGGTGGGTGCATGGGAAAGCACCCTCACAGAAACAGGGGGGAGAGGTGTTATGATAGGGGGTTTCCATAGGGTAAACTAGTAAAGGGGATAACATTTGAAATGTAAATAAAGATAATATCCAGTAAAAAAAAAAATGGAAGAAAAATTTCTATACCTACTGAAAAAAAAAAAAAAAAAAATATATATATATATATATATATATATATATATATATATATATATATATATATATATATATATATATCTCCCACAAAATACTAAATAGGTTAGGGAGGAAAAGAAACTTCCACAACATGTTAGATAAAATATCAAAACCACAATGTAATAAAAGGGTATTGCAAACTACAAGAGAAAAACATCAAGTCATTTATAAAGGCAAGCCACTAGAATAATAGATTTTCAAAGGCCTGGAAAGATGTTTTCCATGTTATAAAACTCTTAACTCTGGTCTAGACTATTATACCCAGCAAAAATGCTAAAGTTGAAGGACAAATAAAACAGCCAAATCTACAAAGAATTCTAGAAGAAAGACATTATTTTGGAGTGTATAAACACACTGAAGAGCTCAATAAGCATAATAAACAAATCTAGGACAGTTAATCAAATGACATCTAAGTAAACACTATGAAAATTAATGTAATAACAGGAGTTAATAAGCATCTTTTAATAAGAACTGAAAATTAATTTTAAAAGTACCCCACAAAATAGCAGATGGAATTTGAATATAAGATCTATCTCTTTTTTTTTCCTACCTGCAATAAACACATCTCAAGATCATAATATATTAGATAGCATTTTGGAAGACATGGTTGGAAAATAGTAACTGACATACACACAGGCACAGATAATATCTAACCAAATATAATTCAAATTGAAACTAGTCAGGAGAAATAAGAACAGTCACTTTATACTCCTCAAAGGAACACACTCCCAAGAAAATATCACAATTGTTAACATATGCATACTCAGAACAATTACACAAATTTTATTATAAAAATACTACTAGAGATAAGATCACAGAATAGTCCCAACACAGCAATAGTGATTGAATTCAATGCTGCTTACTCACCAACAGATAGAATATTGATTAAAAGGTAAACAGAAAAAAGAGACAAAAGAAAGTTAGAAAAGAACAAACAGAGGAATATAGGAATTAAATGAAATCATAAATCAAATTAATTGAACAGAAATCCACAGAATACTCTTCCCAAACACAAAAGAATACAGAGTCTCAATTCTACAAAAAACTATCTCCAGAAATTAACCACATATTAGAAATAAAATAAGTCTCAAGAAACATAGAAAAATTGAAACAATGTTTCAGTATTCTATCTGAACACAGTGGAACAAAGCTAGATATAAAGAGAACCAGGGACCACAGGAAAAATACAAACTCCTGGAAACCAAAGAACAATCTATTAAGTAACATAGAATAATGAAGAAATAAAAAAAAAAAAAAACTAACTAAAACACCTCAGAACTGAACTAAAATGAAAACATAAAGCTGGATGTTAGTGGTGTATACCTTCAGTAACTGCATTTGGAAGGCAGAGGTAGATAGGTCTCTGTGCATTTGAATCCAGTTTAGTCTATCAAGATAACCAAGACTACACAGGAAAACCTTGTCTTGAATAAAAAAGAAAGAACACCACTGTTGCAATGGAGCCACAAATGTTATGGCTCCATTTTATGATTGGATATCAGATATACTCCATAAAATGGAACACATATAAGCTTCGTTAAATGAAACAAAAGTGTCTAGATAGGTCATAGGCTTTAGGAGAAAACCTACTAGTATTCTTCTAAATGGACAGAGTATCAAAATAATTTCTATTAACTTATTATTATAGACATAGATCAGTGCATTGCTCAAGTGTCTTTAGAGAAACATCTTGTAGTTGACAGAAATTAAGATAGAAACCATTAATTGGGCAATGTTCAGAAAATTATAAAACTGTGTACCACTCAATCCTATGTATAAGATGGATACAATACTCCTAAAGATTCAGGAATCTTCATAGATTCCCGTAAGAGTCAAAGGTTGTAGACAATTTCAAAGAAATATTGTTTTCTGGGCACAATGTACCAGTTACACATATGACCTTGCAGTGATTGTGACAGCAAAACAGAGGACTGTTGATCTCAAGCCAGACAAAAACCCAGTATGGAGTGGAGAAGGTCAACAGAAAATCTTGCCCCTAGCCAAGGAACTATTGAACAAAAAAGTCTGTTTCCTTTAATGCTGATAGGTCATGCACAGTACAAAGTAGTCTCTACTTGTAATATTAATTGGGCAAAACAAATTGGGCTCAATGATTTATAAAAACGGAATATTGAAAGTTAGGTAAGTGAAGAAGTGAAGGTGGATCTGGAAAGAGTTGTGAAGGGGTGACTATGATCAAAGCACATTGTATAAAATTCTGAAAGAATTAATAAAGTATTAAATCTTGATAAGCAAAGTATAATATTTTTTACAAACAATATACAACCTTAAGCAGCTGCTTTGATCTTAGACAAATGTATTGTTATGAGACTGTCTGGAATTTAAAGCACCTGGGAGCATACGGTTCTCCTCTGTGGAAGAGTAAAGCTCAGACATAGATCAAGTCTACACTTAACATTTTAAAGTAAAACTGCCTTTGAAATAAAAGATACCATAGTTTATTTAAGTTTTCCTCATCCTCAAACAAAGGGAATGTAGCCATTTTATTCAGGAGTCTATATATACATGTGTATGCACACATAGCAGTATATTTTTCTTTATTTCCAAAGAACCCTGAGAGTGTGAAAGTTACATTTCAAAAAGATCTGGCCAAGATTATCGACATTCATTGATGTTTGACAAAGAAATAGCTTGTTTAATTAGTTTTCATAAAGAAAAAGTAGAGATGATACAAAGAGAGACAGTAATCTGTACATACTAATCAAGTAATTACAGATGTGGATACAAAAAATATTTTTTCATATAAAAAAACTGGTAGAGATAGCAAGCACTCAACAGCACTACCCACTGGTGATCAAGTGTTAATATATTGGAGCCTAAGGTGGACATCTCTCTTTTACATCACCACATGCTTCCCAGCAAAGATAATTCTTTTTACATAGACAGAGGTTACTCTAAAGAGTCACAGCTTGTTTGCACCCATCAATTAGAGTCTGGTGGGTCAGTAGGAAGTCACCAAATTGTGGTGATTTGAATGAGGTTGTAAAAATTGGTCTGTATAATTTAAATAGTTCAAAATAAATCAAGAAATTCTTTTTATTCTAAAAGAATATAAAAAAGATCTCTATCTAAATGTATAATAATCATTGTGAAGTAAAATTATTGATTACATTCTTTTGGTATACTTATAAGAAGCAGACTATTTTTAGCAATATGTGCTACACACTAAATGGTAGAAAAATGATATTTTAATGTGTTTTTTATGTAATGTTGGAGATGGATCTAATTACTTTTCCTTTGTGACTCAATATATCCTATTTCAACATCATGTCTGTTGATTAGGAAATTCTTTGAGACAAAGAGTCAAGATGAATTATGAACAATATCACACAAACTATGTATAAATGTAAATCTTGGACATTTGAAATAATTTAAATGTTACTAGCTTGCAATGCAATTAGTAATTACTAAATAGAAATAAGAGGCTAGGATTAGGTAATTAGTTTGTTATGTTTTACAGAAAGGTAAATTTATTGTTATATATTAGTTTTCTGCTGTTACCATAGCAATCATACAACAGAATAACAAAGGGCTCATATCACTCAGTAATAATAACATTATTTCCATTGCAAAATTTATTAAGACGCCAATGAACAAGTTGCAAGAGGATAAATTAAAGTTTGCAACTCCTATTAATGTGGCAGCCAATAAATAAAATTCTCTGAAAGCTCATCTTTGCCAAACAAATTAATTTTCCGACTGCTATCCCATAAGTGCATTTTAATGAATCCCTGAATACTACTCTTCCAGTTAAGATCATCTCAAGAACATTCTTTTATCATTGGATTAATTCCAAAGTGTCTTTGCTAGTGAACAACTTCATTCCAATGGTTTGAGGTTAAAAAAAAATGGATTAAAATTTCAGCTAGGTATATGTTTCATCTTGTGTTTACCAAATTTAATAATGATTATCTCTTGAAAAACAAACAAATCACAACCATTTTAGGATGGATATAACTTTAAATGTTCATCTGTGAAGGAAATTATAAGAATAATGGCCCCAGTAGTGCTTTAAACTGTCCAGCAAATTCTTAAATTAGAAAGATAGACACTGTTACTTCCTATATCCTTTGCTTCTTAAGCAATATGTGAGCATGTAAGACAGAAAATAGTAACCCATTAGATAATATTTTTTAAATACTTTTTAGCTACATTTGTATACCCATGTTTATAGCTGTATCATTCACAATAGCAAACAAGTAGAACAAACCTAGATATCAATCAACTGATGAGAAAATAATTAAATGATGTTAGAAATATTTTAGGAAAATAAATAGAACTGGAAAATATTATATTAAGTTAGGTATCTGATTCTCAGAAACATAAAAGTCACAAGTTCTCTTGTAAGCATATTTTGAATGTTTATATGAATGTACACACATTGGTGCAACAGTGTATACTGGCTTGAAACATTATAAGAAAACACACAAAGAGAACAAGGCTTGATCTGAATGGAAAACAAGGGCCAAAGGACATACTTGATATGAAAGTGGAAATTAAACTCACAGGCACGGAAGGGTACAAGTAGAGACAAGAGGACAGGAAAGGAGAAGAAAGAGGGAAAAACTTTCATAATGAAACCTGATACTTTATGCTATTAAAATCATGTTTTAAAAGAAACTAAAAGAGTATTGGGAAGCCACAGTTAGACTAAATTTATTTGAATTAACAAAACAAAACTGAACATATCTGTAAATATACCACAATTTTCATTTATTTCCCTCATTAATGAATTTGACCAATCTTTTCTTTTTACTAATTTCTCTATGTGTGTGTCCATGTACCTTCTTGTCTGTTTGTATACTACATGTATGTAGTGTCTATGTAGTCTGGAAGCTGTGTCTTAGTATACCATACAACTAGACTTACAGAAAAGTATAAGCTGCCAAGAATCCTGGGAACAGAACTCAACTCTTCTACTAAAGTAGCAAGTTTTACTACTCATTTGCTGTTGAGGCATTTGTCCACTCCCCTTAAACAACTTTAAAAATTTTGCTTAAATGAGAGTTTAATGTTCTTTCCAAAATCTTTGAACATTTTTTCCATTTATCTCACAGTGGCTTATCTGCATTTATTTGTCAAGGCTATTTGTGTAATCAGAAGGCTGGATTATCGTACCCCCTTATCTCACCAAGGCCTCTTCTCATATCTTCACAACTTTTCTGTTTCCCTTCTTTGGTCTTTTAATTGTATCAAGCTAAAAATTTGTCATATTTGGTAGTTACACATATGAACTGAGAATATATAGCCCACAGAAATCCATGGACAAAGATTTCCACTTTCTCCTGACAGGAAGATCTTTTAATATGAGCCAGTCACATGAAATCAAATCTCTAATGATCGCTAGTGGTGTTTGGCTAGAGCATCCCCTTGTTTCCCTGTACCACTCTTCTCTACATCCCTCCTCCCTCTCTCTCAGCAGGGTTCTTATTTCTTAATGAAGTCCTCGTTGTTCAGCTTCATTCCCATGTTTTGTTGCTGAGAATTATAGTATAAAGTATTTATTTAGGGATGCTATTATTATTGGTAATTGTTTCTGATGTATATTTCATGTGGATACTCTGAACTCTGGTTAAAGTTGATCACTTACAGATGAAATTTGAGAGTTTGAAATACTGTGGATCCATAGAACTTGAATTTCATAGGAGTAGTGAAGAGTATAATAATTTTGTAGTAGCCAAGATCTTGCTAATAACTGAGAACTGGATGATATAAACATAAATATCTGACTCCTTCAGAGATAATGGGAAAGATGAAAAACTAAGACCATAGCAGTTTATACCTATTTGTTATTCCTTCTCAATACACCATACCATAACAAGATCTGAATTTGTAAGATGTTTTGTGTTCTAAATAATGGCTTTTATTCACTGGCTACTGCCTTTAAATTATTTCTTTTCTTCTGTGCAGGGCCATGATAGGCACTCTGTTTTCTGGTAGAGCTAAGGTTTGAACCCCGCAGGCCCAAAAGGCTGTCCCAAGCAGAGGACAGACTATAAGGGAGAGCATGCATTTGCCAAAGCTCCTAGAATACAGCTTCTAACACATGCCTATATCTCTCTATAGGTCTATGACATTTGGTCATATAAATAAGGTCATGCCCCTCAAGCCCCTCCTCAGGTAGAGGTGTGGTAACACCACCAAACCTGCCACAGGTAGAGGCATGGTCACACCCCCAAACCCCATCACAGGTATAGACATGGCCATGTAGCCTTAACAACCCCATGTTAATGAGATACCTAGAGGCTTAGCCATACCCCTTCCTAGTTACTATTTTAACCTTGCCCCTCCCTGAGGTTGAGGGGGTACGATCTCGCCCATGCCACTCTCCACAATGATAATAAACACCTTAGAACTATGGACTGTCTCTATTCATCTTCATCTGCCATTGGAAACAATGGAACAGGCCTTTACCTAATGAGCCGAGTGTCTACCCTCCTGTCGAAGCCAGCTCAGAGTTTGGTCCCGGCGGGGACCCCAGCCGCACTCCTTTCCCCTGCTTCGGCCCAGGCTTGATCTAATCTATGGTCCCATTTTGTTCCTAGCTCTCCTGCAGCATCCAGCAGCAACTGCAATACTCAGAGCCTGGGAACCCCCACAGAGATGGCTTCAATGCATCCTCCAGGAACGACTGATGTTCTTCAACCCAAAGGCTGTATCTCTGCAGAGGCTTCTCACACAGCCTGACTGGTCCGGAGGCCTGTGTAAGAGTAAACGGTTACTTCCTGCATGTCCCACCCCTCTTAGGGATGGATGCACGGGGATCTCACTCCATCTCATGCCGGTTGTATCTAACAATTCTGCTGTTATCAGTATCTTTCAGTAAATTTTATATACTAGGTTCTGAGTTAGTCAATTTTTGCCATGTCTCTTAAATCTTGCAATTCTTCCTTCATTTTTACACTCCATAGATTGGGTCTCCTAGCTTGACACACTGATGTATCCAATTATTCATAAGCAAAGTAATACCAATATAAACTCAGAATGCACACCTTTCCTTTTTGGAACATATGGCATAGACAACTCATCATACTATTTGTAAGCTGACTTCCTGATATGACTACACACCACTGAATGATGGCGTTGTGGGCTTTGAGCTTTCATAGCTTTGTCATTATTGTTGCATTGTTGAAAAAGAATGTATATTATTGAGCCAATCCCTATCCTATGTATTTTCAGAATTGCTTGTTATTCCTATGACCATCATCATATCAAAATAGGCAAAGCCAAAGACCATGGTGGACATTGATAAGAAGAGTTTCCTTGATCATTTAGTTTTACTGCCATGGAACATGTGTAAAAGAAGTAAACAATCTTTATATATTCTTCCCACATATCCTTCTACCTCATTCACTTTTAGATCTCCCTAATTCCAATCTTGCTATCTTTTCCCCTGTAGTATTTTTTTTTGGGGGGGGGGCCACTGCACTGGATAATATACCATAACACTGGGCTATTTCACACAGGAAGTGACTAAATAACTCTTTTAGGATTTTTACTGATTTTTCCCATTAATTACTTTATTCACTTTAATCCTGACCACATACCTCTCCCACATCCCCATCACACTGCCTCTTCTTCTCTCCCTTGTTGTCTTCACCTCTTAGAAGGGGGAGGTCCCTCTTGAGTAAACAATCCATTCTGGCACCTGAAGTTATTTCAGGTCTATGTACATCTTCTCCCACTGAGGCCTCATAAAACAGTCCAGTTAGGGAAGCAGGATCCACAGGCAGCAACAGAGTCAGGGTAAGCGCCTGTTCAGTTGTTGGGAGACCCACATGCAGACCATGCTGTAAATCTGCTACATATATTGGGTAGGGGAGCTAGCTCTAGTCCTTTTATACTCTTTGGTAGGTGGTTCTGTCTCAGGGAGCTCCAATGGGTTCAAGTTAGTTTAATCTATTGGTCATATAGAGTCCCTATTCTTTCCTGGTTCCCCAATCCTTCCCCCAATTCTTTCACAAGACTTCTTGAGCTCAGTCTAATGTTTGTTTGTGGGTCTCTACACCTGTTTTGGTCAGCTTCTGGGTGGAACCTTTCAGATGACAGTTATACTACACTCATGTCTGTGCTGGCTCTGTCTCAGGTGGACTTGACTGAGAAGGTGGGATTTTCCTCTTGGGGAGTATTCATTTCATCCCTGTCATTCAAGATTTTTCTTGCATAAGCCTCTGTATTAGCCACTCTAATTTACACCATGGTTTCTCATGATGAGCTTTTTTTATTAGAAAAATATGCTTACATACAAGTATGTTTCCATCATTTATTTTGTGGTATAAGGGCTGCTCCACATAGTGGATAAACAAGAAGAAAAGAGGGTTATTTTGAAGAATAGGAGAAAGTATCTGAGTTACCTATTTATGTCTTTGCTTGAAGTTGTGCTGTTTCTGTTTTATTTTGATGATACTACTTTTAGTTTATTATGTATTGTGTTTATCTTTGTATGGCCTTAGGAATGTGTGCACATACAAGAATCTATTTAGTGAACTAAAATTTTGGTTGCATAGTCAACTGGTGCCCAGTAATAAGGTTTCTGAATTTATGAGCAAAAAAAAAAAAAAATATGAAAACTTGTCTTTATTCTAAAAGGAATACAAAGAACTTCCAGATCTGATCAAGGACAGAGTCCAAATAAGAAAAAGTTGCCTGTAGTTCTTTGTTCAGAAATAGTCATCTGTAGGGAAGAGCTGCATGCATTACTACAACTGGTTTTCTTGTACTATGTCATTAACACTGAAATCATACGGTAAGTAACATGGACAGAGCAGTCTCTCTCTCTCTCTCTCTCTCTCTCTCTCTCTCTGTGTGTGTGTGTGTGTGGTGTATGTTAGCTAAGGTTTCTCCAGTTCTGGCAAAACCCATAACTGAAAGCAACATGGAAAGGAAAGTATTTATTTAATCTTATAGCTTTTAAGACCATGGCTGAGTGAAGCCAAGGCAAGAGCTCAAGGCAGGAACTATTTCAGAGGCCATGGAAGAGTGCAGGTTGTTGGCTTGCTCAGCCTGCTTTCTTATAGCACTTAGGAAAAACAGGCCACAGTTGTCAAATTTTACCTAAAAGTTAATAAAATATACTACATTTTGCATATTCTTTGACTGATGTATTGATTTCTTCCACCATATATATTATATCTAATATTCTTTCATCAATCTCTAATATATTGTTGATGATGCTTGTATCATAGTTCCTCTTCTACTTCCTAGGTTTGTGATCTCCAGGATTGCCTTGGTTTATGTTCTATTTATTGTTTTTATTTCCATTTTCAGTTCCTGGACACTTTTATTCATATCCTTCATCTGTTTGATTGTGGGGTTTTTTTGTATTTTATATTTATTTATTTCTTCTTTAAAGGTTTCTACCTGTTTGAATGTATTTTTCTGTATTTCTTTAAGTGATTTATTAATTTCCTCCTTAAAGGCATTTACCATTGTCATAATATTAGATTTAAGGATACTTTCTTGTGATTCATGTATAATAGAATATTTAGGCTTGCTGCCATAAGATTGCTGGGTTCTGGTGGTGTCATATTTTTCTGGCTTTTGCTTACTGTTCTCTTATACTATTCATTAGCCATCTCGTTTTGCATGTTGTTGTCTAATGGCTAATATACAAAATATATGAATAACTCAAGAAGCTTGACATCAACAATTCAAATAACCCAAATTAAATGGACACTTGATCTTTGACAAAGAAGCTAAATCTATACAGTGAAAAAAGAAAGCATCTTCATCAAATGGTTTGCCACATGTAGAAGTATGCAAATTGATCCATATTTATCACCTTGTAAAAAGCTAAAGTCCAAGTGGATGAATAACCTCCACATAAAACCAGAGACACTGAATCTAATAGAAGAGAAACTGAGAACTAGTCCTTAATGCACTGGCACAGGGGAAATTTTCCTCAACAGATCACCAAAGGCTCAGACTCAAAGATCAACAATTGACAAATGGGACCTCATGAAACTGAAAAGCTTCTGTAAGGCAAAGTACACTGTCAGTAAGACAAAATGGCAACCTATATATTGGGAAAAGATCTTCACTAACCCTACATTTGATAAAGGGCTAATATCAAAATTGTACAAAGAACTAAAAAAAAAACCCACAGGTATCCAAAATATACAAAGAACTCCAAAAAATTAGACTCCAAAAACCAAACAATCCAATATAAAAATTGGGTACAGAGCAAAATAGAGAATTCTCAACTGAGGGATCTTGACTGGCTGAGAAGTACTTAGAAATATTCACCATCTTTAGTCTTCAGGGAAATGCAAATCAAACCAATCCTGTGCTTCCCCCTTACACCAATCAGAAGGGCTAAGATAAAAAACTCATGCAACAGCAGATGCTGGCAAGGATGTTGAGAAAGAGGAACACTCCTCCATTGTTGGTAGGATTACATGCTGGTACAACCACTCTGGAAATCAGTCTGGTGGTTCCTCAGAAAATTGGACATAGTACTACCTGAGGACCCAGCTACACAACTCCTGGGCATATACCCAGAAGATACTCCAACATGTAATAAGGACACATCCTCAACTATGTTCATAGCAGCCATATTTATAATAGCCAGAACCTGGAAACAACCCAGATGTCCCTCAACCACAGAATGGATACAGAAAATGTGCCTCAAATATACAGTGGAATACTACTTATCTACTGAAAATGAGGACATGATAAACTTTGCAGGCAAATGGATGGAACTAAAAAATATCATGCTGAGTGAGGTAACCCATACAAAAAGGACATACATCGTTTGCACTCACTGATAAATGAATATTAGCCAAAAAGTTCAGAATACCCAAGATATAACTCAGAGATCATATGAAGCTTAACAAGAAGGAAGGCACAAATAGGAATGCTTAAATTTTACTTAGAAGGTGGAACAAATTAATCATGGGATGTAGAGTGAGCAACCTTGTTGGGAGAGGGGAGAGGGAGGGATAAAAGGGAACAGGGTCAGGTATGGGGAAGGACAAGAGATAAGCCCAAAGGACCAGGAGAATGAATAGAAATATGCATCAGTGTGGGGTGGGGGATGGGGGAACATCTAGAAAGTTCCAGATACCAGGAATGTGAAAGGCTCCCAGGACCCAATGGGGATGTCCTTAGCTGAAATAACCAACAGTGGGGAGATGGAACCTGAAGGGACCATCTCCAGTAGATAGATATGGCCCCCACTTGAGAGTTGGGACCACCCACCCATCTCAAATTTTTTTGACTCAGAATTGTTCCTGTCTAAAGTAAACACAGGGACAATAATGTAGCAGAGAGTAAAGGAAAGGTCATCCAGAGTGAGGTGCAGTGATCTATGTCAGGCAGTCTAACGCCCGGTTGAGCATAGGCTAGAAGCCCTGGGAGACCCAGTGGAAAATTCCACGAGCAGTGGAACCTACACAAGGGACCAGAATTCATGCTTCTGGCCAACACTCTCAGGAGATTCCCATAGCTACCATGACCCCTGTATAGAGAGAGGCCTGGCATGTGAAACTTGTGTCATGTAGAAAGCAACCCTGAGTCTCTTTTCTATCATGGGTAGCTCACAATCACACAAAAAAAATCTCCCCAGGCCAGGAAAATTCGGGCCCCTAAAATTCCACGGAATAAAAGTAGCCAAAAAACAAGCCTCCTGGTTTTGGGAAGAAGTCCTTAAGGTAGCGCCATGCTTGGCCAATGATAACATGTATAGCCCTGACTCATGGGCCCGAGTAGCCTCTCTAATTAAAAGCAGGGCTACCCAAGAAGAAAAAACACCCTCCCGTGATTTTCTGCCAATCTTAGCTGCTATCCAACAATGCATAGGCCCATCGCCTAAATCAGGACAGGCCGATGGCAATGCGGCTCCTGAGTCTCTTCAATCAGATGAATCCCAAAACCAAGGAAATAAGACCAACCCTATCTCAGATCTAGCAGCCCTTACCCAATTAATAAGGGAGATAAAATGCATTTACATACCCCTTCCCCCTTATACCCTGGAGGAAACACTAAACAAACCTTCTGCTCCTCCAGCCCCTCCAGCCACTCCTACTCAGACTCAAGGCCAAGGCTCCATTAACAAAACAGTGGAGCTTCTGCCCACCTCTCCCCCTACAGCACCTCCCCCCATCCAACCTGAGAGGGATTTCTCTCCTCCCCTTCTCCAAGGCAGAGACCTGTAAAACTAGCAGCCTCTTATTCCCCACCTTCCACCATCCAACAACTTTGTAACATCCGAGACTCTCTTACAAAAGTTAGCCACGCCCCCCCATCCTACTCAACAGTCTGATACAGAGCTAGAAATCCATAATGCTCAAGCATTCCAGGTTAATATCAACCCCAGTGGAACTAAACCACTCAATTGGTACCCACTCCAAGCCTCAGACTTAAAAGAACTCAGACAGGCAGTAAACGAAGAGGGCATCCACATACCCTGGACCAAATCACTCCTACAGAGCCATGTCGCCAACTTAAACACCCCCCAAGACTGGAGGGATATTTGCCGGTCTTCTCTTCCTGGCCCAATGTTTTTAGAGTGGGAAGCCTTATTTAGAGATGAATGCCATCAACAAGTGAGACAGAACCAGGAGAGAGGTGATACCCCATGGGGTTTTAATGAACTTTGGCCAGGAAGAGTTCTCTACTGGGGCTAAGCTAGCCAATCAGTCTCCAGGTTATTACGAACAAGTTAAATTATGTGCAACGATGGCTTGGGAGAGACTGACCCCGCCCTCAGAGTCACAAGATCCTGCCTCCTCCCTGCTCTCTCTCCATCAAAGTTCGGGAGAATCTTTATCTGATTTTATTCTTAGAACCAAAATGAATTTAGGAAGAAAAATTCATAATATGACAGCCCAAGATCTCCTTCTTAGAACAATTGTCTGGGAAGGTATTACTTCTGAATCCAGACTGGCTTGCCAAGGTCTCCAAGAAGAACATCACGATAGGTGGATTGTGGCTACTTGAGATATAGGGACAGATTCATACCAGACAGCATCTACGGCTCAGGCATTTATAGCAGCAGTAAAAACAGAAGGAATCTGCTTCAATTGTGGAGAGGCAGGGCATTGGAGGAATGAGTGCCCACAAAACTCCCACCCCATAACAGGCTCTAGCCCACCTAAGTATATCTGCCCCCACTGCAGAAAAGGTTTCCACTGGAAAAGGCATTGTACTGCCATGCATGATAAAGATGGTAGGCCACTAACACCTTTAAACTTCAAATGGGGCAACCCTCAGCCCCAACAGTAAGCGGGACAGCCTTGTGGGTGTCCAGCATTTCAAAAGACTTCCATTCAAAACTAACTATTAAGATAGATAATAAATCATTCAAATGTCTTATTGATACAGGAGCAAGCAGAACACTTTTAAGACAGCAAGAGATCCCAAGTGACTGGCAACTAATCCCTGGGCCTCAGCTTCTAGGCATAGGAAACACCTCCCACGCATTTATCACCAAACAGGCCCACAGGTGGGAAGATCCAGATGGGGCTACTGGCCTCATATGCCCCCTAGTGGCTCAGGTGACCACCAAACTTCTAGGGAGAGATATCTTACAGGCCCTGGAGGTGGTGCTTACAAACCAACCAGAAAGAGAGCACATTACAATGGGGGATATTACCCATAAAGAAAATAATATCCAAGGAGATCATAAATATCCTCCTCCAAATCACCCCCACTTCTAGGGGCCACTGTTAAATTTAATACTCCCTGCCTTGATTGGCTCTCCAATGAAGCTGTCTGGGTTCCACAGTGGCCTCTTTCAAGGGAAAAACTTAGAGCCCTCACCTAACTGGTAGAAGAACAGCTATTGCTACAGCACATCCACCCCTCCTGCGGTCCATAGAACACCCCTGTATTTGCTATAAAAAAGAGCTCAGAGGGATGGAGATTATTACAAGATTTGAGGGCAATCAACAAGACCATGCAAGTCTGGGGCTCCCCACAAAGAGGGCTACCCCACATCTCAGCCATCCCTGCCAATGTACCTTATGGAAATAGACATAAAAGATTGGGTTTTTTTTCCATCCCTCTCCATCCCAGAGACTGTGAACATTTTGCATTCTCAATACCCCCCATTAACAATTCTGGCCCAGCTTCACGAAACGAATGGACTGTCCTCCCACAGGGAATGGCTAACAGTCCAACCATTTGTCAGGAGGCTGTAGCCACTGCATTAAAACACCATTTAAAAGGGGGAATCCATATTTATCATTACATGGATGACATCCAGGTTTTGGGGGGGGGGCTTCTACCTCCCCTTCCCAATTTAAAGACCAGCTAATACCTTCCCTATCTGCCCTAGGATTCAAAATAGCCCCTCATATTATCCAACTAATTCCACCCATTACATTTTTAGGAACAGAGATCTCCCTTACCTCAATACGCCCCCTCAAACCCACCCTTTCCTTCCCTAAAAAATTAACTTTTGCCTCTCTCCAGAGCTTTTTGGGCAACATCAATTGGCTTCAGCCCTGGCTCCCCCTTCCCACAAGCACCCTTCAACCCCTCTTCAACCTCCTAAAAGGAGACAAAAGTCCCTCCTCCCCAAGAACACTGCCCCAGAAGCAGTTCAAGCTCTAAATTCTGTCAATAAAGCCCTAAAAGATATGGGTCTTGCTAGGAATGACCCAACAATACCTATACAGCTCCTTTTCTTTAACTCCTCCCCTACACTTGTGGGAGCCCTATACCAATATCAAGGGGTACTAGAATGTCTCCACACCACAATGGGTAGTGCACCCCGAATCTTAAATGAGGTGGATGCACTCGCTTATATGATTAAAAATGGCAGAGATAGAGCTCTACAAACCCTAGGGAAAGAACCTGGCATTCTTGTCACCCCCTTCTCCCTCTCTGACATCCAATGGCTAATTAAAAATCACTCCCACTTTGCTATTAGCTTAATAAGGTTTACAGGACAGATTGACAACCACTATCCTAATGAAAAATGGACCTCAGCCCTCCCTCTGTTGCAGTGGCTGCCCCCCAAACTATTCTCAAAAGAGCCCATAACAGGAGCCTCCTCAATATTTACTGATGGAGGAAAGAGGGGAGCTGTGACAGTAATATACTATTTGCCTGAGGATGAACCCCTATCTTCCGATTCGAAGAGCTGCCCCATCACTCCCCCCAACATAAAGAATTATATGCCATCTATCTAGCCCTAAAAGAAGTCAAGGCCCCCCTTAACCTATTCTCAGACAGTGTATATGCTGTCAATTTGCTTCTCTGGTTGTCAAGGTCCTTCGTGAAACTAGATGCCAACCCACTTTCACCTCTACTTATACAGGTCTCCACCCTCCTATAGGAAAGGGCCTCCCCCATCTATATCCAACATGTCCGATCTCACAGTCCCTTACCAGGCCATATATCTGAGGGAAATGCACTCGCTGACCAAACTGCTTCAACAGGGATATTCATGGCCTCCAGTGAACAAGCAGGCCAATTTCACTCACGCACACACACAAATGTAAGGGGGCTTCATGCCTGCTTCCCCCACATCCCTCTCACTCAACTCCAAAGGATAGTAAAGACATGCTCCTCTTGTGCATCCCTCATTACCACCCCAGCTTTGCAAATTAGGGGCACCAATCCCTGAGGCCTTAAGTCCAATGCCAGGCCACCCACCCATCTCAAAGTTTTAATCCAGCAATGTTTCTGTGCAAAAGAAGAACAGGGACAAAAATTGGAACAGAGACTGAAGGAAGGGCCAACGGGGAACTTCTCCACCTGGGGATCCATCATGTCTGCACACACCAAACCCAACCCTTTTGCTGTGGTCAAGATCTGCTTGCTGACAGGAACCTGGTATGGCACTGCCTTGGGAGGTCTGGCCTGCAACTGATCAATGCAGATGTGGATGCTTGGAGCCAACCATTAGACTGAGTTCAGGGAACCTGGTGAGGTAGATGGCAGAAGGACTGGAGGAACAGAGGGGGATTGCAACTCCATTGGAAGAACAACATAGGCTGGCCTGACCACCCAGTTCTCCCAGAGAATAGACCACCAACCAAGGAGTGTACCTGGAGGGATCCATGGCTCCAGATGCATATGTAGCCGAGGGTGGCCTTGCCTGACACCAATGGGAGAGAAGGCCCTTGCTTCCAGAGAGCTTTGATGCCCCAGCATAGAGGCAGACTGGAGCAGTGGGGCTGGAGAGTATGGGTGGGTGGGGAAGCACCCTTATCCAGGCAAAGAGGGAGGGCAGATTGTGGTAGGGGTTTGGTGAGGGGGTAACTGAGAAGTGGGATATCATTTGAAATGTAAACAAATGGAATGATTAATAAAAAAAAGAAAGTAAGTGAAAATGGAGTTTAATATGTAAATGACAAAAGAGGCAGAGGAAACAAAATAAGAATTTTATATCATTCAATAATAAAATAACGTAGCTCTTTTTCCTAAATAGTTAATCATTTTATCAAGTTTAAACCTACATTTTTTGAATCCCTAGGAAGAAAATAGCTCCACCAAGTAGTATTGTAATTAGAGGTAATATTCTAAATTCCCTGGAGAAATTGTAAAAATATATCACAGATGACTTGGCACATAAAGCTGTATGGGCCTTGTTCTGCATGTCAAAATTTTCTCTGATACCTTGTGAACAGCAATTTTTGTTTTGAACAAATGGAAGGTAAGACTGAGAGAATTGTTCCGTCATCCAAGATATTAGGGAATCCTGCTATGATAGATGGATCCATACTTCACTTAAAAGTTATGCAATATATATTATGCTATGTTAAACTTCAAATATTGGCATATTCTTCATGCTGATCTGCCACTCATCCCATTATATTCTCTGTAAAAGTAGAATACTTTTTCATATATTTCTTTGTTATAAGACTTAAAAATAATTATGAAGGTGCTAAATGAATGTTGTGTTTTACTTACAGCTACATGAACTTACTCATTTTTTTTCAGTCCTGCTGGTGACATGTGGATTTATCCAATGTATAAAATGATCTTCTTTGAATAAGAGCACATAAGGAAAAAGTATGAAGAAAAGTTTGAAATGGGTATATAAAATTTCAGGGTCTTTACAATCATAGTCAGCATTGGTTCAAACTCTTAGACGTTCATCCAGAGTAGTTTATTTTATGCATATTTAGCAATACAACTTGGTAAAACAATTCCTGATGATAATTAAGTCAAACCCATGTGAACAAAAAAGCTTAAGATCTGACTTCATCAAAACTCCTTGTAAAGTACATGGATATCTTCCATAAATATAAATTTTATTGCAGAACTGAGAAAACAAGCTCAATACAAAAGTGTGAGGGCTAATCTAACATGGTCTCTGGCCACAAAGATAGGAAAATGGACACCAGTCCATTATTCATGTCTGCCCCCAGCCTTCTGGGTAGAAAATAGGATATACATCTCTACCCTTAAAGAGACAACCCATTATGTTTAACATTTCTTGTACCCCTAATTTTTATCTATGAACACAAGAATCTCTGTGCTTCCTGAAGCAATATTAAAAGAAATTTTGGGGGGCATGTGACACAAAATTTGATGATAAAGTAAGCATAAAAGCTCCTTTCTGTTTGAAATCAAGTTTCTTAAATGGTAATTTTTAAGTAAAAAAGACTGATGCCACATATTTTGTCTCTCTGCTCACCATACTGAAAGACTTACAATTTTCACAATAAATAGGAATACAGTGTGCTTGTGTGTTTGGTTCTATGTGTCTGTGCATTTATAAATGTATATATTTATGTGTAAGTGTATGAAATGTAACTGGAAGGAGATTCTAATTACAGAAGTTCAGAACAATGAAAAAGAAATGGAACATCACAGAAAAGGTTGGAGATTCATTAAGTGAACATCTTTTGTATCATACATCTATGAGTACACATTCATGACATTCAAGTTGAAAATAGAAATTAAAGGACTTAATTATGTTTTTGTAAAAAGTTCTGCACTACTTCAAAGTCAGTGTCAATAAAAGTCTAATCTGCAGAAAACAAGCAATTTGAAATGTTAACATTTTTAGGATAGACGTAATGGTGGAACATTGTAAAAACATGAGAAATATGATTTAGTTAGATTATAAAAATCAGATTAATTTTATCTATTATCTCAGGTATTTCAGATATGAATATTTTTCCCAGAAGTACTCATGGGCCCTTATAGAAGACATGAGCAATCCTTTCTGTGAGGTATGACTTGAAATTTCTCTCTGTAGGCACATATTTGGCAAATAATTTTGAAGTTAAGACAATGAGATATTTTCATATTTTTCTCTGTAAAGTAGTTCATTGTTTCTACATTAATTTCGGAGGTACTTTTTAACACATTTTTGGATGATTTTATATAATGTACCATATTGAGAGTAGATGCTTATATTTAGTTATCTCAACCAAATTTTACTCTGGATTCTTACTTCATTTGTCCTCTTGCCCTAATTTTTCTTTTCATCTTCTTTTTCATCTATTTATTTGGTATGTTATTGCTCAACATTATACTTTTCCTTTACTCTTTGCAACTTATCTCAAATTTCTCATTCCTCAGAATAATTTTATAATGGCTACTTGTCTCATAATTATGCAAAGGGTAGAGGACAGGTAGCAAAGATGACTCCATGGTTAAATATGAAAACTGTTCTTCAAGAAAACCTAAATTCAGTTTCCAGCCCAATGACGGGCAACTCACAATTGCCTGCAATTCCAGCTCCAGGGAACCTACCACTGTCTACTGAGCTTTATAGATATTCCCCAAAATATTACCTATACAACACACAAATATGCATAATTAAAAATAAAAACCAATATTTTGTAAAAAAAAAAAAAAAAAAGGTGGAGGAACAGTTAAGCTACAGATGTACCTCACATTATAAAAATTTATGATACTAATAAATAATTGAATAAGTTACTAAAAATGTGTAAGGCAAATAGTGTATCACATTTTAAATGGATCACTCTAAAATCTATACCAATATTTTATTCTTTTAAAACTAAACACTCTTCCTTGGCCTTTCTTCCTTCTCCTCTTTCTCTTGTTTTTACCATTGACTCTTCTCCTTCAGTACAGGAAACCTAAATTAGGGTATTATCTATGTTCAGGATCTATCTCTATGTTCTAACCATGATCTATATCTATGCTTTATCATTACACTGCTCTCTAGACTTCAATTCATTTTTAAATTTTTCAGTGTTGCATAACAGGTTTTCACTAAGTTTTTTTCCACACTGGAGTAATCAGGGGAGCCTGAATAGAGTTCAGAGATATTTTCTTCAAGTAAAATGAAATAATGTTGACTTTAACTTTCTGTGATAGGAGAAAGAAAAATAAATGACACATGTGGGGCTGGTTTAAGAGAAAATAAGTGATACTGTAAATGAAAAGTCTTATTTTATACATGTCCATTTTGAAAAATATAGAACATAGGGAAATGTATAGATTCAACTTTGTTGCTCACGACACTACATGTTTTGTATATTTGTTCTGATAACTAACAAATAAGCTCTGTATCTGTAATACCATTTCTTTAAGCTCAAAAAGATCAAGTTACCACTAAATGAGAGTTAGGGAAAGTGGAGAGACTTGATCAGGACTAGTACTAAACTGCTGTTTTCCAGGCAGGTTCTACAATTTCCTAAATGAATTGATGATATCACTCATGTGGGTAGAATGGGAGCAGATATGTTTGTTTTTAATAGGAGTTACATAAAGCAATGACAAGCAAGCTGGAATAGAAAACCCTCTGTTGTTAGTTAGTAATGGACAATACAACATTACAATGTTAAGTATAATGTATCTCCTCAAATAAATCATAATTGGAAATGTGGTTTTAAGCTGTTGTAATTTTATTTGGAGGTTTGAAAATATAATGAATGGTGATACATATGTGGCAACATATCAGCTCCTACAACCTTCCCAGGTATATGTACGAAATTGAGAATAAGTCAAATGTATGCCCTAGCTAGATAAAAGATGAACAGAAGACAATTAAATGAAGGTTAAAGAAGTGAATGACTCATGCATTTTCTTGTCTTAGAGTCCAGAGTTGGTTTAGTGTTCTCAGCCTTTCAATTTATAGTATACTTAACAGCACGACTTAAATTGACTTGAAAGACTTGGTATGCTGGGTACTCTGAGATCTTTCAGGGATGTGACTCATTCTGCTTAAACATTGTTTAATCTGACTGAGCAAACAACAGGAAGTTTTCAAGTGTTCATTTGGTGTATGTTGATTTTCTTATAGTTTTGGAGTGATTTTTATTTTTGTAGGATTATTACTTATTGCTTAGGTAATGCTGCAATGAGTATTTAAAAATTACTTTCTTAGTGTAGTATCAGAAATGATTGGGTTACAATTGAAATATTGCTCATATAATTGTTGGTCCACCTTTATGTACTCATTTTGAAATCCACACTTAAAATGAAGTTAATAGGGCCCAAAAACTCATTCAGAGACTTTTTTGTGATTATTATACTGATTTTGAACTGAAATGCTATTGTATTAGATTTTCAATTTCATTCATATCAGGATAAAATATTCTCCCATGTGTTTACTGCGTTTTTAGAAACAAAGCATGTATTATTTGAAAAATTTTCTCAATAAAATTTTGAATTAATTACATAGCAAATATTTCTGAATTACCAATGATAGATAGAATTGGCCATTTCTTGAGCCTCTCAATATTGTAGTTAGAAAAGTGAATGTTTCAACGATGAGGTACTTGTCTATGTCTGATGTTGGTGGTTGTGACATAAAGTTGCAAACACCTTAGGTAAACCTCAACCATCTAGGAATATCTGAGCATCCCAAAGACTTGAGGGGAGGACCAGATTTCCTTTCTAATTTATTAATGAAGACAAATGTATGACCTTTTTGGCCAGTCACAAAGGCTTTACTCACAATATTTTGCCCTTGTCATCTGTTAACACTTGTGATATTGTAAGAGATTAAGTTTATGTATAAGTAGACCTACTTAGACGAACCAGTTCCAAATTTCTTTTTTAATTTTAATTGAAAATAGATTAGATTTATTTTAAATATGTAGATACTATTCTATTATTTATAGAACATTCTAAGTATCTATTGACTACCCTTTCTTTACCCTTTTACTCTTTCAAGTCTGATAATCACAATTCCCATGAGTTTAATTTACTTTAATTCCATATATAAATAAGATTATCAAACACGTGGTTGGGTGAGGTGCCTCACTTGACTTAATATGACCTCTATTTACATATATTTTGTAAAGAATGATAATTATCATAGCATTTCATATATTCTGTAAGAAACAAATTTTATTTCCAATGAAAATGAAAAAACAATACTTGAGGAGATAGATAAACATATCATATACCAAAAGACACACACACACACACACACACACACACACACACACACACACATATATATATATATATATATATATATATATATATCACATATATACACATATACATATATATGTATATATTTGTATTTGTTTTGTATGTGATTATATCTCTGAATGTATATCATTAAATAAAATCTAAATAGATTAAAATAAATAAAAAGCAATTAAAAAGGAGATATGCAAAAGACAAGTCATAATAGGTAAATGCAATTATATTTGAGTCCTCAATTTTATTCGAATGATCAATTTGTCGGTTTTTAATGTTAAAACATGCCTTTTTATTACTATAGCTCTTTAATGTAACTTAAAATTTAGGGATAGTGATAGCTTCAGCCCCCCTTTTTTGGTTCAAATTTATTTGTGCTATCTGTTCACTTCCATTTTTCTATGTAGAACTATGTAGAAATTTTGACGGGCTCTGTGTTAACTTTTTAAATAAATTTTAATAGGATGTGACTTTGTCACAATATCAATCCTACCAATCCATGAGCATAGATCTTTCCATTTTCTGTGTCTTTAATTTCTTTCTTCCAGGTTGTCAAGTTTTTATTATGCAAGTCTTTCAATTTCTTAGTCAAGTTTAACCCAAGATATTGTTTTGAGGCTGTTGTAAATGAAATTCTTTCCCTATTTCTTTTCCAGTGTGCTTGTCATTTACACGTAGAAAGGTTACTGATTTTTTCATGTTAATGTTGTACCCTACTACTTTGCTGAATGCATTTATCAGCTGTTGAAGGATTTGGTGAAGTATTTAGGGAATTTTATAGAATCATATCATCTACAACTAAGGATTCCCTTACTTCTGCTTTTGTTGTTACTTTATCTCCTTCATATGTTTTAGTTCTCTAGCTAAGATGTCAAGCACTATTCTGAAGAGGAATTGAAAAAGTGAAGATCCTCATCTTGTTCCTGATTTTAGTGAAGATGTGCAAATTTTTCCATGATTAATGTGTTATTGGTTGTGGACTTGCTGAGCATTGGCTTGAATATGTTGATATGCATGCTTGCAGGCCCGACTGGTTGTGACTGGACACATTGGTGTGTTCTTCCTGGGGAAGTTCAACACCCCTGTTTGCAGCTTTTATCTGTTTCCTAGAGTGCATTGTGAAGGGGTGAGACTTTGTGAGCTTTTCCTGTCCACCTTGGCATGTCCATTGGGTAGATCTTATTCAGTTTTGGGCAGTCATACTGGTGAGAATTGATGGCTATAGCTTCTAATACTGCTAGGGCACACAATTTCACTAGAAACTCCCTATTTCTTGGCTCTTACTATTTTTCTGACATGCTTCTGCAATGTTCTCTGAGTCTTAAGTGCACACGTATTTTGTAGTTGTATTTATTGGGACTGAGATCCACAATTCTGCATTTTGATTGGTTGTGTTTTTGTATAATGGCCTACATCTGTTGTAAAAAGAAGATTTTGCAATGAAGGGTAAATACTAAATTTGTCTGGGGAGCTAAGAACAAATGTTTATGAATTGTTGTTAGAAATTATATTGGTTTAGTAAATTAGTGACTGTATATTATTATCCAAAAACCATTAATTTCCTAGCACTGAATAGCTATGTTTGTGTCTAGTACCAGGCATTGTTTTCCAGTTTTTGGACAGGTCTTAAGTCCAGTAGAGACCTGAGGTTTCTGCCAAGGTATGTGTTCCACTTCCACTTCTGTTGAGTTACTATTTCATTGATGTGGTTTAAGGCATTAGAGAGGAGCATTAGAGACTGTTGATTATTTCCCTCCTTTAGAAGACGGCAGAGTCCCTTATGTAATCATCAAAGCTAGTCCATAGTGACCTGAAGGTCAGTTCCAGCTCAGGGGTTTATGGGTTCTGTTTCTGAAGTGCACAGTATATAGATTTTCAATTTATATATGTAATTTTATAATTTTGCTTACTTATGTAATGCTTCAATGTACTTTTCTGGTTTTATTAATTTGGATATTCTGTCTGTTTATTTTGATTAATCTGGCTATAGGTTTGTCAATATTGTTAAAGAATCAATATGTTTCACTGGCTATTTGTATTGTTTCCTAAATTATATTTCATTAATTTTAACCCTGACTTTTATTGTTTATTCCAACCAATTCTTTTTTTGGTGGTTGTATATTGTTTTAGCAAGGCCTTAAGGTATATTATTACTTATTAATATAAAATCTCTCCAAGTTTTAAACTTTTTATTGGTGAATTTGACATCATACACCCCAATTCCACTCCCCTCCCCATCCCTTCTCTCCATTGTGGCAACCTCCCCTTAAACAGAGAAAATATTCATTGTTAAAGCTGTAGTGTGTAACAGAATGTACCATAGTATACATTTTTATCTACATTTCTTTGCTTATTAATGTTTACTGCAATGAGATGTTGGTCTGAACAAAGCCTTTGACTTCTTCTACACTATCAATACTTGCACTTCACTGGTATTTTTCTCAACTATCCTGTTATTACTTATGTCATGGAGACCCTATAGCTTTGGATCTGCAGAACCCACTCTAGTGGTTCATCAGTGGGGCAGATGTTGGGGTGGGCCAATTCAACACCCTGAGTCTTGACTTGAGAGGAATCTTAGCTGGTCAGCCTGCCTGCTCTCACACTCATGCCCATGTGACTGGCTTACAAGCAACCCCTGAGACCAGGGCCATATCTACCCTTATGCACAGGTATGGTACCAGACCCCTTTCCCAAGTGTTGCAACTGGTGAGGGATATGACCAGTTCTTTCATTCTCATGACTCTGGGGCCAGCTTGCTCACCTGCCATAGACAGTGAGGGATGAGGGAGAAAAAGGAGGTATCTCTTGCTCTTCTTCACTACAGTCCAAAAGACAAGAGGCAGGGGTGACTGTACTGTACTCATGTCCTCGTGGCCTGCTGACCCACAATTTCCACATTTAGGGGCAGCTCTATTATGCTGCCTAGGGGAAGTATATGAACATCTCTTCTGCTAATATTTTTTGCCTGTTGTAGGTGACAAGGAGCTAGAGGGGGCATCTCTTCTTCATCTACATCACTACACAGCAGACAAGTGACAGGACAAACTCTCCCATGCCCATATATGGTTCATGCACAATTCCTAAAATGTGCAGATATTGCTCTCCCAAATACAGCAGTTGGCTAGGGATGAGGTCATCTCTCCTGCTCTTATGCTTCAGGGCTAACTTATCACATAATGCCTAAGATGACTGGGTGAGGTGTGGGGGAAATTCTGTACATCTCTCAGACATCAACATGTCCCCAAATGGCAGCCCAGACAAGGGACATCCACTTTAACTATGGGACTGCTGCCATAGACCCAGATTTATTCCCTGGAGGCAGAAACAGCAGGGACCAAGTCTCCAGCATTGCCTCAGGTGACACTACAGGATACTCATATCAGACTAGTCCTCATTACCCTCAAGTCCCCAGCTCAGTCTCTCTTCATTGTGCCCACATCTTTCTGTTTCTCATTGTCTTTTAATTCTTCACCACTTACTTGTTCTTCTAGTGTTGCACAGGGTCTCTGAATGTCTAGGGTCATATCAGGAATGGTCTCAGGAGTGCTATTCCTGGCTGATGCAATATTTCCCAGGCAGGGTTCCTCTCAGAACCCCCAGGCCTGTGTATCCCAGACAGGTGGTCATACCAGGCTAGCTCCCTGGCTGTACCCCATGGCACTGGCCTAGTGGTCTTCTTGGGTTGGCCCTCCAGAGAGATGCCTTACAAAGATTCTCTGTCATGGGCTCACTCTCAGCCTGTTCAAGAGGGGATTCTTCTAATATCTTGTTTGTTTCTTGTCCAGGAAACTCATTAGGGTGTCCTGGCACCCAACTGGTAGTCATCTGAACTTCTCTCTCTTTTTTTCTCAGAGTTCATTAGGTTACTCATCATTCAGATGCTTATAGGTTAGGACACTGAGTGTAGACATAGCCTCTCTACTCTTTGCCACCAACTGACTTATGTGTGACACAGTAGCCACACCTGCAATGCATCTAGGGATGGGCAGGTTTTTTGATTGTTTGTTGTTATGTAGTTACTTAGTCCCTTAAATTTTTCTCTTTGGAGTCTCATTGTTGTATTCCATATATTTAGTATGACATGTTCCTATTTTCATTCAATTTTATGATTTAAAAAAAAAAAAACATTTGGCTAGGTAAGGTACAGACTCCATTGGAGAATTCAAAATTGCCATGTTGCTAAATTGACATGGTATTAAAATGACTCCTAATGACTTCTTACATTAGTCATATATCAGAGTATACCTCAAACCTCATCAGAGGAATGTCTTCTTCCAGTAGATGGTAATTAACACGCAGACTTTCAAGTGGTCAAAATGCATAGAACTTATCCATAATACAAACACACACATACACACACACACACACCTGTCTCTTCCTCAAGGTACAGGAATATTCATGGAAAAGTAGGTGGAAAGATTTAAAATATTGAAGGTGGTACATAACATTAAGGAAACTGTTTTTATAGAAATAACAGAGAAATTGCACATGTAAATTCAGTATTTGTAACAGCTTTCACAAGACTTGTAACAAGACAAAGACATACAAAATCTTCAGCACAAAGTTAGGAATGAATGCAAAAAAATCTCACCACTACATGAAGAGTCAGTTTCTTTTTTTGTTTGTTTTTTGTTGTTGCTGTTGTTGTTGTTTTTCGAGACAGGGTTTCTCTGTGTAGCCCTGGCTGTCCTGGAACTCACTCTGTAGACCAGGCTGGCCTCGAACTCAGAAATCCGCCTGCCTCTGCCTCCCAAATGCTGGGATTAAAGGCGTGCACCAACACTGCCCAGCAAGAGTCAGTTTCTTTAATAATGTTTCCCATGATATGTCTACTACATGCTAAAGTAAGTCCCACTCTTAAGATTAATTAGCTAAAACAACTGGACTTGATTGGAGAAAAAGCAAAGAAATCCCAATGTTGGGTTGAAAAAAGGGAAAGAAAGGTGGGGAAGATGGTTATGGAAGTAGGTAGAGGTTAGAATGTTCTCTAAATACATTGTACAAAAAAATCTGAAAAATTAATTGAAATATTATTTACAAATAAATAATGGGCTGGAGAGATGGCTTAGTGGTTGAGACCCTTGTCTGCTCTTCTACTGGACTCAGGTTCAATTTCTAACACCTACATGACAGCTAGCAATTATCTGTAACTCTAGTTCCATGGGATTTGATGGCCATTTTTTTTTTCTGGAATAGTTAGGATACTAACTATTCAGATGATCATAAGTCAAGAAAAATGGCATATGAAAAAATAGTTTTAAAAACAAAAAATAAGTTTAATGGATTATAGTTATTTTTCTACACAGCAGTGATGTTTATTGACAAGTATTATAAATATAAAAATATATATTATTTTGATCTGCTTATCAATTCAGGACATAATAACAATAGAAATAGTGATAAGCTCATAATTCTGCTAAATAATGCACAGATAGTTCATAAAGGAAAAGGGCTAAAGTATAGACAAAAATTTATACACATGACATTAGGAGAGAAATAGGAGAGCAAAACCAATGTGTTTGCTCTACAGAATAAATATAAAAGAAAGAAACAAATCAGATAAAAGCAAAATTTAAAATATTTTAGCCTTTCATCATTAGGATAAAATCTTTGACATGTTATTTTCAACTCCAACCACTAAGCTAGACATGAAGATATGCAAAGTCATGCTCTTAAAAATCTTTCAAAAAATTAAAGACATTGCTCTTTCAATACAGATCTTATTGTACTCTTCCCAATTTTCCCATTTTCTTATACAATAATGAAACTTAATAAAGAAACTTAAAAGAATTATACAGCTCTGACCTAGTTAAGATTTCTTAACATAGTTTGTAACTGACAAAATAGAGTTTAAATATTCCTAATCTGAAACTCTAAAATGGGAGAACTGACAAATAAGTCTGTTGAGCATTGACTTTTTAAAATAAATTGTATACCTCTAGAAGTAAAGTAAGGATAGTCAATATACTCTCCAGCCCATGTTTAATGTAAAATAAATGTAGTATTGAAATATTTAAATGTATTTTATTTAGTCTTTTAGAACCACTTGATATAGATGTCATAATTATACAAAGTTAATGAGTGAAAAATTATGTTTAAGTTGAATAATTACCAACATTCACACAGTAAAGTAATGTGTTGTAAAAGTTTGAAGTATGCCGTTATGGTCCACTCTAGCTATGCTATTAAGTGAAATTGTTAATCTTAAATTCTTCATGTATAAATACATTCTGTTAAAATTATTAAGTGATAAAATTATTGGTTTGTTTTTACTTCCATGATGACCTCCTATATTATTAAAAACACATTTTGATAAATATAGTTCTACTTGTATGGTATTAAACTAATCAAGATTCATCTTAGTAAATTAGTAATTTATTGAATTTAGTAATTTAAACAGTAAATTTCATTTTCCTACATAGATGTCTTTTTTGTTAGAATGTGACATGGTCATCTCCATGGATAATAGAAAGATAATGGAGTTCCATGTTCTCAGAAATTTTTTTATAATGTTAGTTATTATGAAAAGGATGATTGACACTACACATGGGTATTGACTTCTTCCTCATGGTAGATTACAAAATTTTTGATATATGTTTTTATGAAATCTTCTATTTCTGTTTGCTAAATAATTTAAGTTTAAAAGTCACATCAAACCAATCATGGTAGTGCATATAAAACTGTAATCCCAACACTTTAGAGGTTAAGGCAAGAGGACAGTGGGTTTAAAGTCAGATGTGGCTACAGACTTAAAAGTTGTGTGTGTGTGTGTGTGTGTGTGTGTGTGTGTGTGTGTGTGTGTGTGTGTGTGTTAGAGAAACAGGGAGGACAGGGAGGGAGAGAAAGAGAGAGAAAGGGAGAGACAGAGACAAAGAGACAGAGCTCTTAAAAATAAGTTTTAGCCTTCCCTATTGCCAAATAAAGGAACTGATACTCAAAAAAAGAATTTTCTTATATTTATATAACACTGTATATCTAGCCTGGAAACACTAGACATGTCTATGACACAATACAATCTTTATTATATATTCTGTCTCCTCAGTGAACCTACTGATGATGCAATGGGACAATTGGACCATGAACTCTGATTTCATCCTACTAGGATTTTTTGATCACAGCTCTCTTCATAATTTTTTCTTTTCCCTCATCCTGGGTATCTTCTTTATAGCCATCATAGGAAATTCTGTCATGGTGCTTCTCATCTACCTGGATGCCCATCTCCATACCCCTATGTACATCCTTCTCAGCCAACTTTCTCTCATGGATCTCATGCTCATCTCTACCACAGTGCCCCAGATGGCCTTCAACTTCCTTTCTCGCAACAAATCCATCTCCATGGCTGGCTGTGGACTCCAGATATTTTTCTATGTATCTCTACTTGGAGCTGAGTGTTTTTTGTTGGCTGCAATGGCCTATGACCGTTATATAGCAATTTGTTACCCATTAAAGTATCCTATTTTCATGAGTCACAAAATCTGCAGTCTAATGGCTGGCTTTTCTTGGATTCTTGGCTCCATTGATGGTATAATAGATGTTGCAGCTGCACTGTCTTTTTCATATTGTGGTACCAGAGAAATACCTCACTTTTTCTGTGATATTCCTGCCATGCTAACTCTTTCATGTAGTGATACTTTGATATTTGAAAAGATTATATTTTTCTGCTGTGTAATTATGCTTATCTTCCCTGTAGTTATTGTTATTGCATCCTATATTCGTGTGATTCTTGCTGTTATTAACATGAGCTCAGCTGAGAGTCGCCACAAAGCTTTTGCCACCTGTTCTTCTCACCTCATTGTGGTGGGAATGTACTATGGGGCAGCCATGTTCATATACATGCGGCCGTCTTCTAGTCGTTCTCCCAACCAAGACAAAATAGTGTCGGCTTTCTATACCATTCTTACTCCGCTGTTGAACCCCCTAATTTACAGTCTCCGCAACAAAGAAGTAGCCAGAGCATTCATGAAAGTATTAGGGATGGATAAAACAGCAGCACGAGTTAGCTGATTTTTATGCTCTTTCTTTTTTTAATCCATGCTTTAAGTAGTTGGACATAATTACTGAGGCAGAATGAGTGCCATGATTTAAAGTCCAGCTTGATGGACATAAGTTCAAGAATTGTCTAGGCTATATAGCAAGCCATATTTTAAAAATCATACTTTATGAGCAGATTTATATATATATATATATATATAAAATAAACTGAAACATACTAACAGGTAACATTCTTTCATCTTTGTAGATGCATAGCAACCAATAAAATTAAAACAGTGAAAAAAGTTGGCATCCTTATTTGTACAAATATTCCATTAATTTCTGTGTCCAGTTCAATGTATTATAATCAGTAATACCATTTTTACCCTCACAGTGATTACTCATACAAAATCTTTGACAGTTTCTTCCATTGAGTCCAACCTACTTTGAACTTACAATTTGACTAAATGAAAGTACTAATTCTTAGATTAGTATTCAATTCTCATAATGAAAATAGTAGTCAACTGGCAAAAGAGATAAACCAGATTGAAATGTAGACATGCCATCTATATTATTGTGTAGAATTCTGAAGAACAAGAAATTTTTATTTATTTTATTATTGTGCAGGCAAGATATCATATACAGGAGAGTGAAAAGTTAGTAAGTATCATTTGAGTATAAGTTTTATAATGGGTTTTCTCTGTCTTGTTATGAACTGAAGTTACATATTAATCACTTTGATTAAATGTTTAATTCATAATGTTAAATATTTTAATAGGGAAGTCTATGATTTCTAAAGTCTGTGTTTTTTCTTAAATGTCATGGTATATTATTATGCTATTATTATGAAAGTAAAGAATCCTAAAGTTTCTATAAGAAAAAACTGCTACACACCAATGTGAATATAATTGTTCTACCAAAAGCTATCTGTTGGGTTCTTGCTCTGTCCAGCAGAATCTGAGGAAGCTTAAATCTAGACATGTGCTAAGATTGTGGTCTCATGTGAAGCCCAGGGTTGCCTATACTTACATAGTTCTTTAAATAATTAAATTTCTGTCCAGTTAAATGGATCTTGGGAGTTTATATTTTCAAGGCCAGCAGGGTCATGATCTTGTCTTCATGTTATGCCATGGTCTTCATTTAAATCTTGAAGAGTAGCTAGGTCCAAACATAATGAGAAGACATCTGTATTTAGATTAGTTGAGATCATCTAAATTTTGTTCTGAATTTGTTTTAAAAAACTCATTATGTTTTATATGAAATTTAATCATGTAAGTAGCACTATTGAGTATGGATGACACTCTAGTGTTCATTCTTCAAGGCTAACTCGAAACCCACCTCTCCAAGTAAGAGGACTAGAGTACTGTTCACTTTACTCAAGAGTTTAGGCGAATAGTATCACTTCTGACACATGAACATCCCCATCTCAATGAAATGTGAGTTCTTTTCTACTGTAGAGCACCTTAGGCCATAAACAGGTCCTATGGTATATTAGCAGTGTGGTTCCTCCAACACTTAATATAAAGTGAGGTTTTTTTTTTCTTTTAGTAAACACTCACATAATGCTGACTTCTGGAAACAATGCTAGGTATTGCACATGGTATATTATCAAGAAGGAAATCAACGGAACTTTGTTACCTGAATGTTTAAAAGGACTTGAACTTGTACACATTATTAACTCCGGTTTCTTATGAAGTATCAATCAAAACTGTGGCCATAAATCTTAGGCTATTTTCATTCATTTATTTCTTTTAATTTATCATACAGAATTTCAATTAAGGAACCTGTACACCCTGTATGAAGTTGAAAATAAATGTGTTCTTTAGTGCTAAAACCAAACCTTTTATTCATTCAAAGCACTTAGGTACATTTAAAGCAGCCAATCAGGGAATATTTCACTAAAAACCAAATACTTATAAATCAGAATGAGCAAAGCAGAGAAAGCTGATGAATGTGAGTCAGACTAAAAAATATAATGTTGATTTGGTAAGATGAGTAAACATTTATTAAATGAATAAAAACTTATACATAAGCTTAATGAGGCTACCTGAGGTTGCTGTCATCCATTTCAAAAATCTTAAGATATGTCAAGTTAACTGATATTTAAATGCTGCTCATTGGCCCCTTACTATCTCAGAGCAAATGCTTCGTCCAATGGGGTAAATCTATTGCACAGACACAGTCTGGTAATGGTCTGTCCTATAATAAAACTCTTCTCCAAACTGAGTACTGTGTGGTAGGAGATGAGTTGTAATAGGTTATATTTAAATGACTCACCACAGAGAAAGATCACATGGAAGAGAGCTTCTGGTTGTTAGAAATTACACAATTATATCCACCACATACATACATACATACATACATACACACACACACACACACACATACACATATATGGGGGGAATAGACTGACACACAGTGTGATCCTCTAACACTATCTACATTATTTGCATTATTTAAAAGAATTTTAAATATATTTTGATAACATTCTTTCCATACCTCTAGATCCTTCAAAATCCTTTCTCCTTCACCCACCCAACATTAATTTCTTTCTCAACAACCACCCAAACCCAATACAACAACTCTCCCTACAACCAAGAAAATCATAAAACCCCACCACAAAGAAAAACAAAACAAAACAAACATCACACTGTAACCAGAAAAAAAGCATACAAAAATTTCAGTGTCTATTATATGTTGATCAACTACTAATCATGAGGAGTCATTGATATACCCAGTGTCATATAAATGGATAAATGATCATTCAGTTGTTAACCCTTACCCTAGTGGTTAGATCTTTCTTTGTTTCTTTCTTTCTTCTTTCTTTCTTTCTTTCTTTCTTTCTTTTTCTTTTATCCTTTCTTCCTTCCTTCCTTCCTTCCTTCCTTCCTTCCTTCCTTCCTTCCTTCCTTCCCTCCCTTTCCTTTTTCCTTCCTTCTGTTCTTCCTTTCTTCCTTTTTTAAAAGTATAAGAACACTAAATATAACATAGATAAAAGCTATCACATTGAAGCTGTACATGACAAACCAAAAAGAAGGAAAAGAGCCCAAGAGAAGGTACAAGAATCAGAGACCTATGTGTTCACATACTCAGGAATCCCATAAAAACATTAATCTGTAAGCCCTAATACATATGCCTAGGACCTAGTGCAGGTCTTTGCCATGCTGCTTCAGCCTTTGTGACTTCATATGAACTTTGTTCAGTTTATTTAGGACTTGTTTTCTTGGTACACACTGGTTCAGACTTTTACTTCTTCACTTTATATATCCAGGTGCTGTTGCACACTAAATAAGGAAAGATAGAAGAGAGTTGAGTCTATGGTCTATGTCTTCCCTTCAACATCAGGCAGGAAAGGATGAAGTGAAGTCTGGAATTGGTGGGTAATCAGGATCCCTATCTGGCAGTAAATTTGGGGTTTTATCAGTGTTTCAGCTCTTTAGATAACAGTTCTCTTAGATAATAGTCAATGAAAGATCTTGTACTCATACCTTTATTTGGTGTGTGTGTGTGTGTGTGTGTGTGTGTGTGTGTGTGTACATGTGTGTGTATGGTGTATGTGAATGTGATGTCTTTTCTCCATAGTCCTTTACTCTATATCAGCTTACTGAGATTCTATCAATTATTGTTTGGCTATCATTGAATTAATACCCATTGTGATGTGTGTAGGATGAAATCTCAAGGTAGTTTTGATTTGCATTTTCCTGATGGTTAAGAATGCTGAACATTTAAGTGTTTCTTAGTTATTTAAGTTGCCTCTATTGAGAAATTGGATTATTTGTGTTTCTTAGTATCTAGTTTCTTGAATTTGTTATATACTTTTTATATTAATCCTTTATTAGATAAGGAGTTGGTAAAAAAAAAAATTCCCATTCTTGAGGTTGACACTTTGTCAAGATGACCTTCACCATGCACAAAATTTTCTGTTTTATGAGGTCCTGTTAATTGATTGTTCATCATAGGGCCTGTAGTAATGGTAATCTGTTCTGAAAGTCTTTTCTTGTGACAAGGAGTTGAAAGGTGTTTCTTACTTTCATTTCTGTCAGGTTCAGTGTATCAGTTTTATGTTAAGTTCTTTGATCCACTTGGACTTGAGTTTTGAATAAGGTGAAATTTAGATTCTGTTTGGAGTTTTGTAAATGCAACCATCCAGATTGTCCAGCAACATTGTAAAAGATGGTGTTCTTCTCCCAGTGTATATTTTTGGTATCTTTATCAAAAATCAGATACTCATAAGTGTGCTGATTTATGTCTTGTACTTCAATTGATTTCCAATCTTCCAGTCATCAGTATGTTTATTTTGTGTGAATACCATGATTTTCTAAAATTACTGCTCATAGTACCACTTGAAATCACCGATCCAGCAGTTTTTTATTATTTAGTTTTTTTATATTCTTCTCTCTCCCCTTCTCTCTCTCTCTCTCTCTCTCTCTCTCTCTCTCTCTCTCTCTCTCTCATGTATATGTGTGTATGTTTTTCCATATGAAGCTGTAAATTGTTCTTTCAAGATTTTTGAAGAATTGTATTGAAATGTTGATAGGGATTGCATTGAACCTGTAGATTATTTTAGTAAAATGGGTATTTTCATTGTTAATCCTATTAATTTATGAGCATGGGAGATATCTATATCTTCCTATGTCTTCTTCAATTTCTATGTTCGTGGTGGAAATTTTTCTAGTCCTCTTGCTTTGTTAGTTATTTATGTGGTTTGGATGTCAGGGTAAAAGTGGCCTTCTAAAACTTGATATGTTAATCACATAGTCTCAACACAGAACAACAAAAAAAAACCCTTCAGACCAATTTATTTTATGAACATTGATGCAAAATGATCAATAAGTCACTCACAAACCAAATCCAGGAACACATCAAAGACATCATCCATCTTAATCTAGTAGGCTTCATCCCAGGGATATAGGGATGGTTCAACAGGTGAAAATCCATCAATGTACCCTACCATATAATAAAAATTTCTGACCAATTTCTCTTATGAACACTGATGCAAAATACTCAATAAAATACTCACAAAACAAATATAGGAACACATCAAAGACATCATCCATCATAATTGAGTAGATTTCATTCTTGGGATGTAGTGATTGTCCAATATTAATGTACCCTACTATATAAAAAACTGAAATCAATTTAAGATGTCAACCTAGACTATTATACCCAGCAAAACTTGCAATCACTATAGACGTCAAAAAGAACATATTTTGAGAAACGTCCAAGTTTAAACAATATCTATCCACAAACCCATTGCTACAGAAAATACTAGAAGAAAAATTCCAACCCAAGAGGGAAATAATTCCATTCCAGCAAAAACAAGGAAAGCACACACACACACAAACCACCACCACCACCACCATCACCACCAAATTGAACAATGTCCTTTCTGTTTCTATTTCGTGTAAAAATCTGATGAGCTTTGGTGTTAACTCTTCTTTGAAATTCTGCTAGAATTCTGGGCTAAAACTACCTGGCTCTCTGCTCTAATTGTTTGGGAGACTTTCAATTACTAAAGGCTTTAAATTTCAATAGGGATTATAGGTCTATTTAAGTTGCTTATTTAATCTTGATTTAAAGTTTGTAAGTAGCATCTCTTGAGAAAATTCTCTATTTCTTTAGGTTTTGTAATCTGATGGAAAACTAGTATCTAAAATCTACTCTTATATTTCTGTGGATTTCCTCAGTGTCTGTTGTGTTCCTCTTTTTGTTTCCAACATTGATAATTTTGATCTTCCCTCTCCTTTAGTAAATTTGGATAAGCATTGCTCAATCTTATTGAGATTTTTTAAAATTATAGATGTAGAAATAAAAACAATCCATGATAAAACACAGAAACTCCACCAATCAAACTCTAAGGAAAGTAGCAGGATAAAAGTTAAGTCGGAAGAGAAATTTGAGCACTGCTAATCGGGCACAAGAAATAATTCTAAAACTGTAATTCAAAATAGGGAGAACTATCCAAAATAGAAGGAATAAACAAATATTGCTCATTAATATATCTTAATATGCATGGCCTCAAATCTCAAATAAAAAGACACAGACAAACTTATTGGATTTGAAAATATGATCAATCTTTCTGGTGAATGCAAGAATCATTTCTCATTAGTGAGGGTATACATTACCTTAGAATAAGAGGAAAAGAGACATCCAATGCTAATGGATTAGAAAAGAAAGTGGGTATATCTGCTTTTGTACTCCTTTGTTCAACTCTTTCACCTGTTTGATTATATTTTCCAGTATTCCTCTAAGAGATTTATTTATTTCCTCTTTAAGCATTTCTACCTGTTTGCCTGTGTTTTCCTGTATTCACTTAAGGGAGTTATTTATATCCTCCTTAATGGCCTTTATCATCTTTATGTCATAGGATTTTAGGTGAGAATCTTGATCTTGGTGCTTTAGGGTATCCAGGTCTTGCTATGGTAGGAAAACTCGGTTTTGATGGTGCCAGATTACATTGGCTTCTGTTGCTTTAATTCTTACACTTACCTTTTGCCATCTGGTTATCTCTGGTGTTAACTGACCTGGGTGTCTCAAACTTTAACAAGCCTTCTTAAGGAAGAGCTGTATGACTTGGGTTATTGCTGGTCTCCTGAGAAGCAGGCAGTACTGTCCCTGGTTGTGGCAAGCCTCCTGTGTCCCTGTGACCTTATGTCCCTGGTTAGGGCAAACCTCTTGGGAGGCAGGCTGGCTTATGACACTCAGGGGCAGGTATTTTGAACTATTTTCCTCATTATGGCAGAGCTCCTAGGAGACAGATAGTCTGTGCAGTTGGGCCTGGCAGATACATTAGTGTGCAACTAGTTCAGGTGGTGGAGTAGACCAGAAGGAAGATAGAGTTCAGGTAGGGAGGGATATATTACAAGTCTGCTGGGCTCTGTGGGGGGGGGGGCGATCTCAGGTGGCATAGGTATTGAGTAGTCCTCCTTATTATAAAGGATAAATTGGCCAAGAAAGAAATAAGGAAGAAAACACCCTTTACAATAGCCACAAATAATATAAAAGAACTTGGTATAATTCTAACCACGCAAGTGAAAGATCTTTATAAGAAGAGAAGAACTTTAAGTCACTGAAGAAAAAAAATTAAGATCAGAAGATGGAAAGATATCCCTTGCTCATGTATTGATAGGAGTAACAGAGTGAAAATGACCATACTACTAAAAGCAATTTACAGATTCAATCCAATTTCCATCAAGGTTCCATCACAAATTTCTACATACCATGAAAGACCAATTCTCAATTTCACATGGAAAAACAAAACAAGTAAAACCAACCAACCAACCAACCACCACCAACAACAATAACAAATCATGAGAGCTAAAACAATCCTGAACAATAAAAGAACTCTTTGTAATATCACCAACCCTGACCTCTAGGTGTTCTACAGATGAATAGTGGTCAAAACTCCATAATGTTGTTATAGGAAGTATAAGGTTGATCAATTTCATTGAATCAAAGATCGTTAATTAAACTCACTATGGACACTTGATATTTGACAAAGAAGCCAAAGCCATACTCTGAAATAAAGAAAGCATTTTCAGCAAATGGTGCTGGACAAATTGGATGTCTGTATATAGAAGAATGCAAATAGATCCATATTTACCACCCAGAAAAAAACTCAAGTCAAAGTGGATCAAGAGCATCAATGTTAAACAGGATCCACTAAATCTAATAAAACAGGAAGTGGTGAATACCCTTGAACTCATGGTACAGAAAACAAGTTCCTGAACAGAATACCAATGGCTCAGGCCATTGCTAAACTGATAAATGGCACCTCATGAAACTGAAGAGCTTCTATAAGGCAAAGGATGCTGTCAATTGTACAAAACAGTAGCTTACAGATTGGGAAAACATCTTCACCAAGCCTACATCTGACAGAGGGCAAATATTCAAATTTTATAAAGAACTCAAGAATACAGACACATACATCCCAAATAATCCAAATGGGGTTAAGAATGGGGTTCAGAGCTAAACAGAGATTTCTCAATAGAGGAACTTCAGATGCATGACATACATGTAACAAAAATTTTAAGATCTTTAGTCATCAGGGAAATGCAAGTCAAAACAACTCTGAGATATCATCTTACATCCATCAGAATGACTAAGATAAAAAACGCAAGTGATAGCTCATTTTGGCAAGAATATGGAGCAAAGGGAGCAGTTCTTCATTACTGGTTGGAGTGCAAACTTACACAACCACTTTGAAAATCAATTTGACAGTTTCTCACAAAACTGTGAACAGCTCTATCTCCTGTACATATACCCAAAAGATGCCTAACTATAACACAGGAACACTTACTCTGCTATGTTCATAACAGCTCTATTTGAAACAGCTAAGAACTGGAAACAACCTAGATGTCCCTCAACTGAAGAAGAAATAAAGAAAATGTGAGACATCTACACAATGGATTACTATGCAGCTATTAAAAACAGGGACATCAAGAATTTTACTGACAAATGGATGGAACTAGAAAATCCTGAATGGGGCAATACAGATCCAAAGGATATGCATGGTATGTACTCACTTATAAGTGGATGTTAGTACAGAACATCCATGTTATGCTCAAAAGACCCAAAGAAGCTAAACAAGAAGGAAGACCCAACCAAGGATGCTTGAATCTCACTTAGAAGGGAAATAACATAGTCATAGGAAGTAGGTGGAGGGAAGGAACTGGATTGAGAGGGAAATGGGAGGGGAATGGGGGCTTCAGGCTCAGGTGTGGGGATAGACAGAAGAGAGGACCAGAGAGCCAGAAGAATGAATGGAAATCGGCAGTTGTTGAGTTCTAGGAGTGGGGCATCTCCAGAACAGGCCATAGACCTGATATAGGGGATGCTCCCAACAATCAGTGAGGGTGACCTTAGCTGAGGTGCACAGCAGTGCAGATATAAAGCCTGAAGTGACCACCTCCTTCAGCTAGGCAAGAACCCTAGTGGAGTGATAGAGACACTAAAAAACCCACAAAACTTTCAACAAAAATATTCTGTTCACAAGAAATGCAGTAGCAGGGGATTGAGCAGAGACTGAGAGAATGGCCACGTAATAACTGGCTCAATTTGAGAACTATACCAAGGGCAAGCAGCAATACCTGACATTGTTAATGATACTCTCCTTAGTTCCTTGGAAATGTGGACAGAATGTGAGATGAGACCACAGCAGATGGTCAGCTATAGAGTTGGAAAAGAGGCTGGGAGACTGAATTTTGAGGAATGCAGAAGAGGTGAGGATCTGTAGTTAATTTGCTTGCTTCCCTGGTCAAAATAGAATGTGTATTCCCTGGGAGTGCCTACTTGATTTGGGGCCTGGAATAGCACAGTAATTCAGGGGAAAGAGACTAGGAAGAAAAATCACTGTGATCCACTGGAGATATTGATGGTGGGAGGGGCTGCAGCAAATGTCCTGCTGTATAAGTGAGGGTGAGACTGAATACTTGTTTTGGAGGATGTTAAGGAGAAGTAAAGATATACAGTTAGGCTTCTAGATTTCCCACCTGAATGTTCCCAGGGAATCCTTAGTATAGCAGGGGTCTGAGATAAAGCAATAAGTTGGGGAAGAGCAGTTTGTTGAAAAAGTTCTTCATGGTCCAGTGAAGATAAGGGCATGTGGTTGGGGAAGGAGGCCTTAGCAGATGTTCTGCTGAAGAGCCAGGGATGAGACTGGGGCATTGGATTCAAGAATCTCAAAAAGAGGCAAACATCTGCAGTTAGCCTACCTGCATCTTTGGTCAGACTGGTCTGTTGGTTCTCAGTGTACTCTTCATCTTGATTGGTTTTGTATGTCTTGAAGGTAGCCAACAGCTCCCTAATTAGACTTAAGATCTGTTCAACAGGAGGGAAACTGTCCCAAGTACTGGAATTTTTGTTATATAGTTTATGCTTCTTGGGAAGAAAAATTTTAAGCCAAATGGCAAAACTCCATTATACACTAGGAACTTCAAAGAACATTTAAGAACTTTAGAGTAAAAACAAGCCATACACAAATGAAATGAACAACAAAAATATAATCAAACTCAGTACTGAAATCAATTGTAAACCAAATTGGAAAAAGCAAAAGAAATGAATATTTTCTCAATAAATACCACCAGCCAAATTTAAATCATGATCAGATAAACAATTTAAATATACCTACAAACCCTAGTCAAATAGGAATATTGCTTAAAAGTCAACCAAAATAAAAGAAGAATGAAAAAGAAATAAAGAAATAAAAAAGAAAGTATAAAGGAAGGAAAGAAAGAAAGAAATGAAAGAAGGAAGGAAGGAAAGAAAGGAAAGAAGGAAGGAAGGAAGGAAGGAAGGAAGGAAGGAAGGAAGGAAGGAAGGAAGGAAGGAAGGAAGGAAGGAAGGAAGGAAACCAGCCCAGAGACAAAGGGCTTTAGCACAGAATTCTATCAGATTTTCAAAGAAGAGTTAATACCAAAATTCCTCAAGTTATTCCACAAATAGAAACAAAAGAACCATTTCCTAGTTCATTTTATCTGCCACAGTTACCCTGATATCCAAACCATATAAAGTCCCAATGAAAAAAGAGAATTACTGACCGATTTATCTTATAAATAGAGATATAGAAACTCTCAATAAAATATTTGGAAAACAAATCCAAGAACATGTCAATAAGATGATCCATCTTGAACAAGTAGGCTTGATCTCAGACAGACAGGACTAGGTCAACATAAGTGACCAATTTAATTACTATATAAACACATTCAAAGACAAAAATCACATAATCTTTGCATTAAATGCAATTTTCCCTCTCTTTGTATTTTGTGGAATAATTTGAAAAATATTGGCATTAATTTCTCTTTGAAAGTCTGGTAGAGTTCTGTTGTTCCACCAACTGCCCCTGGGCCATTTTAGGAAGGAAGACTTTTAATTATTGCTTATATTTCACTAGGTGTTATAGGTCTCCTTTAATAAGTTATCTGTTATCTGGTAAATGATCACACACACACACACACACACACACACATTTCTTTTAGAATTTCTATTTTGGAAAGGCTCCACATATTTGCGTATGTTGCATTTTCATTTGCATTCAATTCTAAAAGCTGTAAAGCATGTTAAATTTCCTTGTGTTTTCTGACTTTATACAATTTTTCGTCAGTAGTGAATTGTTATGCTTCCATGAATTCATCTATATTTTTACTGTTTCTATCATTGTAGATCTCCAACTTTAATCATAGTAGTCAGATAGTATGAAGGGTACAATTTAGTATTCTAAATATCATCTATACCTTGCTTTGTGTCCTAAAATGTGTTTGATTTTGGAGGAAATTCCATAACTCCTGAGAAGGTCATGTCTACTCTTCCCTTTCAGTGCTGGGACCCCATCTGGCTTGGACCTGTACAGGTACAGTGTGTGTTTCCATAGTTTCTGTGAGTTTCCATGTGTGTCAGTCTTGTTGGTCCTGGAATACCTTGTTTCTTTGATGGTTTCTGTACCCACTGACTCTTACAATCTTTTCACCTCCTCTTCTATAAAGTCCTTTTAGCCCCAAGGGGAGTATATTGATGGAGTTGTTCCATGTAAGATATTGTTTTCTCCAGGTTTCTGACTCTCTGCACATTTTCCAGTTGCCAGTCTCTATATTTGATCCTACCTACTTCAAATTGGTGATTCTCTGATAATTGATGATCAAACAATCAATGGATATAGTAGAATGTTGTTATAAGTCTATGGTGAGAGAGGTCTAGTTGAAAAATTTCTCCAAGTTTTTGGTGATTTCATTAGATTACTTTCATTTCTGTGTATATATTAAGAAGTTTATACTCTAGGAGCTTTACATATGACCCTCAGATATCCCTTATTTTTAGAAGTTTCTCCTCATATTCTTGCCCTTATCCCTCTTCGCTTAATATCTACACTTAATCTTTATCTTGCAGTCTCCTTTCCCACCCCATCTCTTCCAAACTATAATTCTATTTTCCCATTCTCCAGAAGTACTTCCTTCACCACTTGTCACTTACTCTATACCTAATGTATTTGTCTGTATGTATACTTATCAAAGGCTTAAAACTTACCCTCCATATATAAGGAAATACATGCCCTATTTGTCTTTTAGAGTGGGAGTTAACTCACTCAGGATGAGTTTTTATAGCTGCACACATTTATTTCTGAATATCATTTGTTATAGCTGAATAATATTCCATTGTGTAAATGCACCACTTTTTTTATTATACATTCATCTCTTTATTGACATATGGGCTATTTCTAATTTCTGGCTATTAGGAATGGGAAAGCAGTGAATATGCTTGAACATGTCTCTGTACTAGGATATACATACAAGGATGAACAGCTGATCTTGATGTAAGCCTATTTCCATCTATATAAATTTGCACTACCAGTAGGGCAGTGTACCACTAATAGATGAATGTTCCTCTTACCCCACATTTTTATCAGCATGAACTGTCCTTTTTTATTGATCTTAGCAATTCTTACTGGTTAAAGATGAAATCTAAAAGTGGTTTTGATTTGCCAGTCCCTGATTACTAAGGATGTTGAACACGTCTTTCAGTGTTAACCAGCTATTTGTCTTTCATCTTTTGAGAATACTCTGTTTAGATCTGCCTGCCAATTTTGAACTAACTATTCAGCTTTTTCCTTTGATGTTCAGCTTTTTGATATCTGATTTTTTTTAACTGCTGGAGATATTACCAAATTGAACCAAATCTCAAATTATACCGAAGTGCTATGGTAATAAACCCAGCATGGTATTGGCATAAAAAACAGACATGTTGATCAGTGGAATTGAATTAAAAAGCCCACATATGTATTGAAATTTTGATAAAGAATCCAGAAATACACACTAGAAAAAAAAACAAAACATCCTCCTCAACAAATGACATTGGTAAAATCAGATAGCTATGTGTGGAATAATGAAAAAAGAAAAATGCACATTCAATGTCCTATATATAACTTAACTCTAAAAAAATCAAGGGTCTGAACAAATGACCAGATACAATGAGTCTGATAGAAAAGAAAGTAGGGAATAGGACTGAACCCATTGGCACCTGAAAAGATTTTTAAAATCAGAAAATGATAGCATGGGCAAAAAGAACATCAATTAATAAATGGCACCTCATGAAAATTAAAAGCTTCTGTACAGCAAATGCCAGCATAATTTAGATAAAAAGGGAGGTCAAAGAATGAGAAAAGGTCTTCACAGAGAGGGCTATTGCCTAAAATTATATTATATAATATAATTATATGTTATATAACATAGTTCTATTTATGTGTTATATTTTGTACTCATGTCTTGAGCTCATTTAATTACTGCATTCAACTGTGTTTTCAAAGTCTTCATTAGCATATTTTGGATATTCTTTGTAGAATCCTTGAACATAACTGATAGTTGGAAGTCCTTGTCATGTGCTTTAACTAAATTGCTTTTTTTAAGGTCCTAACACAGGCCCTTCTTGGCTTCTGGATGAAGCCTATTGTCTTGATTGTCTGTTTGTTTGTTTTTCCTTTTTTGTTTTTGTTTTTTGTTTTTTTGAGTCAGAGTTTTTCTGTATAGCCCTGGCTATCCTGGAACTCACTCTGTAGACCAGGCTGGCCTGGAACTCAGTAATCTGCCTGCCTCTGCCTCCTAAGTGCTGGGATTAAAGGCATGTGCCACCACTGCCCAGCTTGTTTTTCCTTTTTTAGTGGTTATTTTATTTACTTACATTTCAAATGCTAACCCCCTTCCCAGTTTCCCCATCACGAGCCCTCTATGCATTTTCCCTCCCCCTGCCTCTATAAGGTTGCACCCCACCCACCCATCCACACATTCCTGACTCAACACCCTAGCACTCCCTTATCCTGAGTCATCAAGTCTCCACAGGACGATGGGGCTCCCCTCCCAGTGATGTCGAATAAGGTATTCCTCTGCTACACATCCAGATGGAGCTAAATGTTCCCTCATGTGTATACTTTAGTTGGTGGTTTAGTGCCTGGGAGCTTTGGGGGGTCTGGTTGGTTAATACTGTTCTTCCTATCAGGTTGCAAACCCCTTCAGCTCCTACAGTCCTTCCTCTTATTTTTCCATTGGAGTTCCCACACTCAGTGTGATCTTTGTCTGCCTACACCCACATCCGTATTGGTCAGGCTCTAGCAGAGCCTGCCAGGGAACAGCTTTACCAGGCTCCTGTCAGTAAGCACTTCCTGGCATCACCAATGTGTCTGGGTTTGATGTCTGCAGATGGGATGGGTCCCTAGATAGGGCAGTCTTTGGGTAGCCTTTCCTTCAGTCTCTGTTCCACACTTTGTCCCAGTATTTCCTTTAAACAGGAGCAATTCTGGATTAATATTTTTGAGATGGGGATAGCCCCATCCCTCAATTGAGAGCCTGTCCACTGGATATGGTCTCTACAGGTTCTCTCTCCATTTTATTGTGTATTTCAGGTAATGCCCTCCATGTTGGGTCCTGTGAATCTCTTGGGTCCCTGATATCTGGGACTTTCTGATGGTTACCACCAGCTCCCCCTCCCCCACTGCTGCACACCTACTTTCAAATTATTGACCCTCTGTACTTCTCCCCCATCTCCTCCCAAAACTGAACTGTCACTCCTTTATCCCTCCCCCTCCTCTCTCCCTCCCAGATCCTCTATTCTTCTACTTCCTGGAGATTATTTTCTTCCACTTCTGAGTAGAGCTGTAGCATCCACACTTTGATGTGATCTTCTTACTTCATGGGTTTCATATAATCTGTGTGTTGTATCATGGGTATTCTGAGCTTCTTTTTGGCTAATGTCCACTTATCAGTGAGTACATACCATGCGTGTTCTTTTGTGACTGGGTTACCTCACTCAGGATGATATTTTCAAGTTCCATCCATTTGCCTGCAAATTTCATAAAGTCAATGTTTTTAATAGCTGAGTAGTACTTCATTATGTAACTGTACCACATTTTCTGTATCCATTCCTCTGTTAAGGGACATCTGGGTTGTTTCCAGCTTCTGGCTATTATAAATAAGGCAGCTATGAACATAGTGGAGCATGTGTACTTGCTATATGTTGGAGCATCTTTTGGGAATATGCCCAGGAGTGGTATAGCTGTGTCCTCAGGTAGAACTATTTCCAATGTTCTGAGGAACTGCCAGAGTGATTTTCAGGATGGTTGTAGCAGCTTGCAATCCTACTAGAAATGGAGGAGTGTTCCTTTTTCTCCACATCTTTGCAGCATGTGCTGTCACCTGAGATTTTGACTTTAGCCATTCTGACTGGTATAAGGTAGAATCTCAGGGATATTTGTATTTGCAATTCCATGATGACTACAATGTTGAACATTTCTTTTTGTGCTACTCAGGCATTCAAGATTTCTCAGTTGAGAATTCTCTGTTTAGCTCTGTAACTCAGTTTTTAACAGGATTATTTGGTTCTCTGTAGCCAAACTTCTTGAGTTCTTTTTATATTTTGAATGTACATCCCCTATTGGATGTAGGGTTGGAAAAGATCTTTTCTCAATCTCTGGATTGTTGTTTTGTCCTATTCATGGTGCAATTCACCTTACAGAAGCTTCTCAGTTTTATGAGGTATCATTTGTCAATTCTTGATCTTAGAACATAAGCCACTGGTGTTCTGTTCAGGAAACTTTTCCCTGTGCTAATGTGTTTGAGGTTCTTTCCCAATTTCTCTTATATTAGATTCATTGTATCTAGTTTTATGTAGAGGTCCTTGATCCACTTGGACTTGAGACTTGTATAAGGAGCGACAAATGATTAAATTTGCATTCTTCTACATGATGACCATCAGTTGAACCATCACCATTTGTAGAAAATGCTATCTTTTTTCCACTGGATGTTTTTGGCTCCTGTTTTAAAGATCAGGTGACCAAAGGTATGTGGGTTTATTTCTGGATCTTCAATTCTATTCCATTGATCTCTGTACCAGTACCAGGTAGTTTTTATCAATATTGCTCTGTAGTGAAGTTTGAGGTCAGGGATGGTGATTCCCCCAGAAGTTCTTTTATTGTTGAGAATGGTTTTTGATATCTTGAGCTTTTTGTTATTCCACATAAATTTGAGAATTGCTCTTTCTATCCCTATGAAGAATTGAGTTGGAATTTTGATGGGGATTGCATTGAATCTGTAGATTGCTTTTGGTAGGATGGGCATTTTTACTATGTTAATCTTACTGAAACATGAGCATGGGAGATCTTTTCATCTTCTGACATCTTCAATTTCTTTCTTCAGAGACTTGAAATTCTTGTCATACAGATCTTTCAATTGCTTGGTTAGCATCACACCAAGGTATTTCATATCATTTGTGACTATTGTAGAGGCTGGTACTTCCTTAATTTCTTTCTAAGCCTGTTTATCCTTTGAGTAGAGGAGTGCTACTGATTTGTTTGAGTTAATTTTGTATTCAGCCACTAAGTAAAAGTTATTTATCAGCTATAGGAGTGCTCTCATGAATTTTTGGGGGGGCCAGTTAAGTATACCATCAGAGCATCCACAAATAATGTTATCGTGACTTCTGTCTTTCTGATTTGTATCTCTTTGATCTCCTGTTGTTGCCTAATTTCTCTTAATATAACTTTAAGTACTATATTGAATAGATAGGGATAGAGTGGGCAGCCTTGACATGTCCCTGATTTTAATGGGATTGCTTCAAGTTTTTCTCAATTTAGTTTGATGTTTGCTATTGGTTTGCAGTATATTGCTTTTATTATATTTAGGTATGAACATTAAATTCATATTCTCTTCAATACTTTTAGCATGAAGGGGTGTTGTATTTTTTCAAAGGCTTTTCCAGCATCTAATGTGATGATCATGTGGGTTTTTTTTGAGTTTGTGTATATAGTGGATTACATTGTTGGATTTCCATACAATGAACCATCCCTGCATCCCTGGGATGAAGCCTAGTTGATCATGGTGAATGATTGTTTTGATGTTCTTAGATTCAGTTTGTAAGAATTTTATTGACTGTTTTTGCATCAATATAAGGTGAGAGAAATTGGTCTGAAGTTGTCTTTCTTTTTTTGGATCTTTGTATGGTTTAGGGATCAGTGTAACTGTGGCTTCATTGAAAGTATTGGTACTATTCCTTCTGTTTCTATTGTATAAAACACTTTGAGAACTATTGGTATTAGTTCTTCTTTGAAGGTCTGATAGAATTCTGCACTAAAACCATCTGGTACTTGGGATTGTTTGGTTGGGAGACTTTTAATGACTGCTTCTATTTCCTTAGGGTTTATGGGACTGTTTATATGATTTGTCTGATCCTGATTTAACTTTGGTACCTTGTATCTGTCTAGAAAAATTGTCCATGTCATCCAGATTTTCCAATTTTGTTGAGTATAGGCTTTTGTTGTAGAATCTGATAATTTTTTTAATTTCTTCAGTTTCTGTTGTTGTTTCCACTTTCATTTCTAATTTTGTTAATTTGTATACTGTCTCTATGCCCTCTGGTTGGTCTGGCTAAGGGTTAATGTATCTTAATTGATTTTCTCAAAGAACTACCTCCTGGTTTTGTTGATTCTTTATATAGTTTTCTTTGTTTCTACTTGGTTGATTTCAGCCCTAAATTTGATCATTTCCTGCTCTCTACTCCTCTTGGGTGTATTTGCTTCTTTTTGTTCTAGAGCTTACAAATGTGCTGTTCACCTGTATGCTCTCTCCAGTTTCTTTATGGAAGTACTCAGAACTATGAGTTTTCCCCTCAGAACTGCTTTTTTTTTTTTTTTTTTTGATACTTTATTTACATTTCCAATGTTTCCCCTTTTCTGGGTCTCCTCTTTGGAAGCCCCCTATCCCCTCCCCATCCCTACCTCTATGAGGGAATTCCACCTCCCACCTACCCACCCACCCATGCCCCTATTCCCACCATGACATTCCCCTTTACTGGTACCTCTAACACCCTCAGGCCCAAGGGCCTCTCCTCTCTCCCTGTTGGCCATCGAGGTCGTCCTCTGCCTCATATGTGGTCTGAACCATGGGTCCATAGATGTGTATTCTTTGGTTGGTGGTCCAAATGTCAGGATGACCGGGGGGGGGGGATCAGGCTCATTGCCACTGTTGCTCCCTCCATGGGGCTGCGAACTCCCTCAACTCCTTCAGTCCTTTCTCCAACTCCTCCATCTGGTACCTCACTCTCAGTCCAGCAGTTACTGTTAAGTAAAACTTGGGCTTTCTGAACTTTTGGGCTAATATCGGCTTATCAGTGAGTACATACCCTGTTCGTTCTTTTGTGACTGAGTTACCTCACTCAGGATGATATTTTCAAGTTCCATCCATTTGCCTGCAAATTTCATTAAGTCATTGTTTTTAATAGCTGAGTAGTACTCCATTGT